>OX463775.1:299637-453711 GCA_949825005.1 Gasteruption jaculator
CCGCTCGACGCGCTGGTGGGGGAACCGATCGGCGATGGAGAGAGCCTCGCGGAGCAACATTTCCGAATCTTAGTTAAAAATTGATTTACTCGGCTATGGAATCTGCTACGACAATAATTTTTTTTTTCATTTAACTTGTTTTATTTTTCCATCCTTTCAATCGTTTCAATAAAAATTGCATAAGTACACTATGAACGTTAGAAATATTCATTTTTCATAGCATTTTTCGTTTTAATAAACTTTTTTTTTATGAATGAAGTATATTACCCTGCAAGGAAGTAAATTCTATTCTTTTAGTTTCTTGCTGAGTAAAGGATTAGATAAAGGACAAAATTCAATTCAGATAGACGTAGCTGATGAGAATTAATTAACTTGCTTTAGCATAAAAACCCCTTACAGGATAAGGGGAAAAGCCAAACCAAGTGCAATAATTTTATTTATTAATGTAGAAAAAGTAACGAAGCAAGATTATTTAATTATAAGATAACATAGTACAAAAGGTGCTTATAAAATACTTACAAACTATGTATTTTTAAATACATACATAGTTTGTAATTTTAGTAATTTTGTTTTGTAGTTTTGTAATTTTTAAATACATACATAGTTTGTAAGTATTTTATAAGCACCTTTTGTACTATGTTATCTTATAATTAAATAATCTTGCTTCGTTACTTTTTGTACATTAATAAATAAAATTATTGCACTTGGTTTGGCTTTTCCCCTTATCCTGTAAGGGGTTTTTATGCTAAAGCAAGTTAATTAATTCTCATCAGCTACGTCTATCTGAATTGAATTTTGTCCTTTATCTAATCCTTTACTCAGCAAGAAACTAAAAGAATAGATTTTACTTCCTTGCAGGGTAATATACTTCATTCATAAAAAAAATATTTATTAAAACGAAAAATGCTATGAAAAATGAATATTTCTAACGTTCATAGTGTACTTATGCAATTTTTATTGAAACGGTTGAAAAGATGGAAAAAAAACAAGTTAAATGAAAAAAAAATTATTGTCGTAGCAGATTCCATAGCCGAGTAAATCAATTTTCAATTAAGATTCGGAAATGTTGCTCCGCGAGGTTCTCTCCGTCGCCGATCGGTTCCCCCACCAGCGCGTCGAGCGGTGCGGGGAGCCGCGGCGCCGTACGCGTATTTTTAATGTTCGTTTATTGCTCATTGCAGACGAACTAAGCTGTCTACAGCTATCGAGAAAAATGGATATATTAAAGTACTATTTCAGCAATAACTGTGCCAAATTTGAAGTAAAAATATTAAATACTTTCGGCGCAATCGTTCATAAACCAAAAGTTGCGGATCTCGGCTTCTACAGGGCCGATCATAATGATTTTTTTTTTAAATTCATGTTTTTTTACCTACATTAAAATGCATTTGGTCTCCTTCCTTAAAACATAATAATTCGCTAAAATCCGATCCTAGCAACGGGTTTTTATTCTTAAAAATGTTGTTAAATTAAGATTTTCTAAAATCCCTTCGGGGCATTTATTAAGTACGTTATAAGCTACCGATTGCAATTGATCTCATCCGTATAACTATAGTTGCCCAATTTTTATAGCTACTCAAAGTTCAAACTTCATATTTTTGCAACAAGCCGCCATTTTGAAGTACGGCATTGGGGTTCGGGCTACATGTTCTACTAATTGAAATACATCTTTGAGAGTAATTACAGCGACATTTAACTATTTTTTGCAACTGTTTCCTAGTTACAAAGTTTTTCACATTTTTTCATTTCTATAACAATTTTGCAGTATAAAAAACCAAATTCAACATATACTACCGATTCTATCTTGTAGGAAATTTAATTCTGAACAACTTTCCTCTTTATACTTTTTTGCGTAAGATCAATAACAACGGAGATATTTTGGAAAAACTAAAGAGAAACGCTTTTTTCAACTTATTTTGCAATAAAAAAGACAGAAGCCAAACTTTTTTTTAGATAAGACTTTCAGGTTATTTTCAGAGCGCTATTAACTAACGATTTCTGAAAAAAAATTGCCGATGGGTTGAAGTGTACATTTTGGTGCTCTGGCAACCGGACTAGTTTCGAAACATGGGATTACGCCTTTCCATTTATTTTCAGCGCTCCAAAAAAATGCTGTGGCTTACAGAAGAGAGAAAAGCTTATTTCTTTATTAAAAAGTACCCCAAATTGTAGGTGAGATGAATTTCAGAATCCTTTAAAAATTCGTTCCCTCAAAAATCGAAAATCGGTCGTTCTGGAACATGTAATTACACCTTCCGGTGCATTTTCAAGATTCCAAAAAAATGCTACAGCATGGAAAAGGGATAAATGTTTCTTTTTTTACTACAAAGTACCCCGAATTGTAAGTGAAACGAATCTCAGTTTTCCATAAAAAATTCGTCTCCTTGCAGGAGAGCAAGAAATGTTTCATTTCTCAAAACCCAAATGTATTCAATCCCTTTAAAAATCTATTCCTACGAAAATCATACAAACGTCGTTAATTTTCAACCTTTAAAAAAAATAAATACTGTTGCTTAAAACAGCGTAAAAAACGTATGGATTTTCTTATGTTTTAGTATGATTTTGAGGCCCTGAAAAGGGCCGATTAATCCATCGGATTCACGGCTGTTGCTTGAGGAACTCCTTCATCTCCTCAAAGTGTCGCAAAAACATTGCATGTACTTTGGGCACATGTTTCCTTACAGATCGTAAGCTTGTATTGGCGGGTAATATTTGGGGTACGATCTTGATTTCCCAAATATTACCGGCTTTTTTATACGACGCTGCTTTTATGCGAGCAAACAACAAATTCAGCTTAGTGAATCTGTTGACGCCGTATACGATCTTTATCGCTACTGCAATGTCCATCCAATGAAAAAATATTTTGTGATATCGATTAAAATTATCTTGTTCTGTCTCTGAAATTATACTTTTTAATCGTATGCTTTAATTGCGAGAAGAATTTGAAACTTCGACACCTACCGTCGATAAAATAGGAAGATAGCTGTAGCAAAATAAAGTTTTTATCACATACTATCTTTTGTTTTGGAACGAACTTTTCGGTGGTATTACATTACAGATGATGTAGGTATGCAATGAATTTGGCCCGGAATCGGAAGCATTTTTTTTCGGATATGAAACGCTCCTGATTCTGACTTAGAACTGTCCTGTTATTGGTCAACTTTAACATTAATTATCTCGGAAACTACTTATCGTAGGACAAAATGCAAAAATACGTGTCCCTTATTTTTCCACGAAGAATATGCCTGTAAAAGGATTCGCGAACATTCTGAATCACCCTGTATACTTTATCACATTCCTCACATGACACTTGGTAAACTACATTTGACATTTTTTCATTAGGAATTTTATCTTTCAAACCTTTGTATAAATAATTTAAATTGTTACTATTTTTAAATATTGTTATAATATTATGTTTTCTCATTCATTTTTTTATTTTTTCGGAAAATTCTGAAATATATGGAATTGTTAAAAAACTGCTTGTATTGTGTATATCTATCGTTTTTTGTTTTTATTTCGTTCCTTAATATAAAATACATGTATTTCTGATTGTATTAATTCTTCAATTAAATTAATGGGGTAATTATTCATTTTTAAAGAATTTTTGACAATTTCTAAATTTTGTTTTCTATTTTCAGGATTAGTTAAGTATAACATTCTGGAAATTAAGTTTTTGGCGGTACAAATTTTATTAGTATAACTGTGATTAGAATTAACCCTCAGCGGGTACTCTATACTGTTTGTCCCGATCCAGGTACTCTGGGTCTGTGAGACCCGAGCGATTTTCAATCGCTTATAACTCGGAGCCAAATCATCATAGGGAGACGTTTTTTTTTTAAATCCATCGCCAGAATCTCAAAAAAACGAATGCGTGATCCATTTTAATCCAAATCTAAAGATTTTGTTAATATTTAACAAAATACAAGGAGACCTTTCGAAATTTTTGTTTTTTTTCAAATTGTTGTAAACAAATGAAAAATAAAGATAAATTAATTTATAAACCGGTTTTTTAAAGCTTAAGTGTTGTACTTTAAGGCTGTATAGGTCATTTTTCGATTAAATTAGGATAAGCGATTTATTTTTGGGATTGAAAGTTAGTATTTTTTATAACGTATTTTTCATAAATACTCGCCATTATGGCTAGAAAAATTGCAAAACAAATTTTATAAAAAATTGTTTAGCCTACCTTATCATAAAATAGGATATATATACATATATACATATATATATGTATATATTGTAACAGGCTACGTGAAAGCACACGTGAGCTGTTACTTTAGGGAGCGAAGTGGGCAAAGAAATAAGAAAGAACCTTCACAAATACCTTTCATCTATTTTTTAATAACAATCTCGATGATGAGCGCGCGCGCGCGCGTGTGTGTGTGTGTGTGTGTGTGTGTGTGTGTCCTGTCCGTCGTCGATACTTGGTGTCGTGAAGATTGGCGTTCCTCAACCAGCTTCCGCTTCCCGTGGGGTGGTGGTATGTCCGTCGGATCTCCAGATGCATCCGGGTAGTTCCGAGGACTCTTCCTAGGTCAGGATCTCGTTGGTCCGGCCTCCGGAGTTCTAACTTGGCACAACACCGTTTGTTCTCCTCTCTCTCTGGTCTCACTTATCGCGTACGCGTGAGAATAATTGTGTCACTCAGATCACGGCTCGAATTAGAGTGTGATGGCTTTCGGCGCTCTTCAGCGGCCGAGGCCCTTATCGATGTCGGTGCGTGGTGTGTGTGTGAGTCTGGGTCCGTATGTGTCAGTGTGCTCTCTATGAGATTTCATAGAGAGCACTTGTAACGGGTAAAATACCACGTTACAACTCCTCCTCCCGAGGGGGTAGCGAAGACGTCAGTCGAGCTGCCAACCCCCAAGGGTGAAGAGGTCGATGTGGCGCCCTCCATTCTCTGGGCCCATCATCCGCCTCTCCCTTGTTCGGTCCCAGATTTCGTTCCATTGCTTGTTGTGTTGTTTCTTCACTTTCCTCTTCTTTTGTGTAGTGTGGTTTCAGTCCTTCCTCCTCCTTATTGTGTTGTCGTTGTCTGTCCTTCCTCCTCCTTGTTGTGTCGTCGGTGGCGTTGGATGTTGGTGTTGGTAGTTTTCGGACATTCCGGTCCATTGATGGTGGTGGTAGTTTTCGGACATTCCGGTCCCCTCGTCCTTGACGATACCAGTTGTTGCTGGTGTTGATGTTGGTGGTGGTAGTTTTCGGACATTCCGGTCCCGTCTTCCTTGCAGGTCCAGTTGTTCGTGGTGTTGTTGTCCTCTTGCCTCTTCTTATGTTGATGACCGTAATTTTGTTCCGTCCGTCGTGTATGTTTGTGTATGTTTGTACGTGTGTATGTGTGTATGTGTAGTAATGGAAATGAAACTTACAATATTTGTTTACTTAGCCTAAGATGATTGTCTTACTTAACTATATTTAACACGTTGACTGCCACGTGTATTTCCATTGAAATCTCCTTCAGGCCACGAGTGCCCACACCAATTCAATAGTTTTTTACTTCCTGTGGAATACCTTTTCAAATACCTACGACGATCCTTCGCAAATCGTCAAATAAGCGTCATCCGAATACGGGTGACGCGGCCCGATCAGAAACTTTGCTGGCACTCGAATATGGGTGACGCGGCAGTCAACGTGTTAAATCTATGCTTATTTGTATTGTCCTAATTTCAGTAAGTTTTCGTATTTGTGTGTAGGTTAATATGTTCTACAATGCTTATTTGTTATATTTACATGTTCGGTTGTTTTACATCTTAACGTGAGTAAAGAAGATTGGGAAAAAAAAACTTTTTTTGTTTGTTTGTTTTTTTTTTTAATATACATTTATACTGATTCCTAAAGCTAATGTCCTTATCTCTACTTATACTTAATTTTTACTTTACCGAGGTAGGTGTTTCTTTATTTCCTCCTTCCTAACTCCGCTCCGTCATTTGTTTGTTGTCTAATCCTTGTTCATGTCTCCGTTCAGCTCCCCTCTCTCCCTCTCGTCCGTCCGTGTTGTCTCTGTTTGTCTAGTGTAAAAAAAATTCAAAACAAAGATGGTTTTGTGTTATGTGTTGTGTATGATAGTGTGTATGTGGTGTAGCCTAATTTGTTTGTATGTATATGTTTTTTTTTGTTTCTTTATTCTTTTAATTTTTTAATATCTTTTGTGTGAACTTTTCCTATTTTCTTTCCTTCCATAGTAATTAGTTCTAAGATATTATCTGAAATTATTTTCGAGACCATGAAGGGTCCTACTAATTTTGCATTTAATTTTGTCGAGATATTTTTTGATCCCGCCGATATAGTGTAATTTATTTTTAATACTTTTTCCCCAATTTTAAATTTTCCTTCTTTTTTAAGGGGGTTGTAGTATTGTGTTATTTTGTTGTGTGCGATTTGTAAGTTTTTTTGTGTTACGTCTTGTGAAGTTGATAGTTTTTTAATATTGTGTGTCCATTTGTCTAAGTCTGTCTCGTCTATGATTCTGTTTTCCACTAATCCGTGTGGTTTTCGTTGAGAGATCTTAGTCTTTTGGCAGGTTTGGCAGTTTCGCACGTATTGTGCTATATCACCATACATACCTAACCAATAATAATTTTTTGCTATTTTTTCGTGTGTTTTTTCAACATCCTGATGTCCTGCCTCTGGGCTATTATGATTTTCTGTTAATATTGGTCTTATTAGGTGATGTTGTATGACTAATTTCCAATCAGGATTAGGTTCTTTTATTTTCTCTGAGTTTGTTTCGTTCCGTCTGTTTATGTATAAATTGTTGTTTTCAATTTTCCAATCCTTAAATTTTATTGGATTGTTTAGTGCTGTGTGGTACTTTCTGCTGTACCACCTGTTAAGTATTGTTTTTGTGTCTGATGTTTGTGTGTTCGTCTTGTCGTTTTCTTGTATTTTTGGTTCGTTAACTGGTTTTGTGTTATGTGTATGCTGTGTAATGTGTGTGAAATGTGAGTGTTCTTGTGTACGTTCAATCAGTTGTCTGTTTTCTGTGTTTATTATATTTTTTCTTTTTCTCCGTCTTGTTTTTGCTTTCTTTTGTTTTGGTGGTAGGGTGTTTTTGAGAAAAATGTATGATTGTGTCTGTTGTTTTTTTGATAATTTTGAAATTGTTGCAATTTGTTTATATTGTGACCCTTTTATGTTTCCGTTTGAGCCCCCTTTGGTCACTCTAAGGGTGCTCAAACCTCGTTTTTTGTACAACTGGGACAAAATCGTGTTAAAGTGTTCTGTCTTTTACATTTATAACAGACTGGATCAAAAGGTATTTTGCATTGTTGTATTGTGTGGTTCGGGTTTCCACACTTTTCACAATGTTGTTTTCTAATATCTTTTGTGTCGTCTTGTGTAGTTTGTCTGTCTTCATTTGTCCTTGTGTTTTGTGTGTAATATGAATTGTTAAATCTTTTGATTTCCTCTCGTTCTGTCTTGAACTTTTCCCGTTCTTTTCCTAATCTTATTAATTCTTCGAAGGAGTGGAAATCTGTTCGTTTTATATGATTCGTGTATAGTGGTGTCAGTCTTAAATACGTCATGTCTAATTGTTGGGTTAGTGTGTACTGTGGAAGTTTTTGGTGTAGAAGTGTTCTGTATCGTGTTATAAATTTGTTTATTGTTTCTTTTTCATTTTGTGTTGTACTTTTTATTTTATATTTTAATTTCTTTTGAAAAGTTGGCGCATCATATTCGATTCTAAATTCATTTTCGAATTGTTGCCAATTTTCCCACATATTTTTGTTAATTTTATACCATTGCAAGGCCGTATCTTTAAGGATATATGCCAGGCATGGTAAAATGTTTTCTAGTGTTAAGTCGTAAATTATTCCTAATTCTGTCAGAGAATCTAGGAACTGTTGAGGGTTTTCCTCCGGCTCCCCTCTGAATTTTACTTTTGACTCCTTAATTGCTGCTATCGTCGTGTTTTTTGTTTGTTGTATAATTGATTGTGTTAGTAATGATATTTCATTAGGTTCTAACCCTGTTCTGTCGTGTAGTCTCTGTGTTTCATTTTGTTCTGTATTGTTTTGTCTGTGTAATTGTGTGCGGTTCTGTGTTGTTATTTGTGTGTTTTGTTCCTCTTCTATCCTTTCTTTTGTTTGTATTTTTTCAATTAATTCCTGCATATTTTGCATTAGCATTTGAAACTGCAGGTTTTGTGTTTCTGCCTGTGTGTTTAATCTTTCTTCTAGTAATTGTAATTTTCTGTTTAGTTTTTTCATTTCTTGACTCTCCATTGGGTCCTCTGTTTCATCTTTTTTATTTGTATCTTGATTTGTCATTGTGTTAACTTTTTTGGGCATTTTCTTTTCTTATTTCCTATTTCTCAATGGTTTAAACGATTTGTCTCTATTACTTATAGAATAAAAAAAGGAAATGTTATCTGTCTTACCTGTGTATTTTGTGATAAAATATAATTTGTGTAAGAATGTTCAATTGTGTTTAAACAATTCAATTGTGTAAAAAATTTTAATAATATTCGTGAACTTGTGCTATTAAAATTCGTGAACCGCTGTAATTTGTTTAGGAAGATATTTTAATGTGATACAAAATGTAATCCTTTTAATGTGACCAAAAAATTAAATAATTTGAGATATTTGTAATATTAAAAATTGTCAAGAAATGTACTTTGTTTGTGGAAATTTTAATTTGTGTACGAGAAATTCAATTGTGTAAATAATAAACAAAAATTTAATAATTTCGTGAAATTTGTGATATTAAATATTGTGAATTACTGTGATTTGTGAAAAATTTTAATGTAAAAAACATTCAATTCTGTAAGTTTTAATAGTATTTGTGAAATTTGTAATATCTGAAATTGTGAAAAAAAAAATGTGAATTGTGTGAGAATATTTAATTTGTTTAGAAAAATTCAATTGTGTAAAAAAATTCAATAACATTTGTTAAATTTATAATATCTAATATTGAGAAAAAATATAATTTGTGTAGGAGAATTTAATTTGTTTTGGAAAAAAAAATTTAACTGTGTAGAGATTTTAATGATATTTGTAAAAATTTGTATAAAATAATTATTTGTATAATAATCTGTGAAATTTGTATTTTTTCTTCTGTAAAAATATAACTTGTGCTAAAAATGTGGTTTGTGATAAATTGTGTAAAAATATCATTTGTGTAAGAATGTAACAAGTGTTGTGTAATAAATTGTGTAAAAAATGTGCAAAAATCTGTACTATGTGTATTGCAATAATTGTGTAAAAATGTGGGTAAATTTGTAATATGAATGTGTGAGAGTTTGTGTAAATAAATTGTTCGTTTCATAAATTTCAATAATGTGTGAAATTTATCTTGTAATTTAGACTGCTCGTTCTCGGAGCGTCTTGTTTCCTTTATTCACTGATAGCCGTTCGAAATCTTTGTTTCAGCGGCTATACAGTGTTACTTCTCGAACCGCGTGTTTACGTTTTTTCAACTCGCGGTTCGATTTAATGTTCTCTTAACTGACGATTAAATAAAATTTTCAGCTAAGAGAAAAATGTAAAATTCACCTTTTATTTCAATTTTTGATGTTGTACATTAATTTTTTCTTCCTCTCTTTCTATGGTTTTTTGTTTTTTTTTTTAAACAAACAAAAAATATTTTGTCCGAGAAAAAATGTATGTGTGTGTAATGTGTTTAATGTGTGTTATAATAAGGTGTGAATTTGTGTGTTAATAATATATGTATTTTAAATGTTTTATTAATCGTAATAGAAAGAGATGGAAGACAGAGAGAAAGAGAGTATGGAGCTGTAACAGACAGAAAGAAATTTCCGAAGAACCCTCGGAAGTGTCGCCTCTCAATTTATCTAAACTACTAGATTTCGCGTGTTTCACTAGTGCTTTTTTCACAAAGAGAAAAGAAAAAAATTTGCGACACTTCCGAACTTTGTTCGGGCGCCAAATTGTAACAGGCTACGTGAAAGCACACGTGAGCTGTTACTTTAGGGAGCGAAGTGGGCAAAGAAATAAGAAAGAACCTTCACAAATACCTTTCATCTATTTTTTAATAACAATCTCGATGATGATGAGCGTGTGTGTGTGTGTGTGTGTGTGTGTGTGTGTGTCCTGTCCGTCGTCGATACTTGGTGTCGTGAAGATTGGCGTTCCTCAACCAGCTTCCGCTTCCCGTGGGGTGGTGGTATGTCCGTCGGATCTCCAGATGCATCCGGGTAGTTCCGAGGACTCTTCCTAGGTCAGGATCTCGTTGGTCCGGCCTCCGGAGTTCTAACTTGGCACAACACCGTTTGTTCTCCTCTCTCTCTGGTCTCACTTATCGCGTACGCGTGAGAATAATTGTGTCACTCAGATCACGGCTCGAATTAGAGTGTGATGGCTTTCGGCGCTCTTCAGCGGCCGAGGCCCTTATCGATGTCGGTGCGTGGTGTGTGTGTGAGTCTGGGTCCGTATGTGTCAGTGTGCTCTCTATGAGATTTCATAGAGAGCACTTGGGTAACGGGTAAAATACCACGTTACAATATTTAAAAAAAATATATATATATATATATATAAATATAGAGTTGCAATGGTAAAGAAAGATAAAAATCGAGATATATTATTTGAAAAGTATTTATTATCTGAAAACTATTATCATTATAACATTGTAATTACTTTTTACATATCGGTAGTTGAACAAGCAGAACAAATTTTAGATGTATGTTCGATCTTCTTCTTCCCCAGAAGGAGCATCATTTTCGTAAACTTCCTCCTCGTTACGGTTCTCGATTGCTGCCAACTCAGCGACGGACCACGTGCGAGACCGCGTTTCCATTTCTGCCTTAAAAATAAAATTAAGCTATTAAAAAATTTTTTTCACGCGCACTATACATTAAAACATATATTTTTACATTATTAAGTAATTTAAATATAATTTCTAAATAATTATAATTTTTTCATAAAACTTACTTTCTGACACTACGGGTACTCTGGGTCCAGGGGACCCGAATCGAATTTTTCAATGCTCCTAGCTCGGTAGGTGACGTCGCACTGGACTGGCACGAGTGCTCCCTGGATTTGGCACACAAAGAAGGATTTTTCTCCACCATAACGAATCCTCCTCCCCTGCGCCCATTGCGTTGTTATTTCATTTTCATTTTCTTTTATGACAGTGATATCTAGAAAATTGAGTTTATTATTTTGTTCCATTTCTAAAGTAACTTGTATTCTAGGATGTATTTTGTTAAATTCATTTACAATAATAACAAGAACAAGAAAAACAATAATAGTAATACAAGAAAAACAATAAAACGCTAGCAGCAGCAGCGGCAGCGGCAGCGGCAGCGGCAGCGGCAGCAGCAGCACCAGCAGCAGCAGCAACAGCAGCAGTAATAAACGTGAAAAAAGAATTAAAATATTAAATGTTTTCAAGTCTACACATTCATTTCTTTTGTTTTTATTACTGCTACTGCTTTGTTACCGACGACAATTAGGTTCAAGTCTAAACTTTTATCAGGTACACCAGAATCTAAAGGAGCATTCTGATTGGACAGAAGTTTTAGTTAATAACTCGGTAATTATTCCGAATTTTGAAAAATGGTACTTGACTTTTCGTCTCCAATTTGCACCCTCTACCACGACCTTTCGGCTTTCTAGTCTAATACCGGATACCCTGGATACCGATTTAGAAGAAAAAAAGAAAAAGGAATAGAAAGAATAAATAGAAAAACGGGAAATAGACGCGACAAATAAAAAATCAATTAAAAAGAGACAATGAAACGAAAAGAACAGTGAAAAAAAAAGACAGTGAAATAACGAAACTACAACAACTATAAGATGGAAGGACGAAAAATTTACAAAGACGAAATACCACGAGAATTAAAGACAAAATAAGGACAAATTAAGGACGAATTAATGACAAATTAAGGACAAATTAAGGACGAATTAACCCATTACCGCCGAGGTGATCAGAATTTTTACTAACTTTTCAACGTGTTTATTTATTACCTTATGTGACCAACGAAATAATGCAATATCTCTATTCCTACGCGGAATTTGATGCTCTTTCAGAATCTGAGCTCAAAATTTTGATTAGACACCGAGAAAAACAAATATGGCCGATTTAATCGTGAAAAACGAGATAATTTTCGCAAAAAACTTTTTTCGCATTTTTTTTCACAATGATACCGCAAAGGTATCAACTTTTTACTATGGTCATAGGTGATCATGGCACTCAAACATTAAGAGGAATTTTTTTCAGAAAAATTCATCGACGCGTTTTTTCAAAATGGCGGCGAGAATGAAAAAATTTTATAAAAATCTTAATCTATCGTTTACATGAAAACTATAAACTTTAGAAAAAAATTTCTACGAACAACAATGTCTTAAAATTAGTCAAAGAACACTCTCAAATTTTTTCAGAATTTTTTGAAACAATTTTTGATTTTCGAAAATTTCAAAAAATCCAATTTTTCAAAAATACCTAAAAAATTTGAGAGTGTTCCTTTACTACTTCTTTGCTGATTCTGTGCATATACATTGTTTTTTTTCCTACCCAGAGACAACGGCGTGGTCGTGGTAGAACTTTGTCTCCTTTGGGGTGCTTTTTTTTCGTGAATCCCCTTGCCTCTCATGTTTCTGGGTGCTTTTTTTGTGAGTCCCCTTGCCTCTCACTTTAACATTTCTATTATCAGTGCTTTTTTGCCCAACAATTATTGCATACATATAGATTGTATTTTTCACAATAGATCCTTGTTCTTATTGGACATTTTTCATTTGAACAATTTTTTAATTTGTCCCTATTAGATCGTGTATGAACTGTTTTATTTGTTTGACCTTTTTGAATATAATATTTAGCAATCGAAATAGTTAACTCTTTTATTCCAACTTCTTTCTTTCCATCACGTGTAGCATTGAAAATTACGTGGGCATTTGTAATGGATGCCTGTATAAATCTTATAAAAATGACCAATGTCCATTTTTTGGAACGTTTACTTGGAAGTACATTATTGCAGCGTCCATCATGCACGTCAACACCGCCCATAAATTTGTTGTACAAATGAAAAGCTTGCGGAAAAGGTTGTAACGTGGTAACTTTTACCCGTTAAAAATTTTGAGCTAAATTGAGTCGCGAGAAAATATAGGATGGTAAGTCTTGGGTGAGGAGTGTAACTCCCAATAATTTCATGATATTATTTTGTATTAGTGTTAAAATTTGATTATTGCGATCATTATTATTTTGATTTGAGGTTGTTGCGGCTACTTTAGTAGCGAATTCGTTGAGATTATTGCGTTTGCTGTTTGAGTGAGTGTGTGAATGTTACGACTAATTTTCCGTTCAAAGATTGCGAAAGGAGGACCCTATCCCTCACCATTACCACCTTGGCGTAAATCGCGAAATTTCGGAGAGAATTGCGAGACCATCGAGGGAACGGTGACTTTGGAGTGGATGAGATTCCCGCTCGGAGAAGTCCCGTAACAAGAATTTTTCGTGATAGAGGATAAAGCCATCTGCGAAGGATAATGAAGCCAAAGTAGAGCACTTTAATTATCGCTCTACTTGACCATCCTGGCGATTACCGATTCTGGCGACTTATCTAGCGGAAGATCGAGTGATCTAGTGCCAGGTTCGGTGGCGTTATCGGTCATGTCGCTGATGTGCCGTCAGCTAGAGATTTGAGGGATCGAGGACCGTTGCGAAGGTGCAGATCTTCACTTACGGTTATGTATTGGCATTGCGAACACCTCACTGAATATATTTGGCTATTTTTGCGATATTCTTTTTTTTGTGGTGGTTTTCTTTTCTTGCGTTGGTGAGTGGAGATTTCTTCCCATTTCGTAGTTCTTTTTTTGGTGTAGAATCTTATTCTTTTTTTTTGAGTCGCGAGTGAGAGAGAGAGAGTGAGAGAGAGAGAGAGAGAGTGAAAGAGTTTTTATTTATTTATTTATTTATTGAATAAAGACGGTTTTTCTTTTTTTCTATTTCTCTTGCGATCTATTTTTTTTGTGATTTCTTTTTCTCTCTCGCGCCCTTTTTTTTGTGTTTTTGTGTCGTGGTGTCCGTTTTTGAGTTTCAGGGAAAAGTTGGGCGAACACGCCCCTCTACCGGAGCTAGGGCTAGAGTAAGTTTTTGTTGTGTTGAGTCGTTTTGTCGGTTTCGGGAAAAACCGACTGGCGCCCAAATTAGAGTTATTTCTTTTTTGTGATTCTTTTTTTTGAGTCAGGAAACTTGAGTTTTCCAACGATATTCGTATCGTTGCAAGACTCAAAAGAGACGGTTGCTCACTGCAGGCAACCCGTTTCAAGGTATATCAGTTTTGGATCGAGCCTCTGAACTATATCTTCTCGAAGTTGATAGTGGACTTACACCTGCAGCAGTTGAAGCTATTGAAACGGGCTTCGAATCCATAATAGTGATGAAATTTATGGCACTATTTTGATCATGTTTTACAATATAAGTACCTCGTGGAGCTTTCTTTTCAAGTATATTCTTTTCTTTGACTCGATTGTCTCTGATAGTGCCAGTGCATTTCAAACGTAATTTTTGCAAGTGTAAAATCAAATCCATATTTGTAAAAAAATTATCAAAGTACAAATGAAATGCAGGGATTTTATTTTAATTTATTAGCCGAAAAAAAGGTTCTAATAAATGCAATACTACACGAGTACCTAAAGCACATTTTGCTAATTTGTTTCCGGTTTGGGAATTTTTACCGCAATATAGATCTAAATTCAGTAGATAGCCGTCTGAAGTGCACAAACCCCGAAATTTCAAACCAAACCTTATTGGTTTCCCTCAAATAAATTGTTTCAATACAGTTTTTGCATAATACTTGGCCATCATTTCATCAATAGATATAGAAGTTTTCCATATTTCGAACTTTAGGAGGTTGTTTTGGAAAAGTTTCAACATCGAACAAACCTGCCACCCTCTATCGTTTGGATCCTTGTCTTTAGCTTTTGAATATTTTATTTTAGACTTGATTTCTTCAAACTTATCGCGAGTCATTGCCGAAGAAACAATTTCAGTAGATAAGAACGGATGAGATGACCAATAATCTCTCTGAGACTTTCTTTTATTGAATGAACTGAAAATAACTATACCTATAAAAGTAATTTAATTTCAGATCATAATTATTCTCTTTAGACGCATCAATTGTATATTGTTTCATTTAGGCGGAAAAAAAGGTTTCAAACAATTGAAAAGGTTCGCACGCCTGTATATACTTTTTCTCAACTTCAGATAATAATATTGTTTCTTCACAAGTATTTGGATATGACTTCTCGCCATCGATCCAAATGAATTCGTGATTTTTTTCAAGTTTATCTAAGTTTTCAGAATAAGTAGCACAAGCTTTTTTATAAGTAATATTTGGTATTGTGAATTCATGTTCAGAATGTGAATCAGATATCGAATCACAATCGGAATCAGAATCATCGGAGCCTGAATTGTCTGCATTCGGAATCAATATGTTTTCGTCGGAATCACTATCCGAATAATCTGATTCATACTCTGCATGCGATGAAGCAGAAGATTATGAACGTTTTCGTGACATAACAAATGTATTGAAAAAGTGAAAACCAATATTTTTATTATATGCTTTACTTATAATTCATGTACAAATTGTATAGAACATATGTGTCCATGCACAAGTGAAAGGATGTACGAGTTTGTTCGTGAATTTTGAAGTGGTAGATAGAAACAAAATTTTATCAAGAGACACGGTAGTGTCTCGAGACAAGTTCATTTATGAATTGAGCGAGAGCGCTACCGTGTCTCTTTTCTCGACCGAACTAGGTCCGCACACATAACAAATAGCCGAAGCGTTCTGTGTATATACACGGCTGGAAAGCCTTTACACACTCACACGCTGTCTATAACATCAGTAGCGGCTCAACGGTGGGCTAGGCCCTAGGCATTCAAATATGATCTGTTTTGTTTTTCCGAATATCCAAAAGACGAAAAATTTATCTTACCGACGCACTTTATGTATTGTTTTATATTATCTCGATAATAATAATAATATTTGCAAAAAGGAGACAAATCCCCCTAAAAAACACCTTTGGTGCAAAAAAGTCGAGACAAGTTCATCTATGAAAAGGGATCTCTCTACAAAAGTTGTGAAATCCGATAACATTAGACAAGCTCGTTTTTCCATTATGTCAATACGAAGTAATTACAAAATGGAAAGAATTTGTTCTGTTTACATGATCAGAACCGGTATTGAACTTGTTGGCCCCCGAACAATTCAGATGTTTGAGTATGATGTATAGTTATTCATATTACTATTATGTAATCTGATTTTCATTATTCATAATGCGGTAAAAATAAACTAAATTGTAAGATATTTATTGCTTATCGTTTGGGTTCGGAGCCTGACAAGTTCAAAGTGTTTTTTAGGGGGTATACAATTCAAGAAAAATTTTTTTCTCTAAACCTAGACTTTACGAAAAAATTTGTAAGAACAAAAAAGTCTTAAAATTAGTCAAGGAACACTTTCAAATTTTTTCAAAAATTTTTTAGGTATTTTTGAAAAATTGGATTTTTTGAAATTTTCGAAAATCAAAAATTGTCTCCAAAAATTCTGAAAAAATTTGAGAGTGTTCTTTGACTAATTTTAAGACTTTATTGTTCTTAGAATTTTTTTTCTAAAGTTTATAGTTTTTAAGTAAACGATAAATTAAGATTTTTATAAAATTTTTTCATTCTCACCGCCATTTTGAAAAAACGCGTGAATGGATTTTTCTGAAAAAAATTCCTCTTAATGTTCGAGTGCCATGATCACCTCTGATCATAGTAAAAAGTTGATACCTTTGCGGAATCATTGTGAAGAAAAATGCGAAAAAATTTTTTTTCCAAAATTTTCACGTTTTTCACGTTCAAATCGGCTATATTTTTTTTTCTCGGTGTCTAATGAGAAATGTGAGCTCAGATTCTGAAAGAGCATCAAATTTCGCGTAGGAATAGAGGTATTGCATTATTTTTTTGGTCAGATAACATAATAAATAAACACGTTGAAAAGTTAGTAAAAATTCTGATCACCTCGGCGTTAATGGGTTAAGGACAAATTAAGGACGAATCAAGGACAAAATTTCAAAAGGACAAATAAAACTTTTACTTATGAAATATATAATATTATTCTGGTAAGTACAATTATTTATTGCACGAATAAATTATTGTAATCAAGTTCTTTGGATTTAAGTTTATACAAATTTTTACATTTTTCCTTTTCATAATTTTGATATTTATAAAACAAAATAATAATAATAAAGATATTATACATTTCCTTGTTAATTTGATTGAAATATACAAAGCGAAAACTTAAAATTAAATTCATAAAAGAACTTTAGTGGAGTCAAATGTAAGAAACGATAAAGATAAAAAGAAACTCGACACCCCAAAGAACTTGAAGACTTAACTATATATTGCTGCATGCTGCTTTCGCTTATACATACAGTGTTCATATACAGAGTGGTACTGGAAATCGATATTAAAATTCTTTCGTTATTTAATTTTTACTTTTGACTTTTTCTTAATTTTGACGTTTGTACATTTTAACTTTATGGAATTTGACCTTTTTAAATTTTTAATTTTTTACTTCTAATCAATAAATTTTGACTTATTTGATTTAATATTTTTACTTCCAACTTTTAATTTCAACTTTAAATTTGTACTTGTGTTTGGAATTTTAAATTCCTAAGATTAAAATTAATAAAAAAAAAGGGGGAAAAGAAATAAAAACAAAAACAAGTAAATAAAATTTTTTATATAACGCGTGGGTCGAACGAGCGGGTCGAGCGCGGAAACGAGAGTGCCCAACGGCGGGACTCAGCGTCCGAAGTAGGCCCGCGAAGATGCTGATATCAGCGATAAGGACCTCTTGCAACGCTAAGCAGATCCGTCACGTTGACGATCAACGTGACGGGATACTCGGATGGCCAGGAAGTATCGAGTATTCGATACTACCGTCGCGGACGTGACATATATATGCTTAACATTTTGATATTTCGATATCCCGACATTTTGACATTTTGACACTTTTGACACAAATTATGGCGAACGAAAACCAAAATTTACGCGATGCGGCAATGCCTACTGCGGCATCCACAATTAAATATTAAGATATTAATTAATTATCCCCGCATTCGAGGGACATAATATGCCCGTCGAAGACTTTTGCGAGATTTGCGAAACGGCACAGGTAATTCTATCTCCTGCCGACAAAACAAAATTTATCAAACTATTACCTTTGAAAATAACGGAAAGCGTGAGACAACAAATCTCTAATAACACGTATAATACTTTGGCAGACTTACTACATGACCTTAAAAGAGTATTTAGCGAAAATTTAGAACTATCCGATTTAGAAATCGAATTAAAAAATTGCAGCCAAGATTATAATGAAAGCGTACTAGACTATACACATAGAGTACAAAAAATAGTAAAACGAATTTTAAGTAGACTAAAAACCACATACAGTAGAATATTGGACGAAGAAATACTAACAGCCCGGAATAGAGAAACTAGAGAATTAGCAAAAAAATCATTCATTCGCGGATTACACGAAAATATTTACAATTTAATTGTTCGCGAAAACCCCGAGACATTAGAAGTAGCAATGGATAAAGCCTTTACAATTGAAAAAGAATTGGAAAAAAGACAGAAATTGAAAACTAATTCGACAGTAGAAACGTTAAAAGTTAGATTCACAGAAACACATCCCTCAACTGACACAGAAAGTAGACAACAAATAGTAAAAATAAAATTATGTGCATTTTGCGACAAAACGGGTCACAAGACAGAAAATTGTTGGTCTCTACAAAGATATAAACAACGAAGAAATAGTAGATATGACTACTACAGAAAACAAAATTATTCTTCCGATATTTTCAATAACCATCATGGGGGGTTTAACAATTATCGCAGCAGTAATAAACGATATAATTCGAAAGACAGATACGAAAGATTCCAAGACAGACGAAATAATTCACGTAGTAATTCACGAGATAGACGTAGTAATTCTTGAGACAGGCGAGATAATTCCCGAGATAGATTACTAGAATTCCTCACTGCTAATAGAAATAAATATTTTGGTAAAGATACCCGAGATGGGCATGAAAATAGCAACAGTAGATCAAATTCGCGCGAAAGAATTAATACAAGTAGTAAACAAAATAGCAGGAAAAACTGAATTAATGGTGAGATGACAGCGGAAGAAATTGGAAAGATGTTAAAAAACTTGGAATGGGCTTCTCGGGAGAGCGTGACGCGAAGCGAGAGCCAAGAACGCAAATAAAACCCATTCGAAGTTTTAACATTAATTATAACAAATCTTCTGATCACCAACCCGCATCAATAATTATCGATTCAATAACTTCAAAAAATAATCAAGCGAAGTTCCTCGTGGATTCTGGAGCACAGGTAAACGAATGTCATGACGTCCCCAAACAAATTTACGAGTTGACCGGTATTACTGAAGGAAAAGTCAAAACACTAGGCAGATGTATTTTAAAAATAGCTTCGAAACTGGCACTTTTCCACACAGTTCCGGATAATTTTCCGATACCAGCAGACGGCATGTTGGGTGTCGAATTCTTCCGTGAGAACATGGTAGAATTCACGGAGTCCGAAAAAATCGTTTTGGCACCGCGTACTTCAAAACAAATTCCAATTCGTGTCATAAATTCAAAAGTAAAAGAAGGATATATTCCCCAAATGCAAAACGATAAGGGAATATTTTTAGGAAATGCATTAGTGACGAATAACGACGGAATCCCCTACTTACGCGCAATTAATACAAACTCAACACCAGTAGACTTTGAAAATCCGATAGTGGAACTTCAGCCTGTCGAACAAATAGTAGTACCAGACGAAATGAAAAGACACGGTAATTTACCGAACTTTGAAAATACTTGAACAATAGAAAGACTTTTGACATTTTTAGAGTAAACGCAACAAAATTAAAGCAGGACAGAATTAAATTATTAGAAGCATCACTAAATCTCGAACATTTGAAAAACAACGAACGTAAACATGTATTAGATCTAGTTTCAGAATTTCCAAATTTATTTTATTTACCCGGAGACATGCTAGGACACACTTCGTGTATCCAGCACGAAATTTATACGTCAGACGAAAAACTAATAAATACAAAACAATACAGATTTCCTTTGGTACACAAGACAGAAATTAAAAAGCAGGTTGAAGATCTATTACAAAAAGGAATTGTCGAACCATCTACATCACCCTACAATTCACCAGTATGGGTAGTTCTCAAAAAACCCAATTCAAAAGGGAATAAAAGATGGCGGATGTTAATCGATTTTCGTGGATTAAACGACAAAACTGTCAGTGATGCATACCCGTTGCCAAACATAACGGATATCCTGGACTAATTAGGTAATGCGCGCTATTTTACGACTTTAGATCTCGCATCTGGCTTCCATCAGATAGAAATGAGTCCAAAAGACCGACATAAGACAGCCTTTTAAACACCAAATGGATATTACGAATTTAATCGTATGCCATTTGGATTGAAAAACTCTCCGGCGACTTTTCAGCGCCTTATGGATGTTGTGCTGTCTGGGTTGCAAAGAACCGATCTATTTGTATATCTGGATGATATAGTCATATACGCAAAAGACTTGGAAGAACACAAAAAGAAATTCCAACAGCAATTACGGAGTTTCCAGTGCCTAAGTCAGCAAAACAAGTGAAACAGTTCCTGGGCCTGACTGGCTATTATTGACGATTTATACAAAATTACGCAAAAATTACTCATTGTCTGAACCAGTTACTAAAAAGTAACGTAAAATTCTAATGGACCGATACACAACAAGACGCTTTTGACCAACTACGTAACAAAATCTTAAGAAACCAATACTAAAATTTCCGGAATTTAAGAAACCATTTAAATTAACGACGGGCGCTTCAGATTATGCCATGGGAGCAGTTCTTAGTCAAGAACACGACAACTTTGATCATCCAATAGCATATTTTTCAAAAAGTTTCAAGAAAGCCGAATTAAATTATGACACGACGAGAAAAGAACTTTTTGCGATTGTACAAGCTATAGATCATTTTCGACCGTACGTTTATGGCAACAAATTTACATTAATAACAGACAACAGAGCGTTAACACATTTGACCAGCAAGAAGAATTCTCCACAACAACTTATTGTTAGACGATGGCAGACAATACTCAACGATTATGAATTCGACATTTTACATAAACCAGGTAAACTAAATTACGTAGCAGACGCACTTTCACGAAAACCGACAACAGCATCCGTTATGCCTATTAGAAGCAGAGAAGTCTACACTGACGAAACAACTGGTAACGAAGAAAAACGAATTAAGGATTTTCATCAACCTCAAACGAGACCACATGTGGACGACTCTATGGACTCGGAACAAGACCAAAAGAGACCGAAATTAGCTGCCAAATCCGATACCTCGTCAAACTTTAGTGACACCACGGACCAAGAAATTTGGGAAATTGATAATACGGACATCGAATCCAGCTACGAATGAGAAGTCAAAAAAGGAACAGAAGACACACAAATAACAATAAAAAGGAAACAGAAACCATTGAAAAGATTAAAACTAAGAAGAAAAGAAAATACAAAGGAAAAGAAAGAATTTCTGCAACAATTGGAATTAAAGGAGACAAGCAAGGGAAAAGAAGCAACAAGAAAAGAAGATACAGAAGAAAAAGAAGACTCTTCAGGGGATGAACAAGCGTCAAAAATCAAAACACGGGCAGAGATACATGAACCGGTAATAAAAGGAAAAAGGGTCAACCCAAAACGAATATAAAAGAAGAAAAAAATAAAATGGCCGATAAAGAGAGCCCAAATGAAATAAAAATATTTAAAGAAGGAGACCCGGAACTGAAATTCGCCGGAATAGGTGCCAGCCCGCCAAGAATTCGCGCTGAGGATCCAATAAAGAAGATGGAAGAAATATTGTTGCGAACAAGCAAAACTCCAAAAAACCAGGACTATGATTCTCCAGTAACTCCATCATTTAGACCCCCAGAAATTCAAACTGAAGAAACACCGACTCCTACTTTCAGGTCTCCAGAAAAACTAACAGAAGAAACTCTGACACCAGAAGTAACTCCAAATTTTCGCTCGCCAGATAAACATACAGCGAAAACGACACGATTAACAAACAAAGACGACTTTTTGGCTATGGACATATCGGACAAAGATTATCAACCAACTTCGTACCACAGAAAAACGACAAAATTATCACGAGAACCAATGGAAACAAGAGGTAGAACGAAAATTACAGAAGACATTACGGTTAAAAATAATATAAAAATTAGACTGTCAAACGTAATTTCAGAAAGAACAAATACAGCATTCTTTATGTCAGCTGACTGTTCCTTTAATACAAAAACAGAAAAAGCTTTGGCAGAGAAAGCAAACCTGAAACAAATTAATTTATTGAAACAGAAACCGACAATTGGATCAGTAATAACGACTCGTAAAGGTACAAAGACGTATTTTGGACTAATTTGCAAGCAACATTTTTCGGACGATATAATGCTACCAAATATTAAAAAATGCTTGGAATCCTTTTTAACTGAACTAGAAAAACTGCAAGTCTGTTCATGCTCAATTCAAAAAGACGGTGAAATGATGAGTGACGCATGTTGGGAAAATGTTCAAACTTACTTGCGACTAATGACGATAAATTCAGAAATAGAAATAATACTCTGCGAAAGAACATTAAACATTCCAGCTACACAGGACAGAACACAAATTATTAAAGAATATCATTCTTCGGCTATTGGAGGACACAAAGGAATCACTAAAACATATTACAGAATCTTACTTGATTATTACTGGAACGGAATGAAAACAGACATCCAAAATTGTATATAATACTGTGAAACTTGTCAGAAAAATAAATTAGTAAGAGTAAAAAACAAAGCACCCATGCTAATAACAGATACACCCACTGATACTTTCGACAAAATAGCAATTAACATTTTCGGACCGTTACCCAAAACAAAAACAGAAAACGTATACATTTTAACAATAATAGACCTACTTAGCAAATATGCAATTGGCGTACCCTTAAAAAATATTACAGCCACTGACGTAGCTAGAGCATTATCCAGTACATTTATCTGTACTTACGGACCGCCAAAGGTAATGTTATCAGGCCAAGGACGAAATTTCATGTCTGAAACCCTACAAGAATTTGCAGACTTATTCAAAATTAAATACACAACGACAGCGTATTACCCACAATCAAATGGAACATTAGAAAGAAGCTACCATACATTAAAAGAATATTTAAGAAACTTTATAGACGAAAATCGCGAATGAGACGAGTGGCTACCGTTCGCCACGTATTCATACAATTCCAGTATCCATGAATCTACAGGATTTACACCTTTTGAATTGATTTTTGGAAAAAAGCCTAGAATTCCTTGAGAATTTCCTCCGGACGACAAAATTATTTCATACGAAGACTATTTGTTACAGTTAATTAGACAACCAAAGGACTTAAAAACGGACGCTGTTAAGACAATAGAGAAATCGAAACAAAAAACGAAATTTTACTACGACAAAAAGAATGTTAAAAATCCAGAGTTTAAAATAGGACAATTAGTATTTCTACTTCGAGAACCACGAAAAACGAAATTCGACAATGAATATGTAGGACCGTACTAGATTTTAGAAATAACAGACCATCATAACGTTAGACTGAAACAAACCGACGAAAAAACAAAAATAGTACATATAGATAAAATTAAATTGGCCTATGTTTCAGGTCTATCGCATACGCAATAGGCCAAGATGAGACTTTTAAAATAACTAAACTGGATAAAAATCCTGGACTGTATTCAGAAGACTTGGGACTACTACGGACGTACCATACAAAATGGACTTTAGTTACGTACATCAACACGGAAGAACTACTTATAAGAAGAGACACCATACTCCAGAACTTCATCTTCTTACAAAATACGTGCAACAAACTAGAAAAAGACTGCATAATACAAAACCAATTACGTAATATAAAACACAGATTAAACAACGTTTTAACTATACACGACGTAATATATGAATTACAAATAGACAAAAATACTAGGAACAGAAGAGCAATTTTTAGTTTCATTGGGAAAATCTACAAAAAACTTTACGGAACATTAGATAAAAACGACGGAAACAGAATTTTTAGCCAAATTGAATCCATTTCCAATAGTACTTCTGATTTAGCAGAACTAGTACAAAATCAAACACACATTATAAAATCACAATTTTTTTACAGTACGGAAACAAATTCACAGTTTAGGAAAATCTTTAGTAAATTTAACAATCAAAATCAATAGCACGAATTACAGTACAGCTAAACACATTCATATTCTTGAAATACAGCAAGAATTATTGCATTGGGTAAACGTAATCGAATCCGACTTGTTAGAATACGAGATCGATATAAACACTTTTATCGATATTTTGCTATTCGCCAGAAATGGACAAGTCCATCCAAAAGTATTAACGGGACAGCATACAATCAGAAGTGCACAAGCTATTCAAAAATCAGAACCAAATCTGGAATTTCCAATACCGGTCGACACAACCAATGTTGCAGACTTACTACAACTTGCAGACTTGACGATATTCCATAAACAAGAAACAATAGTCTATGTTATCAAAATTCCGTTGTTAAATTTAGAGAAATTCAGACTATACCAACATATTTCGGTTCCAGTCAGACAGTATGACATATCATATGGTACTGAATTCGCGTATATAAAACCAACGACGACATTTTCAGCAATTTCGACGAATTTTGAAAAATATTATGCAATAGACAACGATAATTTGGAAAAATGCAAAAAATTCAATCAGGAATATATTTGTTTACAATTCGGACCGAAGCATTTTGACGATGGAAGTGAGTGCGAGATACAATTGTTAGCAAACCCACAATTTTCGAATTTCAAAACCTGTAATATCCAATTAAAAACTCTAAAAAGAACACAATAGTCTAGGATTCGCGACGCTAACGCATGGATATTTTCGACCCCCATGACAGAAACAATACATTTTATCTGTAAAAACAAAAATACAATTAGCAGGACAATGGAAAACACGGAATGATACAACTAAGTTCAGCATGTGAAGCAAAAACCAAAAATAAGGATTTTTTACCATACAAAGAAACTCGGACCCTTAAAAACATTACAGCATTTGCAACTAAAACATTAAATATATCGGAAATTTATCAAAATTCATTCGGCTATAGCGATATCGTTAATTTGACCGACGTATTAGAAGAACAAAAATCTTTAGTAAACAAATTATATTTACCAGATATTCAATTGGAAACAAATTTAGAGACAATTATATCAAAAGCAAAAAACATTGCTAAAGACCGGCAATATAAGAAACGTTTTGACAAGTTGGAAAGCAGCTTGCTGTACTCCGGAATATCGGTGGGACCAATCTTGCTCATTTTAGGACTGGCATGGAAATTTTCAATGTTCAGTAAAGTAAGATCACTTTGCAAATTATTGTCATGTTTATCAAAAAAGGAAAAAGTAAGAAACATTAACATACCCCGTAAAATCATAGAACTACGCGAACCTCCACCATTACCAAGACAAGCCCCGACAGTTGTTGTAAACCACAAAAATATACGACCTCAAACCGAATATGAAAGACGCAGAGCAATATCGTATTTTCAAGAAACATTGTAAATTGCTTATTATTGCATGTATTACTCACAAATTGTATTAAAACACAATAAATAAAGCACAATAAATAAAATCAGACACAACGGATACAGACTATGGACCAAAGACAGAAACTTGGACAACTAACTGCATGGAATCATCTAGAAATCATTCCATTACCACAAAATATTATCATTTTTACAGAGTAACACCAGTAAAAAAAACAACCAGAGGGCACAGCAGAGAACAAGAGCACAACACAACAATTGATTAATTTTAAGATAAATACTATAATACACAAACACAAAAAGGGGACGATAAACAAAAAATAATCTGGATAACAACAAAAGACGAACAGACATACTCACGAGACCCAAAAACAGTAATCAAACAGACTACAAGCGACAACATTGAAAACCAGAACACATCCACACACACCAGCAAAACAAAAAACAAAATTAAACGACACATTAATGAAAACACACCTTAAAAAGACATAGGACAGAGACGAACATAACAAACACACTCACTTATTATATTATATCCATAATCACTACATCTATATAAAAACACATATATATGTATATAATCATAATTTTTAATACATAAAATATATATTTTTTTCTTTGGAATAAAGGTGTTATCTCAATTCATTTACCCTATTGCACCAGCATACATGACCCAATTGCACTATATGGGCTGCGGTAGCTGATACTAGTATATAAAGTTCCTTTGTTGTACTTAGTTGTTTTATTTTCGGCCAAATTTGGTATTAATTGGTACTGTAACGCGGCAAAATTGCCACGTTTTAAAAATAGATAAAGAGACCGTCCTTTCAGCTAAAGAATTCTATTATTGTAATAAAACTGAGATATAGGATAAAGAGTCGGCAAACTCATGGGAAGTCGTAAATAATTAAGACTTGAAATAAAATATATTAAGTCCCGAAACCCTTGCTTATATTCCATATCCGCGAGGAGAAAACGGCGTATTCGACGACCCGTCGAAGCGGAATCTAGAAACCAAGGAAAGTTATCCTCATCGGTTATCGACACCAGAAGGAGCTCCCGGGACTGATCTACGTTACTGCAACGAAAGGCCCATGCGACTTCGGGGACGCCTGAAGTTCCAAAATTGCAACCAGTCGGGAGAGCACGTTGCGAAAAGGACGCTTTTCGAAACGAGCCAGATGCTTGACAAATGGGACTCTACGAGACCCATCATGTGGACAAGTCGATGAACCGAAGAGAGGGATGCCACCTGTAGGATCACGAATGACCTACTTATGGATTACCGCATCGATCCTGGATTGATACTAGGAGGGCCGTCTGGCGGAATTAGGAATAATTAGATAAGCAACTAGGGTTGTCGAGAGACGGACCGATTCATTCACTCGTTAGCTGTAAAGCTGTAAGGACGTGTCCGAGGATTTTGTGTGTGCGATCCGAAACGCCAAGGTGAGAATCGGTCCTCTCGAGGCAGTGAGTAGGTCACGTTTCTTTGTTTCATTTGTTTGTTTCTTGGATTAAAATTATTAATCCTAGGCGGCTCATGGTGGAGCCGACTCTTTTCGCTATATGAAACTATCCTCGAACACACGTGCCTGATACTGCAAGAGCAGATGACGTGTTTTCGAGGATGACGAGTGAATCTTTTATGTCGTTTTGTCCTATTGTTATTTTGTTATTCTTTATATCAAATATTTATTTCTTTGTCATGGCCAATTTCTGAATATTTAAATTATTAATAAATTGTCCAATTTCTTTGTTTATATTTATTTGTGATTGTTAAGCGATTGAGGCCCTCCGACCCCACGAATTTTAGCCCCTCCCCGACTGGGAGCCGGTGGCAAATGTTATAAGTAAAAGTATTTCTTTTATTTTGTATTAAAATTTTCATGTGCGTGTCCCCGTTCAGAGGAACCGGGCACGGTCACAAATTGGCGCCCAACGTGGGGCCAGGGCAAATAATTTCTGTTGAATATTACGATTAAAATATCTATTGACTCTAAATTTTCTTTCTTTGAAAAATGAACTGTACTATATCTATTCTCATTGCTTTACAATTGTATGATTGGTTGCTCTATACCGTAGTATTTATAATAGCCGGTATAATAGCGTTTAGAGTTTTGTGAAGAAAAATTTAGTAGCATTTCGAGACGTTCTGTACGACATTACGTATTTTGTTAAGGCGCCTGCGTTCCTGAAAGGTGAGAGTAACCCACCTAAGGAAGAAAAAAAAAAAAAAATTGTTTTTGTTCTTTTGTCTTTTTAATGGATACTCTTCTTTGTCGGATGGATTGTATTATTTGTGATGTGCATGTTATAATTTATATTTTCTTGCATCTGCGATAGTACGAAACTATCGAATCGGGAATTTTGCTGGAAGGATTTCAGGACCGTTAGAATCTTTCAGAAGATTTGGAATAAATTTTGCCTAGGAAATATACGATACTTTATGTATTATAAGAGAATTCTAATTTAAGTGTTTGCTCGGCTTGTGCGCTTCAAGGCCACGGATAAGCCTCGGTATTATTGTTTTTTTTTTCTCTGCCCATTTCGCCGTCTTTGATCCGTCTACTCGTATACAATGGCAACACCAACACCGAAAGTGTTTGATTTAAGTCGGTTGTCGTTACAACAAATAAAAGAACGGTTATTAGAAGTTGGTTTAAATATTGAAGGGAATGAATCTGAATTACGGGATAAATGGAGACGTTTCTGCGACGACATGCGATCGGTTTCATCATTTTCACCCACCTTAGGGAGTTTAGAAATACCTGAGGAGCGATTTGTTTTAGCTGCCGAAACCAACCCCATATCGCAGCCTGATGGGATTGCAGGGTTTTCCGAAACTCATAATAATAATAACTCTCCAACTCGTAATAACAGTAGCCTACCTCGTGGATCGGAGCGATCTCGTTCTTGTATTTGGGATATCGCCCGCAAATGGAACTTAAAATTCGACGGTAAAGATCATGAAGAGGCGGATGAATTTATTTGGCGTTTAGGAGAATATCGAGCCCTAAATAAATTATCCGACGTAGAAATTTTGAGTATTTTACCGTTTATTTTGAAGGGAATAGCGAGTCACTGGTACCGAACCACCAACTCGTCCTGGTCATCCTGGGAAATATTCCGAAAAGATTTTATGTTACGTTTTTGCGATCAAACTGATGCGACTAATAAATTATCTACTTTGTTAGCGCGAAAGCAAGCTCGTAAGGAAAAAGTGTCGGATTTTATCACCGCTATGCGAATGCTTTTACTGAAACTTGATTTTGAACTACCGATGAAGCAACAAATTAATATAGTTTATGACAATTTGCTACCGCAATACAAAATTTTTATTAGACGGGAAGAAATAACGAATTTTACAATATTTGAAAAACTTGCTATTTTACGCGAACAAACGATATCATCGGTACAAAACCAAGTTATCATTCGTATGGATGGGTCCGTGCATTCGTGCGGAGAGGAATCCGAACAAACTAAACTTGCAGCCGCGAACGATCGGGAACAAAACGTTAGTTGTGTCGCAAAACGAAAATTTGATAAATCAGAACGGAAGACAGGGACTAGTAGTGAACCGAAACCTAGCACTTCCTTTCAAAAACCGACGAGTAGTACGAAAAATAAGGAATTTACGGGCATTTGTTGGAACTGTGGACAGACAGGGCATAGGTTCGGTAAGTGTAAGAGCAAAAAGGCCATATTCTGCCACGGTTGTGGTAAAAAGGACGTAATTAAGATTAAATGCCCTACCTGTTCGGGAAAAGAGTAGGGAACCCACTGGCTCGGGCCGGAGTGGTTATTCCCAAGTTATTAGGGCCCTATACACCAACCGAAAATGAGTCGATTGATACTATATCGGAACGGAAGGTAAAATACCCGCGAATTTTCCTAAATGTTCAAATCGGAGCAAAACAAGTAGAAGCTTTAGTCGATACTGGGGCAAATCGTTCTTATTTAGGCCGAGACGGTTTAGATATAGCCGAATCATTGGACCTGGAACTGTTACCATGCCAAGCCGCGGTCGTCTTAGCAAATGGTTCCTTAAATGAGGTCCACGGAGAATTAAAGGCACCGATTAGGGTAAAAGGTCGTACGAAAGAATTAAACTTTCGAGTCGTTACAAATTTGGCTTATTCATGCATTCTTGGGATGGATTTCCTTAGTATTTTTGGGATTATTCTTAATTTTGGAGATAAATCGTGGTGTTTCCGAAACGAATCACATAATAACTTTGTATTTTCCATAGAAAGCGCGGAGTCGGAACAGTGTAATGCAATTTCAGAGTTGACTTCAAGTCAGAAGACCGTTTTGCAGGATTTTCTTACTCGGGAAATACCAGTAAACCAAAAGAGTATAGGTTTAACTTCTTTGACTCAGCATAAAATCGATGTGGAGGGACATGCTCCCATTAAACAAAGATATCGATTGATGAATCCAAAAATCCAAGAAATAGTAAATACCGAGATCGATGAAATGTTGGCTAATGATGTTATTGAGCCTTCGCAAAGCGCATGGTCATCGCCAATTGTTATGGTCAAGAAACCCTCCGGAAAGTATAGATTTTGTTTAGATTTTCGACAAGTTAATAGTGTATCGAAAAAAGATGCGTACCCCCTTCCATATATGACTGGAATTCTGGAAAAATTACGTGCTGCCAAGTTTATCTCTACGATAGACTTGAGCCAGGCTTACCACCAGGTCCCTATGGAAGAGGGTAGCAAAGAAATAACTGCATTTACAGTTCCGGGTAGGGGTCTCTTTCAATTTAAGCGTATGCCGTACGGTTTAACTGGCGCCCCAGCCACATTTCAAAGATTGCTGGACAGGCTGATCGGACCGGAAATGGAACCGAACGTCTTCGCGTATTTAGACGATATAATAGTAGTTTCGTCTACTTTCGAAGAACATTTAGAGTGGCTGAAAAAGGTCCTAACTAGAATACGCGAAGCCGGTCTAACCATCAATCCGGAAAAATGCGAGTTTGGATGTTCGCAAGTCCGATACTTGGGATTTTTAGTGAATAAAAATGGTTTACAGGTAGATCCTGAGAAAGTAACACCCATTTTAGAGTATCCGATACCGCGTAATCTAAAACAGTTACGAAGATTCATAGGAATGACTTCGTGGTACCGCCGTTTCGTACCAAACTACGCTAAGTTAGCTACGCCCTTAACCGAACTTCTAAAAAAGGACCACCGTTGGAACTGGACAAGGTCACAACAGGAAGCTATGGATGAATTGAAGCGGGCACTGACAACAGCTCCCACTTTAATTTGCCCCGACTTCACCAAACCTTTTACGGTTCAAACGGATGCAAGTAACACAGGATTAGGCGCAGTCTTAACGCAAGCTGTGGATGAGACCGAAAGAGTAATCGCGTACGCGAGTAGGACCTTGTCGGAACAAGAGCGAAAATACTCCACCACGGAACAAGAATGTTTAGCCGTGCTATGGGCCATCAATAAATTTCGCCCTTATTTAGAAGGGTATCGCTTTACCGTAATTACCGATCATCATAGCCTGCGGTGGCTACAAAATAAGAAAGATCCGGCTGGTAGGTTAGCTCGTTGGGTATTAGACCTACAACAATACGATTACGAGATAATCCATAGGAAAGGCGCCATGCATCATGTTCCGGACGCCTTGTCAAGGATGTTCGAGGACAGTTGCACTCCAGTAGCGGAAACACAGGATGCGTGGTACTTAGATAAACGTCGAAAGGTACAGGAAAATCCAGATAATTTCCCGGATTGGAAAATTGAGAATGATAAGCTTTATTTGCGTCGTGGAAATCCGATAGTAACAGCTCACGTGCAAGATTTTGACGAGTGGAAGTTAGTTATTCCCCAAGAACTTCGTGCGAGAGTGTTACAGGAATCCCACATGGAAACGCATGCAGGGCATCTCGGTGTCGAGAAGACCTACAGGCGGATAGCAGTTAATTATTTTTGGCCGAAACTGTTTAAAAACGTTAAAGAATACGTTAGTAAATGCGATCGTTGTCAGCTTTGTTAGTAGAGCAGCAGGCTCCAAGAGGCTTGATGAGACCGCGTAGAATCCCGAGACCTTGGCATACAGTAGCCGCGGATATTATGGGTCCTTTCCCCGCGAGTCAGGCTGGAAATAGATACCTTCTAGTTTTCCAGGACATTTTTTCAAAATGGATAGAATGTATTCCACTGAAACAAGCCAATGGTCAAACCATTAGTCGAGCATTTGAGGAAACAATTATCCTAAGATGGGGAACCCCGGTTACTTTGTTTACGGACAACGGAACTGAATTTATGAATAGGGCGATTCGAGACATGACGGCACGAAACCGTATAAGATTAGCCACAATTCCGCCATACCATCCCCAGGCGAATCCCGTTGAACGCGTTAATCGCGTCTTAAAAACAATGATAATGACGTATGTGGACCAGGACCACAGTCACTGGGATCGTCACATTGGAGAATTTCGCTACGCATATAACAGCGTATATCACTCGTCGACGCGTTTCTCGCCAGCCTTTGTTAATTTGGGTCGGGAATTGGAAAGAGGGGACTCCTTACGAAACGAGGAAGATGGTCCGAAACCAGTTCCGAACCGAGGACATCGAGGATGGGCGAATCGCATGCGACGATTGCAAAACTTAAGAGGTGAAATTCAGAATAATTTGAATAGGGCATTCGATAAGCAAGCGCGTTATTATAATAAGGGACGTAGGGACATTCAATTCGCGGTAGGTGATTTGGTTGTCAAACGAAAAACAGTAATGTCAGTAGCAGCCCGAAACGTGTCTGCTAAATTAGCTCCAAAGTTTGCAGGTCCATTTCGCGTAGGGAGAGTGATCTCGCCAGTTGTGTACGGGTTGACGGATCTCGATGGTCGAGAAATAGGGAAAATGCATATAAAAGACTTAAAGCCATATAAGTCACCCTAATCTTTCTTTCCAACATGTCCTTACAGTTGTCCCGAAACATAGTGCCTATAATTGAGAGCAAATAAACCAGCATTGAGCCTGAGATTCGCGTTGCAAGATATTGTGTTGTTTCATAATGTGGTACCACCCCTTATATGTGTAGGGAATTTATGAGTATGCCGGCATGCAATTTAAGTAAGTAACATGGTTTGTGTTGTGTACCCCGTACGGAGGTTAATTTGGAATAAGGATCCAGTAAGTATTATGGTCCAGTATTGTGTAAATAGTACGTAATGTTGCGTCTTATGATAGGGTTGCGGGTTAAGAGATTTTGTTGACCTACCATGAGTTTGCTGAATTATCCTGTTGCAATTCGGTCCACGATGGGACCAACTATTAGAGTGACCTCGAAAGGACTTTTTCTCTGGTAATTTCCGTCCAGGCGTGGGGGGATGTAACGCGGCAAAATTGCCACGTTTTAAAAATAGATAAAGAGACCGTCCTTTCAGCTAAAGAATTCTATTATTGTAATAAAACTGAGATATAGGATAAAGAGTCGGCAAACTCATGGGAAGTCGTAAATAATTAAGACTTGAAATAAAATATATTAAGTCCCGAAACCCTTGCTTATATTCCATATCCGCGAGGAGAAAACGGCGTATTCGACGACCCGTCGAAGCGGAATCTAGAAACCAAGGAAAGTTATCCTCATCGGTTATCGACACCAGAAGGAGCTCCCGGGACTGATCTACGTTACTGCAACGAAAGGCCCATGCGACTTCGGGGACGCCTGAAGTTCCAAAATTGCAACCAGTCGGGAGAGCACGTTGCGAAAAGGACGCTTTTCGAAACGAGCCAGATGCTTGACAAATGGGACTCTACGAGACCCATCATGTGGACAAGTCGATGAACCGAAGAGAGGGATGCCACCTGTAGGATCACGAATGACCTACTTATGGATTACCGCATCGATCCTGGATTGATACTAGGAGGGCCGTCTGGCGGAATTAGGAATAATTAGATAAGCAACTAGGGTTGTCGAGAGACGGACCGATTCATTCACTCGTTAGCTGTAAAGCTGTAAGGACGTGTCCGAGGATTTTGTGTGTGCGATCCGAAACGCCAAGGTGAGAATCGGTCCTCTCGAGGCAGTGAGTAGGTCACGTTTCTTTGTTTCATTTGTTTGTTTCTTGGATTAAAATTATTAATCCTAGGCGGCTCATGGTGGAGCCGACTCTTTTCGCTATATGAAACTATCCTCGAACACACGTGCCTGATACTGCAAGAGCAGATGACGTGTTTTCGAGGATGACGAGTGAATCTTTTATGTCGTTTTGTCCTATTGTTATTTTGTTATTCTTTATATCAAATATTTATTTCTTTGTCATGGCCAATTTCTGAATATTTAAATTATTAATAAATTGTCCAATTTCTTTGTTTATATTTATTTGTGATTGTTAAGCGATTGAGGCCCTCCGACCCCACGAATTTTAGCCCCTCCCCGACTGGGAGCCGGTGGCAAATGTTATAAGTAAAAGTATTTCTTTTATTTTGTATTAAAATTTTCATGTGCGTGTCCCCGTTCAGAGGAACCGGGCACGGTCACAGTACATACGTTTCGATCTTTGATGCAGATCCTCTTCAGTATTTTTTTGACGTTAAAATATAAATAAACTTTTGGTAATAAAGCAATAATGTGTATTGCAGTGACTATCTTATAATGATTTTTGTGGGTCAATCTAGCGCAGCGTAGCGTGGCGCGCGTCGCGAACGTCGAAGCGAGAGTGGCCCGACGGCGGGACTCAGGGTGATAAGGAGGCCCGTCCAAAAGTGCTGGTATCAGCAATAAGGTCCTCTTAGCAACACTGAGTGCTGACGCCTAAAAGATCCGTCACGTTGACGATCAACGTGACAGGATACTCGGATGGTCAGGAAGTATCGAGTATTCGATACTTCCGTCGCGGATGTGACACTCCCCCCCTTCGGAAAATCGATGCTCCCGCATCGATCCTGTCTCGTGGTACAATATTCGTCTGCGGTCGATACAATATTTATCTATTGTCTATCAATACAATGTCTAGTTTAAATCTAAATCTTCGTGACAGATGTAGTTGATCCTTTGGTAGCTGTAGTCCGAAGCGGTTGGTCTTGTCCTGTCATGGTTGGATGGAGTTTGGCTTAGTGAGGTCCATGTAATGGTGTCAGAAGTGGTTCATCTTTCATGGCTCCTCTTGTTACCGTAGGGTTGTAAGGGTTTGTCCATTTTTGTCCTTAGTTAATTTCGTTGAATTCATCTGTTTGAAAGTTGGTTTAGCTGTAACAAAGCGTCTGACTAATAGTAAGGGGGGTTAGTAAAGTGACAGTTATAAGAAAGATGGTGTGGGAGTATAAATTTAGTAATGATACGTTGTCCGTTGTATTTTCCGTATATTCGATTCATTTTTTATATCGAGTCCTCGTTATCCAAATTGCTGTATAAGCTGTGTTTTGTGGTCAATAATACGTGTCCATTGTACATATACATCCAAAATTTTCAAGTCGTTTCGTCATTATAATAACTCTTTTATCTCTAATCCTGTAATAGTCTAAACTATTAGTATTTTGGGGAGCGTTAGTAGGAATTTTGGTGTATTAATGTTGGATCGTTCGAAGAATCTTGTCTGTGGGAAGAATAATTTTAATTTCTATACTAGTATATATATATCTTCTTGGTTGGTCGTTAATAATTGAAGGTCCTTTGTTGTACTTAGTTGTTTTATTTTCGGCCAAATTTGGTATTAATTGGTACATACGTTTCGATCTTTGATGCAGATCCTCTTCAGTATTTTTTTGACGTTAAAATATAAATAAACTTTTGGTAATAAAGCAATAATGTGTATTGCAGTGACTATCTTATAATGATTTATATTTTCATTTGTTAATGATGAAAACTGAAAATTGTAAGAATCATAGTATCTAATGTATATTGAAATGTATTTAATATAACCTCAAATTAATGTGATTATAAATTAGGTAATATATTATATTTGTACATACCAAATCATGTATGAGATTTATATTTTGAATCCTCTGTAATATACTATTACTTTATTGACTTTTTATTTATTTATATTGTTTATATTATTCAATTTGGTAAAATTATTTTAAAGAAGTAATTACTGATCTTATTTTCTTGTTCTTGTTGATGGTTGTGATTGTATTAGTGGTAATCGGTGGTAATTCGGATGAGTATAGCTTTATAGTATGATATCAAATACCCGGTAATTACAAATTCAGTTTTCATCTTGTACTAGTTAGTTTAAAGTTAACATTTGAAATAGATAAATAAATAAATAAATAAATAAATAAATAAATAAATAAATAAATAATTGAATAAATAAATAAATTGATATTAAGTTTAATAGTAACTGGTAATAATATTAACATTCTTTTTTGGATAGTCCTAAAGTATAAAATTTTTTTTAGTCAAAATATAAAATGCAATAGTTATTTAGTTTCTAATATAAAATTATAGTAATTATGTAAATCGTAACAATCTGTTTGAATGTTAATATTATTTCCAGTTTCTTTAATGTAAACACTTTCTAGTATTCTTCGTTTATAAGTGTCGCTTTCTGTATTTAAAATTTTAAAATGTTCAAAATCAAATGTATGTTTATATTCTATAGCATGTTTTGATAATCCTGTACTTGTTCTTTGTTTAGTAATATCATATTTATGATGATAAAAACGTTTTTTAGCATACATTTTGGTTTCACCTATGTATACTTTGTTACAATCCTTACATGGTATTTTATATATTATATTTGTATTCAAGTCTTTTTCTAATTTGTCTTTACCGTTATCTATGAAATTTGATAATGTGTAGTTGTTTTTAAGTAAACAAGTAATATTAAATTGTTTTAATTTGAATTCTAAATTTTCTGACAAATATCTGACGTACGGTAATACACAAAAGATTCTATTATCATTGTTATTATTGTTAACGTCATTTTTGTTATTGTAGTTGTTATTGTAAATATTATTAATTCTGTTTGAGATAATGTTGTTAATAAGTTCAATTGGATAATTATTTAATTTGAACGTATTTTTGATAATGTTAATATTATCTTTTTTGTAGGAGTAATGTGAAAGTTTGATTGCTCTGTCTATTAGTCCTTTGATTGTGCCTATTTTATAGTGATTACAAGTGGGAGCAAAAAAATTAATATATTTTCCTGGCCAACATTTTTTTCTGAACCAGTTTGTTTGTAGAGTATTTTTATTATTTATAATTTCGACATCTAAAAATGAGATTTTGTTATTTATTTCAGTTTCGAATGTAAATTTTATTTTGTTATGTATATTATTGAAAATTGTTAAGGTATTATCCAATTGATTTTTTGGTAGAATAATAAGTATGTCGTCGACATATCTGAGATATAGAGTTGGTTGGAACGTTAGTAAATTAAGAGCTCGATTTTCTATTTTTTCCATGGTTAAGTTAGCTAATGTTGGTGATAGTGGTGATCCCATTCGGAGACCACTTATTTGTTTATATTGTTTATTGTTAAGTAGAAAGTATGTATTGTCAAATATGGTAGTTATTGCGTCAATTAGATCTCTATAATCAATTTTGAAGTCTCTGTATATTAGGCATTCTAAGTCTTTAATAATCTCGAGAGTTATGGCTATTGGAATGTTGGTAAATAAAGCAGTTACGTCTAGTGAAGCTAGTATTTCTTCATTATTAATATTTTTATTTTTAACTTGGTTAATTAATGACCATGAGTCTTTGATATGATAGTTATTTTTTCCAACATATGTTTTAAGTATTTTATCTAAAAATAAGCTAATTTTGTATGTAGGTGAATTAATCGCTGAGATTATAATTCTCCATTCAATCTTATTTTTATGTATTTTTGGAAGTCCATAACATCTTGATATGTGGGAGTGTCTAGTTTTAGAAAATTGATTTTGATTATCATTTAAGTATTTTTTGTTAGTCCATTCATTTATAATTTTATTGACTTTATTCTCTAAAGTTGAAATACATACTTTTCTATTGTGTTTTGAATAAGTAGATTCATCTATCAGACATTCTTCTATGTTTTTTATATATTCATTTTTGTTTATTGCTACAGTGACGTTAACTTTGTCAGATTTGATAAATATAATATTAGGATTATCTTTTTTGAATTTGTGAAATTTAGTTTTTAAAAAATTGAAATGTTTAATATATATATGATCGAAATAATTATACACATTGTTAATAGAAAATTTTGAGAAGGTATTAATAATAGTTTTTCTAATTTGTTCTTTTTCCTTTTGATCTTTTTTTAAAATTGATTTTTCTATATTGCAGATAATTTTTTCTTTAGGTAAATTATGTTTATTATAATCTAAACAGTGTTTTTTTGCCGTACGATACAAAATCTATGATTTCATCTGGTATGTTAGTATTTGAAAGATTGTGAAACCATTTTTCTTTTCTTATTTCGAAGTTATTGTTATTGTTGTTATTAATTAATTTTGAACTTTCATAATTAAAATGTTGTTGAAGCCAGTGAAATTTTTTTATTAATTTTTGTTTCTTGAATTTTTTCAATTTTTCTAATTTTTTGTTGTATGCATCTATGAATTTTTTTAAAGTTCATTTTGGTAATTTGTAGTATAATTTGGTATATATAGAATTTTTTTGGTATTTTAAAATTTTTATATTGTAAATAATTTCATCTATTTCTATGTTTAGTCTTTTTTTACAGAAGTGATAATATGAAGTGTACGATTTCATGGTATTTTTATATTTTTTGTATGAATTTCTTTTTAGAAAATTGTGAAAGCTAAAATGTTTTGGAAAGATGTCACTTTTTTTGCATCTGATTAAAAATGTTATTTGTTGTTGTAGAATAATTAATGTTTTTAAAATATGCATATAACTATTAAGAGTATATCTTACATTGGTTCCGAAAGTAATGTCAATATATTCCATAAATGACATTGTTTGGTTTGTATAATTTCGAGGTATTTTTGTATATATTGTAACAGGCTACGTGAAGGCACACGTGGGCTGTTATTTTTGGGAGCGAAGTGGGCAAAGAAATAAAGCAAGAACCTTCACAATATCTTTGATCTATTTTTTTAATAACAATGGCGATGAGCGCGAGCGTGTGTGTGTGTGTGTGTGTGTGTGTGTGTGTAGGCGTCCGTCCGTTCGATGGTTGGTGTCGTGAAGTTCGGCGTTCCACATCCAGCTTCCGCCTCCCGTGATGCGGTGGTGTACCCGTTGGATCTCCAGGTGCAGAAGGCTGTCCTCTGGGATCCTTTCTGGGTCAGGGTTTCGGTGTTCCGGCCTCCGGGATTCTTCCTGGCACAACACTGTTGTTCTTCTCCACTCTCTGCTCTTTCCGCGTACGCTTGAGGATAATCGTACCTCTCCGAGTATGGCTCGTAATTAGAGTTGTCACTCCGACGCGTCAATTAGGAGTGCTGGCTTTCGGCGCTTTCAGCGGCCGAGGCCCTTATCCATGACGGTGTGTGGTGTGTGTGTGAGTCTGGGTCCGTGAGCCTCTTGGCGATTGTGTGTGTCAGTGTGCTCTCTATGAGATTTCATAGAGAGCACTTGTAACGGGTAAAATACCACGTTACAACTCCTCCTCCCGAGGGGGTAGCGAAGACGTCCGTCGAGCTGCCAACCCCCAAGGGCGAAGAGGTCGATGTGGCGCCCTCCATTCTCTGGGCCCATCATCCGCCTCTCCCTTGTTCGGTCCCAGATCTCGTTCCATTGCTTGTTGTGTTGTTTCTTCACTTTCCTCTTCTTTTGTGTTGTGTGGTTTCAGTCCTTCCTCCTCCTTATTGTGTCGTCGGTGGCGTTGGATGTTGGTGTTGGTAGTTTTCGGACATTCCGGTCCATTGATGGTGGTGGTAGTTTTCGGACATTCCGGTCCCCTCGTCCTTGACGATACCAGTTGTTGCTGATGTTGATGTTGGTGGTGGTAGTTTTCGGACATTCCGGTCCCGTCTTCCTTGCAGGTCCAGTTGTTCGTGGTGTTGTTGTCCTCTTGCCTCTTCTTATGTTGATGACCGTGATTTTGTTCCGTCCGTCGTGTATGTTTGTGTATGTTTGTACGTGTGTATGTGTGTATGTGTAGTAATGGAAATGAAACTTACAATATTTGTTTACTTAGCCTAAGATGATTGTCTTACTTAACTATATTTAAATCTATGCTTATTTGTATTGTCCTAATTTCTTACTCCAAGTCTGCTTTTTGTTTATTGAATAAGTTATGTACATGATGTGAATGTGTGTGTTTACAATTTTGTATAATACCATTGTGTGGTTACACATAATTATTTTATTGTAATTACTTATTCTAACTGTCTCTAGTCTAAAGGTTTAATTGTATGTTTATGCTTATTTTTATTGGAGAATACCCATTATTTTTATTTTTTTTTTTATACATTTATACTGATTCTTAACTCTAATTATTTTCTACAATGTCCTTATATCTACTTATACTTAATTTTTACTTTACCGAAGTAGGTGTTTCTTTATTTCCTCCCTCCTAACTCCGCTCCGTCGTTTGTTTATTGTCTAATCCTTGTTCGTGTCTCCGTTCAGCTCCCCTCTCTCCCTCTCATCCGTCCGTGTTGTCTCTATGTTTGTTGAGTGTAAAAAAATTCAAAACAAAGGTGGTTTTTGTGTTATGTGTTGTGTATGATAGTGTGTATGTGGTGTAGCCTAATTCGTTTGTATGTATGTTTATTTGTTTTGTTTTCTGTTGTTTCTTTATTCTTTTAATTTTTTAATATCTTTTATATAAACTTTTCCTGTTTTCTTTCCTTCCATAGTAATTAGTTCTAAGATATTATCTGAAATTATTTTCGAGACCATGAAGGGTCCTATTAATTTTGCATTTAATTTTGTCGAGATATTTTTTGATCCCGCCGATATCGTGTAATTTATTTTTAATACTTTTTCCCCAATTTTAAATTTTTCTTCTATTTTAAGGGGGTTGTAGTATTGTGTTATTTTATTGTGTGCGATTTGTAAATTTTTTTGTGTTACGTCTTGTGAAATTGATAGTTTTTTAATATTGTGTGTCCCTTTGTCTAAGTCCGTCGCGTCTATGATTCTGTGTCCCACTAATCCGTGTGGTTTTCGTTGAGAGATTTTAGTCTTTTGGCAGGTTTGGCAGTTTCGCACGTATTGTGCTATATCACCATACATACCTAACCAATAATAATTTTTTGCTATTCTTTCGTGTGTTTTTTCAACATCCTGATGTCCTGCCTCTGGAATATTATGATTTTCTGTTAATATTGGTCTTATTAGGTGATGTTGTATGACTAATTTCCAATCAGGATTAGGTTCTTTTATTTTCTCTGAGTGTGTTTCGTTCCGTCTGTTTATGTATAAATTGTTGTTTTCAATTTTCCAATCCTTAAATTTTTTTGGATTGTTTAGTGCTGTGTGGTACTTTCTGTTGTACCACCTGTTAAGTATTGTTTTTGTGTCTGATGTTTGTGTGTTCGTCTTGTCGTTTTCTTGTATTTTTGGTTCGTTAACTGGTTTTGTGTTATGTGTATGCTGTGTAATGTGTGTGAAATGTGAGTGCTCTTGTGTACGTTCAATCGGTTGTCTGTTTTCTGTGTTTATTATATTTTTTCTTTTTCTCCGTCTTGTTTTTGCTTTCTTTTGTTTTGGTGGTAGGGTGTTTTTTGAGAAAAATGTATGATTGTGTCTGTTGTTTTTTTGATAATTTTGAAATTGATGCAATTTGTTTATGTTGTGACCCTTTTTTGTTTCCGTTTGAGCCCCCTTTGGTCACTCTAAGGGTGCTCAAACCTCGTTTTTTGTACAACTGGGACAAAATCGTGTTAAAGTGTTCTGTCTTTTACATTTATAACAGACTGGATCAAACGGTATTTTGCATTGTTGTATTGTGTGGTTCGGGTTCCCACACTTTTCACAATGTTGTTTTCTAATATCTTTTGTGTCGTCTTGTGTAGTTTGTCCGTCTTCATTTGTCCTTGTGTTTTGTGTGTAATATGAATTGTTAAACCTTTCGATTTCCTCTCGTTCTGACTTGAACTTTTCCCGTTCTTTTCCTAATTTTATTAATTCTTCGAACGAGCGGAAATCTGTTCGTTTTATGTGATTCGTGTATAGTGGTGTCAGTCTTAAATACGTCATGTCTAATTGTTGTGTTAGTGCGTATTGTGGGAGTTTTTGGTGTAGAAGTGTTCTGTATCGTGTTATAAATTTGTTTATTGTTTCTTTTTCATTATGTGTTGTACTTTTTATTTTATATTTTAATTTCTTTTGAAAAGTTGGCGCATCATATTCGATTCTAAATGCATTTTCGAATTGTTGCCAATTTTCCCACTTATTTTTGTTAATTTTATACCATTGCAAGGCCGTATCTTTAAGGATGTATGCCAGGCATGGTAAAATGTTTTCTAGTGTTAAGTCGTAAATTATTCCTAATTCTGTCAGAGAATCTGGGAACTGTTGAGGGTTTTCCTCCGGCTCCCCTCTGAATTTTACTTTTGACTCCTTAATTGCTGCTATCGTCGTGTTTTTTGTTTGTTGTATAATTGATTGTGTTAGTAATGATATTTCATTAGGTTCTAACCCTGTTCTGTCGTGTAGTCTCTGTGTTTCTTTTTGTTCTGTATTGTTTTGTCTGTGTAATTGTGTGCGGTTCTGTGTTGTTATTTGTGTGTTTTGTTCCTCTTCTATCCTTTCTTTTGTTTGTATTTTTTCTATTAATTCCTGCATATTTTGCATTAATATTTGAAACTGCACGTTTTGTGTTTCTGCCTGTGTGTTTAATCTTTCTTCTAGTAATTGTAATTTTCTGTTTAGTTTTTGCACTTCTTGACTCCCCATTGGGTCCTCTGTTTCTTCTTTTTTATTTGTATCTTGATTTGTCATTGTGTTAAGTTTTTTGGGCATTTTCTTTTCTTATTTTCTATTTATCAGTCGTTTAAACGATTTGTCTCTATTATTTACAGGATAAATAAGGGAAATGTTATCTCTCTTACCTGTGTATTTTGTGATAATTGTTTATTTAACAATATTTGTGAAAAAATGTAATTTCTGAAATTCGAAGGAATGTAATTTGTGTTAGAAAATTTTATTTGTTTAAATAAAATTCAATTGTGTAAGAAATTTTAATAATGGTCGCGAAACTTATAATATCAAAAATGTGAACAAATGTAATTGTTGGAAAATTTTAATGTTTTTTAAAAAAAATTCAATTGTGTTAACGTTTTAATAATGTTCGTGAAATTTGTAATATCTAAAATTGTGAACAAGTGTAATTTTTGAAGGAAAATAATATCTGTGAAATAATAACTGTGAAATTGTAATATCTGAAATTGTGAAAAAATCTGAATTGTGTGAGAATATTTAATTTGTTTAGAAAAATTCAGTTGTGTAAAATATTCAATAATATTTGTTAAATTTATAATGTCTAATATTGAGAAAAAAATATAATTTGTGTGGAGGAATTTAATTTGTTTTGAAAAAATTTAACTGTGTAGAGATTTTAATGATATTTCTAAAAATTTGTATAAAATAATTATTTGTTCAATAATCTGTGAAATTTGTATTTTTTTTTCTTATGTAAAAATATAACTTGTGCTAAAAATGTGGTTTGTTATAAATTGTGTAAAAATATAATTTGTGTAAAAATGTAACATGTGTTGTGTAGTAAGTTGTGTAAAAATTGTGCAAAAATCTGTACTATGTGTATTGTAATAAAGTGTGTGAAAATGTGTAAAAAATGTGCGTAAATTTGTAATATGTATGTGTGAGAATTTGTGTAAATAAGTTGTTCGTTTGATAAATTTGAATAATGTTTGACATTTATTTTGTAATTTAAACTGTTCGTTCTCGGAGCGTCTTGTTTCCTTTATTTACTTACAGCCGTTCGAAATCTTTATGTTTCAGCGGCTATACAGTGTTACTTCTCGAACCGCGTGTTTACGTTTTTTCCACCCGCGGTTCGATTTAATGTTCTCTTAGCTGACGATTAAATAAAATTTTCAGCTAAGAGAAAAATGTAAAATTCACCTTTCATTTTAATTTTTGATGTTTTACATTAATTTTTCTTCCTTTCTTTCTATGGTTTTTCTTTTTTTTTTTTAAACAAACAAAAAATATTTTGTCCGAGAAAAAATGTATGTGTGTGTAATGTGTTTAATGTGTGTTATAATAAGGTGTGAATTTGTGTGTTAATAATATATGTATTTTTAATGTTTTATTAATCGTAATAGAAAGAGATGGCAGACAGAGAGAAAGAGAGCTGTAACAGACAGACAGAAATTTCCGAAGAACACTCGGAAGTGTCGCCTCTCAATTTATCTAAACTACTAGATTTCGCGTGTTTCACTAGTGCTTTTTTGACAAAGAGAAAAGAAAAAAATTTGCGACACTTCCGAACTTTGTTCGGGCGCCAAATTGTAACAGGCTACGTGAAGGCACACGTGGGCTGTTATTTTTGGGAGCGAAGTGGGCAAAAAAATAAAGCAAGAACCTTCACAATACCTTTGATCTATTTTTTTAATAACAATGGCGATGAGCGCGAGTGTGTGTGTGCGTGTGCGTGTGCGTGTGCGTGCGTGCGCGCGCGCGCGCGTGTGTGTGTGTGTGTGTGTGTGTGTAGGCGTCCGTCCGTTCGATGGTTGGTGTCGTAAAGTTCAGCGTTCCACATCCAGCTTCCGCCTCCCGTGATGCGGTGGTGTACCCGTTGGATCTCCAGGTGCAGAAGGCTGTCCTCTGGGATCCTTCCTGGGTCAGGGTTTCGGTGTTCCGGCCTCCGGGATTCTTCCTGGCACAACACTGTTGTTCTTCACCACTCTCTTCTCTTTCCGCGTACGCTTGAGGATAATCGTACCTCTCCGAGTATGGCTCGTAATTAGAGTTGTCACTCCGACGCGTCAATTAGGAGTGCTGGCTTTCGGCGCTTTCAGCGGCCGAGGCCCTTATCCATGACGGTGTGTGGTGTGTGTGTGAGTCTGGGTCCGTGAGCCTCTTGGCGATTGTGTGTGTCAGTGTGCTCTCTATGAGATTTCATAGAGAGCACTTGTAACGGGTAAAATACCACGTTACAATATATATCTTCTTGGTTGGTCGTTAATAATTGAAGGTCCTTTGTTGCACTTAGTTGTTTTATTTTCGGCCAAATTTGGTATTAATTGGTACATACGTTTCGATCTTTGATGCAGATCCTCTTCAGTATTTTTTTGACGTTAAAATATAAATAGTTAAAAATAAAAATATTAATAATGAAGAAATACTAGCTTCACTAGACGTAACTGCTTTATTTACCAACATTCCAATAGACATAACTCTCGAGATTATTAAAGACTTAGAATGCCTAATATACAGAGACTTCAAAATTGATTATAGAGATCTAATTGACGCAATAACTACTATATTTGACAATACATACTTTCTACTTAACAATAAACAATATAAACAAATAAGTGGTCTCCGAATGGGATCACCACTATCACCAACATTAGCTAACTTAACCATGGAAAAAATAGAAAATCGAGCTCTTAATTTACTAACGTTCCAACCAACTCTATATCTCAGATATGTCGACGACATACTTATTATTCTACCAAAAAATCAATTGGATAATACCTTAACAATTTTCAATAATATACATAACAAAATAAAATTTACATTCGAAACTGAAATAAATAACAAAATCTCATTTTTAGATGTCGAAATTATAAATAATAAAATTACTCTACAAACAAACTGGTTCAGAAAAAAATGTTGGCCAGGAAAATATATTAATTTTTTTGCTCTCACTTGTAATCACTATAAAATAGGCACAATCAAAGGACTAATAGACAGAGCAATCAAACTTTCACATTACTCCTACAGAAAAGATAATATTAACATTATCAAAAATACGTTCAAATTAAATAATTATCCAATTGAACTTATTAACAACATTATCTCAAACAGAATTAATAATATTTACAATAACAACTACAATAACAAAAATGACGTTAACAATAATAACAATGATAATAGAATCTTTTGTGTATTACCGTACGTCAGATATTTGTCAGAAAATTTACAATTCAAATTAAAACAATTTAATATTACTTGTTTACTTAAAAACAACTACACATTATCAAATTTCATAGATAACGGTAAAGACAAATTAGAAAAAGACTTGAATACAAATATAATATATAAAATACCATGTAAGGATTGTAACAAAGTATACATAGGTGAAACCAAAATGTATGCTAAAAAACGTTTTTATCATCATAAATATGATATTACTAAACAAAGAACAAGTACAGGATTATCAAAACATGCTATAGAATATAAACATACATTTGATTTTGAACATTTTAAAATTTTAAATACAGAAAGCGACACTTATAAACGAAGAATACTAGAAAGTGTTTACATTAAAGAAACTGGAAATAATATTAACATTCAAACAGATTGTTACGATTTACATAATTACTATAATTTTATATTAGAAACTAAATAACTATTACATTTTATATTTTGACTAAAAAAAATTTTATACTTTATGACTATCCAAAAAAGAATGTTAATATTATTACCAGTTACTATTAAACTTAATATCAATTTATTTATTTATTCAATTATTTATTTATTTATTTATTTATCTATTTCAAATGTTAACTTTAAACTAACTAGTACAAGATGAAAACTGAATTTGTAATTACCGGGTATTTGATATCATACTATAAAGCTATACTCATCCGAATTACCACCGATTACCACTAATACAATCACAACCATCAACAAGAACAAGAAAATAAGATCAGTAATTACTTCTTTAAAATAATTTTACCAAATTGAATAATATAAACAATATAAATAAATAAAAAGTCAATAAAGTAATAGTATATTACAGAGGATTCAAAATATAAATCTCATACACGATTTGGTATGTACAAATATAATATATTACCTAATTTATAATCACATTAATTTGAGGTTATATTAAATACATTTCAATATACATTAGATACTATGATTCTTACAATTTTCAGTTTTCATCATTAACAAATGAAAATATAAATCATTATAAGATAGTCACTGCAATACACATTATTGCTTTATTACCAAAAGTTTATTTATATTTTAACGTCAAAAAAATACTGAAGAGGATCTGCATCAAAGATCGAAACGTATGTACCAATTAATACCAAATTTGGCCGAAAATAAAACAACTAAGTACAACAAAGGACCTTCAATTATTAACGACCAACCAAGAAGATATATATATACTAGTATAGAAATTAAAATTATTCTTCCCACAGACAAGATTCTTCGAACGATCCAACATTAATACACCAAAATTCCTACTAACGCTCCCCAAAATACTAATAGTTTAGACTATTACAGGATTAGAGATAAAAGAGTTATTATAATGACGAAACGACTTGAAAATTTTGGATGTATATGTACAATGGACACGTATTATTGACCACAAAACACAGCTTATACAGCAATTTGGATAACGAGGACTCGATATAAAAAATGAATCGAATATACGGAAAATACAACGGACAACGTATCATTACTAAATTTATACTCCCACACCATCTTTCTTATAACTGTCACTTTACTAACCCCCCTTACTATTAGTCAGACGCTTTGTTACAGCTAAACCAACTTTCAAACAGATGAATTCAACGAAATTAACTAAGGACAAAAATGGACAAACCCTTACAACCCTACGGTAACTAGAGGAGCCATGAAAGATGAACCACTTCTGACACCATTACATGGACCTCACTAAGCCAAACTCCATCCAACCATGACAGGACAAGACCAACCGCTTCGGACTACAGCTACCAAAGGATCAACTACATCTGTCACGAAGATTTAGATTTAAACTAGACATTGTATTGATAGACAATAGATAAATATTGTATCGACCGCAGACGAATATTGTACCACGAGACAGGATCGATGCGGGAGCATCGATTTTCCGAAGGGGGGGAGTGTCACATCCGCGACGGAAGTATCGAATACTCGATACTTCCTGACCATCCGAGTATCCTGTCACGTTGATCGTCAACGTGACGGATCTTTTAGGCGTCAGCACTCAGTGTTGCTAAGAGGACCTTATTGCTGATACCAGCACTTTTGGACGGGCCTCCTTATCACCCTGAGTCCCGCCGTCGGGCCACTCTCGCTTCGACGTTCGCGACGCGCGCCACGCTACGCTGCGCTAGATTGACCCACATTATAAAATAAACAAAAATTCACTTTTTTTACATAAATAAATAATTCCATACACATAAACGATAAAAAATATGCGGTCGGATTTACCCCACCATGCCATTTTTCATTTAACACACATAGAAACAATTTACATGAAATTTCCAACAAAAACGATACATGCACTGAATATGTCACTAAATGCACTACAAAAATCACTTACCGTTTTTTTTGCGATCGTTTTATTTAATTAGGTAAAACTAGCGATGAAATTTTCACAAAAATTAATTTGAAAAAATTTAAAACACACTTGTTGCCTTTTGAGCGTCTAAATGTTAAATGTAGTAAAGCTGTCAAGGTGACATTTTCGTTATTTCTAATGCTCTATATGGTAACAGTAATGCTGAATCGCTCCGCTTTGCCGTTTCTCACAACTAGAGGGAGGTCGGTTTTACCCACCCGGTCGGATTTACCCCACCTTACCCTATATCGGAGAAACTAGAATGTACGCGAAAACACGATTCTACCATTATAATTACGATATCACAAAAAACAAAACGAGTACGGGATTGTCCAAACACGCGATACAATACAATCACAATTTTGATTTTGATAATTTAAAAATTTTAAATACTGAAACTGATACGTATAAAAGAAGGATAACGGAATCTATGTATATTAAGGAAAATGATAATAATATTAATATTCAAATTGACTGCTACAACTTACACCAATATTATAATTTAATTTTAGATAAAAAAACTAAATAATAAATAATTTTAACTATTCACAATTAATTTTACGAATCTTGACTTACCATCTACTTAATTTTAATCCACTGACCGAAAAATATTTTTTTACCAAATAATGACGTAATTTTTAACACACTCACTGAATATTAATATTATTACCATTTTCTACTATATTTACTTATTTATTTATTTATGTATTTTGATAATTATTTTAATATAAACCTATTTAAAAATTAATAAATGATTTAAGTAAAAATATACACAGATTCAACCTCTATCCAACACTGTCAAATGATAACTGAATTTATAATTATCGGGGAAATTACTTTATACTAAAATGATTAGGAACACATCCTTCATCACGTGAAAGAATTCAATAACAACAGGTTACACTAGAATGATTAGGAACACATTTTACATCACAAGATATTTTACTAAGAACAGATCATAAATTGAACACGTTCTTAATCCAATGGAATCATAATTATAAAAACAGTATAAATCACTGTTGATACAATTACGAAATAATAAATAACAAAGAATTTAAATTATTAAATTAAATAACCAATCCGGTACGTAAATACTCTACTTATTATAATATACATAGCCCACACTATTTGAGGTTACTTTTCATACAATTAAAATTACATTTGCTCTGTTTATAATTTCAGTTTTCATCATAATAAATGAAAATGAGGATTTTATTTAATTTTATTAGTCACTATGTTATATTATTCATTTCGATGATTATATTATCCGTCGATTTATATCTCATCATATGCACACTATTGCTGAGGAAGATCTGCAACATTAGATCGAAACGTTTAATAAACAAGATGTTTATACATCGGTTGAAAAGTATAACTAAGAAAAATAAAGGAGCATTTATAATAGAATCGTAATATACTGCGTGAGTCTTCGTCATTGCCCTTGTCTTATCTTTTCTACCCCAGGGCGCGGAGGTAGAACCTCCTCTGAGGCTTCTGTTCCCGCGAGCAAGTCGTGCCCCCTCGACCGTCGTATCGGGCCCTCTCGGTCTCTATCGTTGAAGGCGATCTCCTCAACTTGCGCCTAATTATTTTCTTCGGTTTAGAGGATTCCTGGATCCCTCTTTATTCCCTTCAGGAATTTCGAATAAACAGAGAATGGGAGGACCCCCAATTGAGGACGCGCATGGATTTGTGCGTACGGTGCATCGCAATATGTTTTACATTTTCAGTTTGAAATTTATTATTCTACAAGGTTTCGTATTTTTGCAACAAAAATATAGGGACTACAATCCTTAAAAAATATTTTATTCTTTAGAAGTAAAGACATATCAGAAAACCTATCATTTTTTGGCTCGAAAAAATTATTGCACTTCCGAAATTGATAGAAAATTATGTTCAGCTCACATGGAGAATATATCTCATGGGACAAATGTGCTTTTCATTGTTATAAGTGGATATTTGCCTTAAAGGGTAGTAAAAGAATGTAGGGGTGGTTTTTTGCAAAATTCTGAAATATGGCAACTTAATTATTTTGTTTTATTTACAAAAATATTTAATTCAAGTTTTTTATGGCTAAAATTGATTTTTTACTGTGGATATATCAATAAAACAAGGTTTTTCGAAAATAAAAACTAGGGGTCGTATCACCAATAGTCAGAAAAGCATCTGCTAACTAGCGCTTATCACAAAAAACATTTTTCATTTTGTTCCATTGCAAAATATTCATTAGGAGCCAAGATATATAAGAAAAAACTTTCTATGGAGTGAACTTTGAGGGTGGTTTTCATACCTTAAAAGCATTTTTGGCAGATAAAAAACTCGTCTCTATTATCAAGAGACACGGTAGTGTCTCGAGACAAGTTCAGGTATGAATTGGGTTCGAGCGCTAACGTGTATCTATTCTCGAAGCAACTAGCTGCGGGCACATGAAAAATAGCCGAAGCATGCTGTGTATATACACGACAAATACATTCAAAGGCTGTCTGTCGCTTCCTATACACGGTAACTGTGTGTACATACACGACAAATACATTCAAAGGCTGTCTGTCGCTTCCTATACACGGTAACTGTGTATACATACACGGTAACTGTGTATACATACACGGTTGGAATGTCTTCACACACTGACAGGCCGTTTGCAACACGCAGTGGCATTGAGATATGTGTTTCGTCCGTAGTACATTTAAGAAACACATTCACATGTATAGACACTAATTTAAATTTGACAATCGTTATACAACACCATATTTCACATTAATCCTACATTTTCAGAAAACCCTTACAGTACACCGAAATATAATAATTTAGGAAATGCGTAGAAATTATTCAAGGGAAATACCTTTTACAACTTAAGTACTACCAAATGTTTTACTCCTCAGTTCTATTTATTTATCACTTGCATTACCATCTTTTATAATGGTTGTCCTTCTCCTTACTAATAGACTTTTACTACTCTTCCGAAAGGAAAAGGATTACATCGGCCTTCCACATGTTTGCCATATTTCAGAATACTGCATATCCAGGTATACCAATAAAACCGTAACCTCCAATACTAGCATCAGTTCTACCCCTACTTCCAGTTTGATATTATTTTTGAACGCTGTGATGGAGAAAACGGTTTCTCTATCACAAGATTCCCCGCACTCCGGCGCACCGATTTTCGTTCCTGGTCGCGACGAGTGAATTTAATTAATTAGAAAAATCGATCGATCAGTATGGATCGATCGAAGAACGGACCACCGCAGAAGTCAACAAACTTCTAGGTTAAGATCCGCGGTGTAAGAGCGACCGGCGAATTATGTAATAGCGCGCGACATCTCGCCGTGAGATTAGAAAGATATGGATCGGGATAGATATGGGTCGATAAGTAGGTCGATAGCGTGAGGGGCGAAGTTCGACAGTTTACGACACCGGGTGCGACATCCGTCGCCAACGAGGGACACTACGATCGCGAGCACGACGGAGCTCCGAAACGCAACCGGACCCAAGACGACGAGGGTCAAATTCGACACCACGTCGAAGGGAATTTCGACCGGGAGCCCGTCAAGGACAACCTGAGGGACCCGGCGAGCCACGAATAATCGAGGGACGGATTCCCAAACAATTCGGGAACCGTCCCCGATCGAATATCGACTCCAAAGAAGAGTCCCGAGGACGATTCGGGACTGTCGTTTCTCTCGAGGGGTACACGTGACCCCTCGGAACCAATAGGGAGACGCGGAGTCTCCCTATCGAACGAAGAAGACCGGAAGTGGGACCGATTTCGCCACTTCTGCGTTGGTCCTCGACAAGTACACGTACTGTCAGTTTCGAGAATCGAAAAATTGTGAGAGACAGAGAGAGAGAAAAACCAAGTCGACGCGATCGGAAAGGAAGAAGTTCGAAGTGAAGGCCAGGAAGGAGGAACGGAGAACGAGTCGAGTCCGAGACGGGGTACCGTAAGTCCCCACATTTTTATTTCGAAATTCGAGCGAGCTCCGGGGTCGAATTGTCCCGTATATTGACGGACCCCCGAGCGAGCTCCCGTCGTGCTCGGTCGTTACACTCGAGGGGAACTTCGCCCCCTCGACCCGAAAGTTTTTTTTATTCGTAATCTTTTATTGTGATTTTGTATTTTATTTATTGAAAATATATTTCTGTCATTTGTGTTGAGAATATCGATTGCACGCGAGTCTTTCATCCGAACCCTCCCCTCTACCATCCGCAACCTGAGTTAACCGAACGTGGTGCATCGGCACCTGGCGCCCAAAAACCGTTCCTCCTATCGTTTTTTTTTATATAAGATTTTCAGGAGGAAAATTGTGACGTCGACAGGGATCGCGAACCCCCTGTATCGGGAGCGAAAATCCACGTCACAAATTGGCGCCCAACGTGGGGCGCCCAAAAACCGTTCCTCCTATCGTTTTTTATATAAGATTTTCAGGAGGAAAATTGTGACGTCGACAGGGATCGCGAACCCCCTGTATCGGGAGCGAAAATCCACGTCACAACGCTAGGATAGAAGTAACCAGGAAAACAATTTTTGTACGACGGAACAGAACAAGATTAGACTCGAAACACACAACATATACACTTTGAAACATGAACCTTGTAATTATTTGTTAAAATATATCTTTTTTTAATTTTAAATCATCGTGTTTTTAATTTACAAAATTAACGCCTTTAGATTAATTTCTCGCGTGCGGGTTCCATCTAACGACGGAACAATATGAGTTGTCTTTTGTTTTCACGAACATCCAAAAGACGAAAAATTTACTTTACCGGCGCACGTTATGTATTGGTTTTTACAAGGTTTTATTTAGTTTCACCTGTCCCGCTGTCTGTGTGTCGGTCTGTAATTAAATCTTGCGAGTTAAATTTGATCCACTTCCCGGTTTCCGATTGAGCTGAAATTTTGCATGCACGTATAAATCGGATGACAATGCAACTACAAATATAAAAAAATGAGATATTTAAATATAAATAAAATACATAAACTTTAAGTGCTCAAAGCAGCACATATTATGTGAACGTACTACGGACTACATAACGGAAAAACGCTGCTACGCGCTACGAACTACGTCGTAGTAAATCTCGAATTAAAAATACTAAAAAGTTAAAAATAAATTAATTCTAATAAGAAATATAACACTTTATAAGTTCATTGTAACCTTTGTCGATAATTAAGCTTCTTCGTCTACGACAAAATAGTTCCACGTCGTACATAATTATATATTTTTAACACTAAAACTTTACACCTTAATTATTAAATCTTCCCGTGTTTATCACAGTCCCAATTTTATAAATAAAAGCGTGTTACATTATGATAGCAAGAGGAAAAAGAAGGTGCTAAATGTTCTTAATTATACCATCAAAATGTAACACACTTTTATTTATAAAATTGGGACTGTGATAAAAACGGGAAGATTTAATAATTAAGGTGTAAAGTTTTAGTGTTAAAAATATATAATTATGTACGATATGGAATTATTTTGTCGTAGACGAAGAAATTAATTATCGTTAAAGGTTACAATGAACTTATAAAGTGTTATATTTCTTATTAGAGTTAATTTATTTTTAACTTTTTAGTTCATTTTATTAACAAATAATAAAAGCTTGTTTTTAAAAAAGGTTTTTTTTTCTTTAATTTTTTATATTACATCTAGATATAAAGTCAGTAATAGTAATAATATGACGAAAAAAAAAAATAAAATAATAATAATAACAATAATAATACGATGACGCCAAATAAAATAATAATAATAACTCATCGGCTGTCTGTTGCCCAGTGGCGGCTCAACGGTAGGCTAGGCCCTAGGCATTCAAATATGGTCCGTTTTGTTTTCCCGAATACCGAAAAGACGAAAAATTTACCTTGCCGACACACGTTATGTGTTGTTTTATATTATCTCGAGATATAAAGCCGTTAATAAAAATAATATTTGCAAAAAGGAGACAAATCCCCCTAAAAAACACCTCTGGTGCAAAAAAGTCGAGACAAGTTCATGTATGAAAAGGGATCTCTCTACAAAAGTTGTGAAATCGAAGTAATTACAAAATGGAAAGAATTTTTACTGTTTATGTGATTAGAACCGTTATTGAACTTGACGGACCCCGAACAATTTAGATGTTTGAGTATGATGTATAATTATTCATATTATTATTATGTAATCTGATCTTTACTAATTCATAATTCGGTAAAAAAAAATTAAATTGTAAGATACTTATTGGTTATCGTTTGGGTTCAGGGCCCGACAAGTTTAATACCGGTTCTAATCACGTAAACAGAACAAATTCTTTCCATTTTGTAATTACTTCGTATTTTGTAATTACTTCGATTTCACAACTTTTGTAGAGAGATCCCTTTTCATACATGAACTTGTCTCGACTTTTTGGCACCACAGGTGTTTTTTAGGGGGATTTTCTTCATGCTCTACAACATAGATAAAAATGATAAAAATCAGTGAGTTCGGGTTCTGGAGGGTTCCTTGTAAGTCGAGACATAGCGATGGGGCACGCACACATGTCCCTTATACAAGAACCTTGAGTTTTGTGATGGGGGTTTTTCAAACGCTATCAACAAATGTAACGTAAAGCGTCCTACCTGGTAAGGGCGTCGAACGCGGGAATCGAGGAACTCGAATCCCGGTTAACCGGTAAGGCACCGCCGTATCCCCTGGGCAACACAACATAACCTTAGTTTGTCACTTTCGCCGCTCGTTCTTTTTCCATGCTTACGCCGAGGTATCGATCGTGAATTGACCGCAGGAGCAACGGGGGAATCGAAGTCGCTAGAACCGGGAACACCAGCGGCCATCTTTGCTGCGCGGGAACCGGGAGGAGATTCAAGTTCTGGCCGTTGCTGCGAGGAAGATACTCGCCCCGCACCCGCTAGGACGAGGGGAAAACCACCGGCGCTACCCCGGAGCCAGAACGGGGAGTCTTCCACACCCGGACTCGAACTTTCCGGAGGAGACAACGCCCGGAAAGATCGAATCCGGGAGACACCGGCTTCAAACCGTCCCGCGTCATCTAGGAAGAACTCGGTAGTTCGGAGGGCAGCACCGGACGGGCCGACGGAGGATCCGGCACTTCGATCCACGGTCGACTTCTCCCTCTCCAAGGAGACACTCGGAGCTTTCATTCTCGTGTTCCACGCCGCCTAGGAAGGACGTTGGAGACAGAGACACGCGGCCGCCATCTTACCGAGTAGAGACGCTCGTGCGATCTACCGGTTTCGTTGGAGAGGAGAGCGAGCGGAGATCCCGCATAATTGTAAAAAAGAAGGTTCGTGAGCGAGGCTTACTCGAAGCTTCTCGCTTTTCTTTTTTTGTAGTTACTTTTGTAGTTTCTTATATTTCTTTGCCCGGTACGTGGCCGGGAGAGTTCCGGAGGAGAAAGGGAGCGTCCCTTTCCCCTTTCTTTTCTATCGTTTTGTTCTCTTTTTTATTATTATTAAGTTCCGGTTCCGGGCGTCCGGACCGGGCTCGTTGTCCAGGGGAGCTTCCCGGCCTCTCTGGGAGTTCCTCCAGTAGGATTTTCGTGTGTGCGAGAGAGAGTACGTGTGTGCGTGAGAGCGAGAGAAGAGCGGGCGAGCCGGTCGCGTTCCGGCCGCCATTTTCCGATACGCCGGGTGGAATCCAGCTGTTGGATTCTTCCCGGGACTTTTCCATTCGGGGCGAAGCCTTTCAAGATTTCGCGTAGGATTAATTTCTTATTATTATTGTTATTTTTTTTGTTGTGTTAAAGATCGATTTCACCGGCGATCCGGTCCTAGTTAATAGTTTCTTTCTGTTCTTTTTATTTTTTCTTGTTACCGCGAATAAAGATCCGGATTGTGTTAGATTTAAAAAGGGATTCGGGAGTTATTTATTTTGAAACACGTCGCCTGCAGCAAGCAACGGTCTCTTTAGAATTTTTCAACGATAAATAATATCGTTGAAAAACTCGTATTTTGGGCTCAAAATAAATGAAAAAAAAAAAAAATACAACTCTAATTTTGGCGCCAGTCGGTTTTTCGTAAAACCGACAAAACGACTCAACTCAAAAAAAAGACAAGGAAGAAAAACTTACTCCAGCCCAAGCTCTCGGCAGAGGGGCGGGTTCGCCAACTTTTCCCTGAAAATCAAAAACTAAGAAAAAGACGACACAACAAAAAAAAATCAGACGCGAGAGAGAAAAGAAGAAAAGAAATCACACTCAAAAAAAAGAAATCGTCTTTAATAATCCAAAGGACCAAATAAAATAAACGCAAGGAAAAAAAATACTCTCTCTCTCTCTCACTCGCGACTTAAAGCAAAATAAACACCAAAAAAAACCACTATGGGAGAAAACCTCCACTCACCAAAGCAAGTTTAACGGAAAAAAAAGAAACGGAAAATCGCTGACAAGATATCCAAAATGAAACTTTAGTGTTTTGCCACAGGATCATAAGTGAGGATCCGCTCCTTCGCAACGGTCCTCGATCCATCAAATCTCCAGGTGACGTCACATCAGCGACGTGACCGATAACGCCATCGACCTAGCTTTAGATCACTCGATCTTTCGCTAGGTAAGTCGCCAGGATCGGTAATCGGTAGGATGGTTAAGTAGAGCGATAATTGGAGAGCTCTACTTTGGCTCCATTATCCTTCACAGAAGGCGCCATTGCCCAACGCTATGATCCTTCAATACGCGAAAATGCAGGCTGGATAGAGCCGTGATTAACGCGCTCTACTTTTTCCAAACGTCCCTTGTGATAGGCGCTATCTTCGAACGTTAAAATCCTTGCTTACGGGACTCTTGCCGAGCGGGAATCTCATCCACTCAAGAGTCACCGTTCCCTCGATGATTTCGTGATTTTCCTCGACAACGGTTTTGGTGAGTGGTAAGGTTTTCACAATCTTTTATCAATTTTTAGTCGCCACATTCACGCACTCACTCATACAATAAACGCAATCAGTTCTTTAACTCGCTAATAGAACAATCCTAATAGTCGAGAACAATATCGCAGTTAAATGATAAATAAAATCAACTCTTAACGCTAATACAAAAAGAAATAATAATGATATTGGGAGTTACACAGTTCTCCCAAGACTTACCATCCTGTATATTTCGCGACTCAAACTTTGACTCGAATTTGGCTCAAATTTTGTAACAGGTAAAAGTTACCACGCTACAATTTTTATTCCGGTCTCCAAATTCCATTTTTCTTGAGATTTTTCAGCACCCAGCACGGCCAGGTGGATCCTGGCTGGCGCCCAACGGAAGATTAAACGTGCAGGTGGTGGAGGTTGCCCGACCCTCCTAAATACCACGTCACAGTTTCTAGGGGCTTTGTCAGAGGAATATCGCAACAAAACGGAATGCTAATTTACTCATCCACAAATACAGACCTAGGACCGAGAGCCTCCATCTTTGCTAACAAAAATAGTAGTGTTCTGAAGCTGAACAGGTTCTAACGCAGCAGAGATTTCACCGTAGCTACTCTTAGTCTAACAGGGAAGGTAAGATACCTAAGGTATACCTCACCGACTTTGATGAAATTTTAGTATGTTATAGTTCGTGAAAAAATAATCGGCACGTATTTTTTCGTTTCTGCAGTAAAAGACTTTTAAGGGGTGAAAACCACCGTCAAAGTTGACCCCAAAAAATGTTTTTTTATATATTTCGGCCCCTAATGAATATTTTGCGGTGGGACAAAATGGAAAATGTTCCTTGCAAAAAAACGCTAGTTGGTGGATGTTTTTTTGACCATAGGGGTTGCGACCCCTATTTTTTATTTTGGAAAAACGATTTTTTTATTGATATATTCTCTGTAAAAAATCAATTTTAGCCTTAAAAAATTAGAAAAAAACGTTTTTGTAAATAAAATGAAATAATTAAGTTGATATATTTCGGGATTTTGCGAAAAAGCACCCCTACAAATGGTCCACTACCTTTTAAAGCGAATATTCATTTGTGACAATAACAGCGCAATTCTCCCATTAAACATACTCTCCCTGTGAGCTAAATAATATTTTCTATCAAGTACGATAGTGCAACGATATTTTTGAACAAAACAGAATTATAGGGTGACAAATTTCCACCCCCTAGTAACTTTTTTTATATATCTCCGCTCCTATCAAAATAATAATAATAATATGAATGATGATGATGACGATGACGATGACGATGACGATGACGATAACGATAACGATGATGTTCACGGGGGAGGAGCTCCTTAGAGCAACTTCCTCGTTGAAGAACGGGAAAGCACCTGGACCTGACGGTATTCCCGGCGAGGTTATCCGGCTCATTGCTCTGCATAGACCGGGCATCTTCCTGGGAATCTATAATGCCTGCCTGACTGAGGGCGTATTCTGCAGATCATGGAAGGTGGCGAGGCTAGTTCTTATTAGTAAGGGCAAGGGAGATCCCGACTCGCCGTCTTCCTACAGTCCTCTTAGCCTGCTGAATACAGCGGGGAAAGTCTTTGAGCTGCTGATACGGCCCAGACTACTTGACGATGTACGAGACGCTGGTGACCTATCCGACCGACAACACGGATTTCGGAAAGAACGATCGACGATAGGCGCCATACAAGACGTAATAGACATTTTTGACAAAGCACAGGAGGCGTGCCATGCCGCTAGACCCATAGTCGTGCTGGCCACGCTCGACGTACGCAACGCGTTCAACTCGGCGAGGTGGGTGGATATCCTGGAGGCGTTCAAAACGACCTTCCGAGTACCCCCCTACCTTTTCCGAGTTGTACAAGACTACCTTAGAGACCGACGGATTACGTACGAGACGAACGAGGGTACGAGAGAGAGGGTGGTATCCGCGGGCGTAGCCCAAGGATCGATCCTCGGCCCCGACTTCTGGAACGTACTCGTACGTACTGGAAATGCCCCTGGACACTTCCCTCATCGCCTACGCTGACGACGTGGCGGTCGTCATTATGGAGCGGGACTCACAACTAGCCCAACTCAAGTTGAACCAGGCGATGAGACGAGTGACCAGGTGGATCAACGAACAGGGACTGAAACTGGCACTTCACGAGACGGAACTGCTACTACTGACAAGGAAACGGATCCCCACGATCGTGCCGATGACGGTAGGGACGGAATAGATCGAGACCAGAGGGGAAGTCAAGTACCTGGGGGTCACCCTGGAAACAAAGCTGACCTTCTGGCCTCATATACAGAGGGCCATAGAGAAGGCGACGGAGGAGACCAAAGCTCTTAGCCGACTCATGGCCAACACGCACGGACCACGACCAAGCACACGTTGACTGTTGATGACAGTGACCCACTCGATACTCGTCTACGGAGCAGAGATCTGGGCCTACGCATTAAAAGTAAAGAAGTACCGCCAAGCCATTACCGGTGTGCAGAGAAGGGGTGCGCTGCGGATCGCGTGTGCATACCGCACGGTATCGGCTGAAGCGGTACTTGTAATCGCGGGGGTAATTCCCATAGACCTCCTCGCACTCGAGCGCAGGAGGATATGGGAACGGAGGACCGAACTGGGGCGAGTCGACGCAACGGTAGACGAACGAACCAGGACGCTCGACGAATGGCAGAGACGTTGGACGACGGACGTGCCTGGAGCCTGGACGAGACGACTGATCCCGACGATACGTCCGTGGAAGGAGAGGAGCTTTGGCGACGTGGACTTCCACCTAACAGAGTTCCTCTCCGGACACGGATACTTCCGGAAGTACCTGCACAAAATGAGTAAGGTTAAAACCCCCCATTGCAGGTACTGCGGATGGCACAGAGACGACGCGGAACACACCTTTTTCAAGTGTGACCGCGGGGCCGACAGAAGGCGGCTTCTAGAGATGAACGTTGGGCCGGTCAGCCCGGACAACGTCGTTGACAGAATGCTGCAGGACAGAGACAAATGGACAGACGTAACTACGTACGTGACGGACGTACTCAAGACGAAAAAGGACGATGGATGCCTAGAGAATGTGTGAATGAGCGAGAAAGTGAGGAAAGTATGAAAGAGATGAATGAATGAGGTGTGGAGAGGACCGCTCCCGCGGTCTAGATATCGCCGCCCGGACTGTGGACATGCGAGGAGCAGGACCGGCCGGGAAGGGAGCCAGGGAGGAGGGGGGGTGTTAGCTGGTAACCTGTACCAAGCAGTCCCACACACCGGGGGAGGCATCCCCCGACGGCACATAAAGTGTTTTCCCCTCCTTAAAAAAAAAATAAAATAATAATAATAATAATAATAATAGGAATAATAATAGAAATAATAGGAATAATAATAGAAATAATAGGACGAAACTAAAGAAAATAATAATAGTAAATAATAAACAACGACGACGACGACGACGACCACCACCACGTCGTCTACGTCGTCGTCCACGTCGTCGTCTAAGTAGTCTACGACGTCTACGTCGTCGTCCACGTCGTCGTCTAAGTAGTCTACGTCGTCGTCCACGTCGTCGTCTAAGTAGTCTACGTCGTCGTCTATGTCGTCAAAATAAATAGATATTTTTGTTTTATTGATTATAAATTGATTTAACGACTATTGATTGATTTTAAACATCTTTTTAGCATTATAAATTGTAGAAATAATTAAAAAATAATTAGAAAAATAATATAGAGTAACGGAAATTGATATTCATAATGCTTAATAGAAAGAAAACATTTTTCAAAAATTGAAAAAAAATAATAGCTTTGGAGGTCCCACGATCGGACCGGCCTTAAAAGTTGTGAAATGAGTAGTAGTTTGCTATAAAAAATTTTGACGAAAATCTAAATATGTACTCACTTTGGAAAATGAGATTGAAAACTCAAAAATTTCATTCAAAAATACTTTTTAAATGTTTTACAGATTTTTTTCTAAAGAGTACATGAAAAAACAAAAAATTTGAACGAAAAAGTTTAAATTTGGACCATTCTTGAAAAAGTTATCAGCAAAAAACTAAAAAAAAGCGATTTTTTTTTTAATTTGATACCTTTTGAACGGGTGATCAAAAAAATCTCAAAATATACTAGGAAAGGTTATTCGGTAGGTACTAAAAAATATCAAAAAATTGAGGATATCAAAAATCAAAATTTTTCAAACCGTCCGATTTGGTGTGGAATGCCCCATATACACAGCTTCAACCTCCATACATTCAAACGCAAAATGTCCATTAACAAGGGCTCCATCAGGGTCGTGGGTCAACGATTTTGTTCAACCTTTGCACACTTTTAGTAGTCCACTAGGACAATATAATGTGCAAATATTAAGGCGTACTTTTCAAGCGTTTTCGAGAAAATCGCAAGCAAAGTTTGCGATTTTCGATGCGTCGCTTATATCCCCTTACGTGACGATCGTTACCAAGCAGCGGCGGTGGCCGAGTGGTTAGCGTTGTAGCTTCGTAACCGCTAGAACGCTAACCAGTCGGCCACCGCCGCTGCTTGGTAACGATCGTCACGTAAGGGGATATAAGCGACGCATCGAAAATCGCAAACTTTGCTTGCGATTTTCTCAAAAACGCTTGAGAAGTACGCCTTAATATTTGCACATTATATTGTCCTAGTGGACTACTAAAAGTGTGCAAAGGTTGAACAAAATCGGTGACCCACGACCCTGATGGAGCCCTTGTAAGTTGTATGAGTTTCTCTGTATACATACACGGCTGGATGCCTCTATACGGTCACACGAGATTTGCAACAGACAGTAACGGCTAAATGAGGGGTTTGCTAGGCCCTAGGTAATATGAGAAAAATTTGCGACAGACAGTAGCGGTAAATGAGGGGTTTGCTAGGCCCTAGGTAATATGACAAAATAAATATGGCAAGAGCTCTACCGTGTATATATATTTTTCCGAATACCCAAATGATGAAAAAATTTAACTTACCGACGCAGGTTATACATACAGGGTGTCCCAGTTAACTTGACCATGTTACGTCCTAAGACTACAGAGGGCACTTTCGTTTTAGGGAAGAATGAACGGTAACTTGAATCTTCCCAGGGAAGAAAGCTGCATCGAGATTTCGGAGGCTTTTATAAATAATTTATTGACTAACACAAAAATTAGAGTAAAATAAATGATCACAATTTATTGGAACACACAAAAAAATATAAATAACACAAAAAAAATGTTAACTATTGAAATGGGTCTATGATTTTTAACCCTCCCCTCGTGGACTTGTATTTTAACAAATGGGAGTTGGTGATAAATACGGGTTCACCCGTATCCCCGAAAATTTCAAAGTACTTATAAAGCTCCCGTCTGGGATCCCCCTTCGGTATATCCATAGACCTGGGTCTCTCGATATACCGAATGGTTCTAAGTCTTCGATGGGTTCTCCAGGGGGTTCGAAGAATTATTTTAACAGTTTCAATGACTGTAATGATGGGTCGTTTCTGTTGTTGTTGTTGTTCAAACTGCTCCTCGATTATTTCCTCTACTGATCTCCCTGGATTGTGATAGAGGGGGAGGTGGAGAGTTTTTAAGAATTCGAACCTGAGGGTGTTTCTGCTTCCTCGGGTGATTTTACGGGGTGGACGCGACTTAGCCACTAAAAATTTAGGAAATAAAATAATTTCTGAATAAGATTCTTAATTCCTGAAGAATACATCGAAATGCTGACAAACCTCAGGTCTAGGTTAGGAATCCTCGCTACAGAGATGCAATAAGGTTGCTAACGATCTGTAGAAGAGGAAGAAAGGACTACTACTCAGCGATACAATAAGGTTGCTGAGAAACCGAGCAGCAGTATGGGATAGGATTTCTCGCTATGGAGATGCAATAAGGTTGCTGACAATCTGTAGACGAGGAGGAAAGTACTAGTACTCAGCGATGCAATAAGGTTGCTGACAAACCGAGTAGTAGTATGGAACCCGAAATGCACCGAAGTGCTAAAAATCGGGGGGGGGGGAGGTTGGAATGAATTGAGAGAAACCAAGGGTTTATTTACTTTTACTTGGTTTATTAAAAGGCAAGAGTAGACTTCTAGACTCTATGGATTTCTTCTAGACTCTATGAATGTCAGAAGAGGAGTAAGCAAAAATGCAGAGTTTTAGGTCCTTATATACTAAAACTTAGTTTACAAAATTACTCCCTACTCCTACATTTTTCTTCAAAATTCTTAAAGGTAGTTTACCTAAGATATGTCTCTACATACTATGTAGTAATTCTTACATCTAGACGCATTTGTCATCCTTGTCCAAAACATGTGTTCCTATGATACTTAAATGTAAATCCTGACATAAAAATTATCAACCCTTCGCCGATCTTCGAGAAAATTCTGTTTGTTTGAACAGTATATTAGAGGGTACACTGGACAGCCGCCTATGCACTGTCATATGGAGACCGAAGTTTGATAAGAACCTCCCGCTATGTAAGGTGGGATAAGTGGTTAATATTATAATATCTTTAGTCCACAAATGCACTAAATGCAGTTGTAGGACGTAACAACCACCTTGAATATATATTACCAACACTAAGCGAGATATTGATAGCGGTCAAGTTAGCTGGGACACCCTATGTATATATACCATCACAAAAGAGCTTAAAACACGGTTTAATAAACGCGCCAAAATGAAATAAATTAATTGTTTGTAAAACTCTGGTTTGATTTAATTTTATAAAATTTAATTTTGGTGCGAATAATAAAGCGTACAGAAAAATAAAATTTTGAACACGCTCTTGTAACGTGCCAAAATTAAATTGTATATTTGCAAAAAGGAGACAAATCCCCCTAAAAAACACCTCTGGCGCAAAAAAGTCGAGACAAGTTCATGTATGAAAAGGGATTTCTCTAGGAAAAGAAACTCCCCGAAAATTTCTAATTTACACAAAACGTCCAAAAATAAAAAAACGATTGTGGTACATTTTGAAAATCTTCAGCCAAACAAAGTAGTTAAATCCAATAACAATAGACAAGTTCAAATTTTCCATTATATCCATATGAATTTTGAAAAACTTCGGCCAAATAAAATTATGAAATCCGATAACATTCGACAAGCTCGTTTTTTCCATTATGTCAATATGAAGTAATTACAAAATGGAAAGAATTTTTTCTGTTTACGTGATTAGAACCGGTAGTGAACTTGTCGGGCCCCGAAACCTAGCGTTTTGGGAAGTGAATTCCATATAATATCTGCAGTAGAAATATGTTTTACCATAATACGATCATAAAATTGAACTAGTCACTTAGTATATATACTCTAAAATTATATATAGATTGTTGGGAGATAACTATTAAAGATCGACATTTAAAGCTACTTTCATATTTATGTAAACTATATTTCAAAACTAAAGATGGGTGTTTTAGCACGTTTGAAATAATTTGATCAACATATTTCTTTATAGTATGTTTAATAATAATAATAAATATTTCTTTGAGTATAGTTATTATTAAACATGTAACATTTAATGTTTTAACATGCGCTCTAAAATGTAAATATTCTTAGCTGAACATTAATAACTAATCCTAATATTTTCAAAGAAGTTCACTACCGGTTCTAATCACGTAAACAGAAAAAATTCTTTCCATTTTGTAATAACTTCATATTGACATAATGGAAAAAACGAGCTTGTCTAATGTTATCGGATTTCATAATTTTATTTGGCCAAAGTTTTTCAAAATCCATATGGATATAATGGAAAATTTGAACTTGTCTATTGTTATTGGATTTAACTACTTTGTTTGGCTGAAGATTTTCAAAATGTACCACAATCATTTTTTTATTTTAGGACGTTTTGTGTAAATTAGAAATTTTCGGGGAGTTGCTTTTTCTAGAGAAATCCCTTTTCATACACGAACTTGTCTCGACTTTTTTGCACCAGAGGTTTTTTTTAGGGGTGTACTACTGACTCTACCTGGTAGGAAATTTAATTCTGAACAGCTTTCCTCTCTATACTTTTTTGCGTAAGATCAATAACAACAGAGATATTTGGGAAAAACTAAAGAGAAACGCTTTTGTCAACATATTATGCAATAAAAAAGACACAAGTCGAACTTTTTTTGGATAAGACTTTCAGGTTACTTTCAGGGCGCTATTAACTAACGATTTATGCAAAAAAATTTCGGGTAGCACGAACTATATACTTTGGTGCTCTGGCAACTGGACTAAAGGGCCTTAGCGCGATGCCAGAAGCCTTCAGGTAACTTTTTAAGGATTTGAAATCACAAATTCGACAAATGCTAGACTTTTTGAATTTTCGGAGTTCTAAAAGCGGCCTGGCGCAATGCTGGGGACCTTTTAGTCCTCTTCGTGAGAGTCGGTTCTTTCCCGATCTGGGTTTGATCGAGGAGAAGATCCTTCTGAATTTACGAGGTTTCTGTGGTCCTTTTATATCCACTCGGAGCGCGTTGAATCCAAGCTGGTGCCTACCTCCACGATGGCTCTTCATCGGAAGGGGCTATTCCTAGAAGAAGTTGGCAGAAAGCTGAATCTTGCTATAAGAATCCACTCTGCGCATCGACTAGTTATGGAATTCAACCCCGCTATTGGTTGCCCCGTGCGGATTGTGAGGATCTATTGGCTCGTAATATTCAAATTTTTAAATTTCTTACAGCTTCCTCGAGAAAATTCCGTAACGGAAATTTTCACTAGGTATCTAACGGCTTTTGCGCTCACGTTAGTATCTTTATCCGTTCAACGACAGCGCTGACTTCTTATCTTCGCCTTAGTTCAAACATCTGGCGTGAAGATAAGGTAATCGTCCTGCCTTATCGATTATCTTTAATCGATAAGGATCTACTGTTGGTATTTGGTAATTGCCCTCAGACAATGTAGGCGCTGCTGTATTAGGGACAGCAAATCAAGTCTAATGTGCATCATCGACCATTGAACTCTAGATTTTTAAGTAGTTGAAAAATCGTTCTTTTTTGAAAGGAGGTTTCAGGATAGATAGGAATCTAAAACGTCACAATATATTATGTCCAATTATAATGTCCGTATTAAAGTAGTCATCACTCTTCATTGGATGAAACTTCATCTTCATCAGAGAGCTGCAGATTATCATCTAATGATGAATCCGATACAGTTGATGTGCTTAAGTTGGGTGGTTCTGATGGGAGCAAAATTTTTAATGTTTCTTTCATGTAAGGGAGTGACTTTCTTCGTGGTGTTGACTTCGTATTAGATAACAACGGATGTGAATTTAGGCGTAGTTTATTAATTATATCTACATTACACGATGTTCTTGAAAATTTTCTTGCAAAATTTATACGGTATTCACGAAAATTTTTATTGTTTGCTTCAGCAGCTTCTTCTGAAAGTTGGTCAATAGGTAGCAAAGCATTCTCAATAACAATAGCAGCATGAATTAGAATCTTATGCATTGCTGGCATCATTGGGTACCAAGGATAGAGTTTCACATATAATTTTACAGTTTCCATGACATATTCAGAAAATTTTTGTGTGTTAATTTTCTATTGACAAGATATTATTTTCAATATTACCTTGAAGCGGTATAAAAGTTTTGCATCAACACCTGTTATTTCTGAAGCAATGATAGGGTTGGTAAAAAATCTTCGGCTAGTATCTCCGTCATTACAGTTACCAAATCCGGTCTTAAGTACGTCAACTACCAAACCAAGTTTCTTTTTAAACTCTTTCTGAATCTAAAGTTTTCTTTCTTTGACTACTTCTTTTTCATCATAAGACCCCATTCGCCATTTCTTTAGAGGTAATTTATACGATAAGTGCAATAAACTTTCAAATATACGGTATGACGTGGCATTTTGTCGCCCCTCCAGGTGGGAGCACTTTTTATTTCTCTTTCTTTTTTTTCTATTGTTTCTTTTCTCTGTTTTCTTTTTTTTTGCTTTTTCGTTATCGATCATTTTTATTAAGGATTATTATTGATTTTATTGGCGGCTATGGCGAAGTTCAGGGATCTCCCTGAGAGGAGGGGGACCCTTAAACCTTACTTAAGCGCCTATCTAGTATTCCTTTTCCTTACGTTTTTTTTTATCATTCTACTATCATGTTATTTTCTTCTTGTGCGTACTATGTCGAAATTGATTGTATTATATTCTTTTTTTGTTTTGCGCTATTTCTAGGATGTAAGATTGTTTTTTTTTCGGAATTTATTGCGTATTTGTGCGAAACCGTGCGCGTTATTATTAGCTATGTAAGAATAGGTGAGGGCACAGCCTCCCTTTTCCCCTACTCTGAAACCCTCTTTCCTCCCTCGCGAATTTCCCCTTTTCCCTTTTTGGGACCCTAAAGAATTATTCCCGTTGCGGTACCCTCGTTGGCGAATCCCTTATCGCCGGATAGCGACAAAGCAAGGTCTACGCCGATAAGGAAGATTTGCCGGCGACGAATCCTTAGATAAGGAAGGAAACTGATGAAGGCTATCGACCCGAAGATCCACGGAAAGAGGTCAGCACCTCTTGGCCTAATTCCACAGCGGACCCCCCAGGAAGGGGAAATTGGAGCATGGAGGTCCCGCAAATTAGCGGCGACCTCCAGAGATCTTTGGACTGCCGTAGAGTGCCGCTTAAACTTGAGAGTGCCGTGCCAGAGTGCGAAATTCAGAAGCACGTTTTTCGCCCTCGTGGTTTTTGTTCATCCCTTGGATTGGAAGAAGTACCTGGTGCCGTCTTCCTGGAGTGGAGGTATAGTGCCCGGACGCCCACGACCGTCAGCGAACCATCCGGCGAAAAAGGTAGTGATAAGGGTGCCGCACCCTCTCTCGTTTCTCTTTCCCTCTCTAGTTTTCCCTTGTAAAGTTTTGGTTTCCGTCCCTTTTTTTTTATTTGGTTGAGCAACCCCCATCGCGTCTTTTCTGTTCCCCTTTTCGAGTATCCCCTCTTACCGTTTGCTGTGCCCCTTTTGGATCGTGTTGTAACACGGTTTCGCGTTCTCTTTTTTTTTCTTTCTCTTGTAACGAATTTCTTTCTTTCTTTTTTTTCCGTGCGTTATAGTTCGAAGGTTTTCTGTCGCGTCCCCCCCGTTCCTCTCAGTAACGAATTTTCTTAAGTTTTTTTTTTGTTTTGCTGTTTAGAATTACGCTATTCGTCTTTTTGATTTTCGCTGCGTTTTTTTTCTCTTTCTCTTGTACCGCGAATTCATTTTTTTTTATTATTCACGAAATTATAGTTTAAGTTTTTGTTATCAATAAATTGCGCCGTTGCGCATTTTTTTTTATTTATTTCCCGCGTGAGTCTCCTTTTTTTCTGAGAAGGAGGCAGGATCTCCTCTGGGACTCCTGCTCTCCCTAAGCCAACCGAGCCCCCCCTTTACTCCCTCACGCCGATATCGAGTTGTTTTTTTTTGTAGTTTTTGCATTTTCTTTTTGTTGTTTTTAGGATTTTTTTTTATTTCTCTCTCTTTTCCTTTTTTTCGTTCTTATTGCGTATCGCGTCAGGATCTCCAAAAGGATCCTGACTGGCGCCCAAAAAAACCCCTCTGGGCTCTTGAGAGACAGGGTACCAACCCCAAAACGACACTACTGTTCGCGGGAAGGGACGAAGGGGCAGGATTTGAGGACCCCGGTATCTCCGTTTCCGCCTGAACAGGGGAGGCGGAGAGAACGGCGGCCACAACGGATTCTAGCATGTAAAACTGATAATCCAAGTTTCAGGTTGTCTACGTTAATATTTTTTTCGATTGTTAAATTATTAAAATCTTTGAAAGTTGCGCCAAAAATGTAACACATCATAGTAGATGTTGTTTTTGTGGCAGCATTACATACCTTTCCATCAATCATGGTGAGCAATATAGTATGGTTGATATAAAAATATTTCAAACATGGTTTGGGTTGTTTCCTTAGTCGTTATTCTTAAATATTAATTTTTAGATGTTATTATTTTCTTTTGGCTACACGACCAATCACTACCAATCTAAATCTTGACTCACAAGGAAAGGTCTCCAACCCGACCTCACCGATTTCAATAATTTTTGGATATGTTGTAGTACTCGAAAAACTAACAGACACGTATTTTTTTTTATGTGCGGTAACTCGCTTTAAAGGGGTGAAAACCACCCCTAAAGTTTTATCCGAAAATCGTTTTTTTATGATATCTCGGCTTCTAATTGATATTTTTTAATAAAACAAAGTGGAAAATATTTGTCGTAAGAAGTCGAAGATTTAAGGTGTATTTGTGACCCAAGGGGTTGCAACCCTTATTTTATATTTGAAAATAACTAGATTTTTTATGCTTTTTTTCTTTATAAAAACCAGGATATGAACTGAAAAAAATAATGAAAAGCATTTCCGTTTACTCTATCGAATATTTCAGTTGTCGTGTTTCAGGATTTTTTACGCAACCGCCCCCAAATATCGTTAACTACCCCTTAAAGTAATACATCGCATGTAATGATGAACAAAATTTTTTTTTCTTGAGATTTATTACATGTGGAAACAGAATGTAATTTATATAAAAAACAATCATTTTGTACATTTTTTTGTAATATAGTAGTATAAAAAGGGTGATAACAGTCACCCCCCGAAGTTAATTATTCAATATAACTCGATTTTTATTAATATTTTTTAATGGAACTGATTAAAAATTATTTTTGAAGGGAAGATTTATCCTTTCTTAAGAACGGATTTTTTACGCCATCACCCCCAAATACCGTAAACTACCCTTTAAAGTAATACAGCGCATGTAAATGATGAAGAAAATTTTTTTCTCTAAAATTATTTACATTTAATATGTTAGTAAAATATAATATTGTTTTATATTATATTAGAGTTACTTTTTTATAATTATTATTATAGCTGCTCATTATCATCATTATTATTATTGTTATTACTTTTTCTCGAAAAAACTATAAATATTTAAATTTTCTTTCAATATTACAATTCACAAAATAATAATTATAATGATAATAATGAGAAACTATAATAATAGTCACAAAAAGGTAACTTTAATATAATATTAAAACAATATTAAATACTAACTTATTAAATTTAAATAATGTTAACCCTCAGCGGGTACTCTGGGTCTGACAGACCCGAGCGCAAAATCGTATATGTGAATATCTCGGAGGGGTGCAGGGGAGGGGGATTCGTTATAGCCGGGAAAAATCCTTCTTTGTGTGCCAAATCGAGGGAGCACTCGTGCCATTCCAGTGCGACGTCACCTACGGAGCTAGGAGCATTGAAAAATTCGATTCGGGTCTCCTGGACCCAGAGTACCCGTAGTGTCAGAAAGTAAGTTTTATGAAAAAATTATAATTATTTAGAATTTATATTTAAATTACTTAATAATGTAAAAATATGTGTTTTAATGTATAGTGCCCGTGAAAAAATTTTTTTAATAGCTTGGTTTTTTTTTTAAGGCAGAAATGGAGACGCGGTCTCGCACGCGGTCCGTCGCTGAGTTGGCAGCAATCGAGAACCGTAACGAAGAGGAAGTTTACGAAAATGATGCTTCTTCTGGGGAAGAAGAAGATCGAACATACATCTAAAATTTGTTCTGCTTGTTCAACTACCGATATGTAAAGAATAATTACAATGTTATAATGATAATAGTTTTCAGATAATAAATACTTTTCAAATAATATATCACGATTTTTATCTTTCTTTACCATTGCAACTCTATATTTATATATATATTTTTTTTTTAATATTATATACATATGTATATATATATGTATGCATGTATATATATCTTATTTTATGATAAGGTAGGCTAAAAAATTTTTTAAACAATTTTTTTTGCAAATTTTCTAGCGATAATGGCCGTGTATATATGAAAAATACGTTGTAAAAAATACTAACTTTCAATCGTAAAAATAAATCGCTTATCCTAATTTAATCGAAAAATGACCTATACAGCCTTAAAGTACAACACTTAAGCTTTAAAAAACCGTTTTTAAAATTAATTTATCTTTATTTTTCATTTTTTTACAACAATTTGAAAAAAAAAAATTTTTTTCGCAAGGTCTCCTTGTATTTTGTTAAATATTAACAAAACCTTTAGATTTGGAGTAAAATGGATCACGCATTCGTTTTTTTGAGATTCTGGCGATGGATTTTTAAAAAAAAATCGTCTCCCTACGATGTTTTGGCTCCGAGTTATAAGCGATTGAAAATCGCTCGGGTCTCACAGACCCAGAGTACCCGGATCGGGACAAACAGTATAGAGTACCCGCTGAGGGTTAAGGAAAACAATTTGTTTCATCATTTACATGCACTGTATTACTTTAAGGGGTAATTTGCGGTATTTGGGGGCGGTTTCGTAAAAAATCCCTTCGTAAGAAAGGATAAATCTTCCCTTCAAAAATAACTTTTAATCAGTTCCATTAAAAAATATTAATAAATATCGAGTTATATTGAATAATTCACTTCTGGGGGTGACTTTTATCATCCTTTTTATACTACTATATTACAAAAAATGTATAAAATGATTGTTTTTTTATATAAATTACATTCTGTTTCCACGTGTAATAAATCTCAAGAAAAAAAATTGTTTTCATCATTACATGCGATGTATTATTTTAAGGGGTAATTAGCGGGATTTGAGGGCGGTTGCGTAAAAAATCCTGAAACACGACAACTGGAATATTCGATAGAGTAAACGGAAATGCTTTTCTTTATTTTTTTCAGTTCATATCCTGGTTTTTATATCGAAAAAAAGCATAAAAAATCTAGTTTTCTTCAAATACAAAATAAGGGTTGCAACCCTTTGGGTCATAAATTCACCAAAAATCTTCGACTTCTTACGACAAATATTTTCCACTTTGTTTTATTAAAAAATATCAATTAGAAGCCGAGATATGATAAAAAAACGATTTTCGGAGAAAACTTTGGGGGTGGTTTTCACCCCTTTAAAGCGAGTTACCGCACATAAAAAAAAATACGTGTCTCTTAGTTTTTCGAGTACTACAATATATCCAAAAATTATTGAAATCGGTGAGGTTGGGTTGGAGACCTTTCCTTGTCAGACTACATTCCATCGGGATAGTCTCAACTAATTTATTTCAATGTAAATATTTAAAGTCGTGTGGCCAAAAGAAAATAATAACATCTAAAAATTAATAATATAAAAATATTTGTTATCTAATGTCACTTTTGTTTCTTTTAAAGAGTCTATGGAATTTTGGATGTAACTTATTTCTTCATTTATAATATCAACACTTTTTGTTACAAATCTAATTCTAATAGGGCGGCAGTAACGAGGAGAGGAGGTTGTCGGATTTTGCTATATCACATTTTTATTCATGTCACAAATCAATTGCAACGGAACAAACGAACTTTGGAATATGTATGTGTCTGAATCATCGTCATTCAGGACTTTTGTTTATATTGCGTTTGTCGTGAGCCGTCAAAACCCCATTTGCAAATCAAACGTAATCTATTACTTTCTGTGCTCAAATTTTGTACAATTTCTCCTAAATATAAAAGTAACCTTGTAACGGTATGATCCAATAAATTCTGTAATTTAATTTCTGCATAATTTTCTGTTACTAGATAGGACGACTTATCAGGGTACGATTCTAATTTTTCTTTTTGAATTAAACTATAGCATGGATATAAAGATCTTTTAGTTCTTCTAACTATCTCATACTGTCTTCTAGAAAAGCCAGCTTCCACTATCATTGACAGGACGTGCAAGGGTGATAGTTATTTTTTACTCTTTTGCATACTACTTGAGTATGATTTCGCGTATTTTGTCGCTCGGGTAAGAGAATTTGTTATATCTTTGAGAACTCTAGATGCATCTCTTTTTCCTTCTTCCCATAATTTCATTTGTGTAGCATGAGACAATATATTGATATTTATTGTTCTCAATTCATCCGTTTTTCTTCTTTTGCTTCTGTCACTAAATTCGTCAAATGTCTTAGTAAGTCGTCCTGAACGCGGTATCATTCTAGGCAATTCCAATGTCCCAAGAAGCCAGTCATCATTTTTTTAAAGAATAAATCTAGTTTCTTTTTTGCTGCTATCCATCTCCGTTTAAATTCTGACTTTACGTATGAAAATTTATGTTTAACATGTTTTATTTGATTTTCTTGATAATTATCGTAATTCAAAAGGTAGTTTTCAAGGAAGTCTAACTTTTCAGTGAGACTTGATAAATTTTGCTGCTGCATTATATCAAATAACTCTTTACGAATCAACAGCTTAACTCCCAATGGTCCTAAAACAAAGAAAATCGATTTAATGTACGATCTAAGCCTAAGAAAACAGAAATCGGAAGTATTCACTATAGAAAAATAAAAATTTGCAAAAAAAATTGATGAAGGATCTTTACGCTCTTCCTTGAACTTCACCCATATTTTAGGTGCCGATATGTGCGGATCGGACGTAGAAGTATTTAAAGTCCTTCTATCTACGGAATCATTTGTAACTTTTGGACGCCCTAATATAACTAATTTCAAAACGTTACCTTCTGTGTTATACGCACCTACGATCTTAAAAATAGCTGCAGGCGTTTAGTTTAAAAATTTGACAATTTTTTAGTAAGAATTACCTTCCTTGTGTAGTTCAATTATCACTAGTCGTTGTCCATTTCTTACTTCCTTAGATTTTTCTATTTTTTTTTCATAAAAATTCACCCTCACCTTTACAAAAATTACATTTCATATGTTTACAATAAATTCTTACTTATATAATAAATTTGTCTACAAAACCTAATGCGAATAACTAAACTTCCAGAGTATTAAGGGGGTATTCTAGTCTAGAGGCATGAATTTCGGCCGTTTTTTCGCGCTCTGTAAAAATAAAACAAAGAATATTTTTACTATCCATTTTTTTATCATTCGTTTATTGATACTATAAGAACACATGAAAAATTGAATGAAAAAAAAATTCAAAATTTAAGAAGTTATGAGCTGGCAAATTGGGGGGTCCACAAAAAAAGAGTGTCCTGGCGTACAAGGTTTGAACCCTTCTGGTCACCTGAAACACAAAAATCCAACGGATTCATAATTAGTAAGGATATCGCTATGGGCTCACCCAATGACAAGTCAAAAAAATTTTTTTCATAAAATGGCAGCCATTTGAAAAAACAAATTTATTTCTGGCCGTTGGAAAAAACATATTTTTTTTTCAAACGGCTGCCATTTTATAAAAAAATTTTTTTTGACTTGTCATTGGGTGAGCCCATAGCGACATCCTTACTAATTATGAATCCGTTGGATTTTTTGTTTCAGGTGACCAGAAGGGTTCAAACCTTGTACGCCAGGACACTCTTTTTTTGTGGACCCCCCACTTTGCCAGCTCATAACTTCTTAAATTTTGAATTTTTTTTTTCATTTAATTTTTCATGTGTTCTTAAAGTATCAATAAACAAATGATAAAAAAAATGGGTAGTAAAAATATTCTTTGTTTTATTGTTAGAGAGCGCGAAAAAACGGCCGAAATTCATGCCTCTAGACTAGAATACCCCCTTAACAGAACTAGATGAAAAACAGTAGAACTATGCCAAAACACCGACAATGCCACTAATTCTTATAAATGGCAACGCTGGCATATTCAATATTCTTTTATTTTAGGGCCATCGCGCATCGGGTGTTAATTCGCAACGAATTATTTGTTACGATACAGAAACAATCAAGCTTTATCGAAAAATGAGACTTTATTGAAAACTAAATAAATTGTAGAATGAAACTTGTTTATATCAGATTCGTAATTTTCGACCCCAAAAACCCTTGTATATGAAATTTCATACAAATCTGGAGACTCCTTTAATTTGGCCAACTAGATTGGTAAAATACTCACATTTTCTTCTATTACTTTACACTAGTTTATAACTAGGCCAAATAATTACCGGGATGAATCCTGAAGTAGACTAAACTCCTTCTTGTTGACTTCAGTTAAAATCAAAGTAATAGTGAAAAGGCTATTTTTAAAGCCTTTTTTATATAAATTAAAAGATACAAATAAAAAATAAAATGGTTAAGTTAATAGATACTTACCAGCTTCAACACAATCCATAATTTATTATGGTTGAATATTCGCAGAAACAAATATATTCACTTTTGAAATTCAGCAAATACTATTTTAAGAAAACACGATGCTTATGTGAAAAACACAATCAAATACGAGTGACTTGCACATAAAGGCCGGTTGTTAAAGCTGCGAAGTGGGTTGCTTTTGGTCACTAAATCTGTCTGACATTACCAGAAAACATTACTTTTTAAGTATTGTAAACTTAAAAAAAAAGGACTTTTGCCAGCTAGATTGGTGAAATGCCCCTCTATGTGCATCGTGAACGTCACATTCGCTAGCAGGAATCTTGTCAATCCAGGAAGCACGTGGGAAATCAATGACACCTACACTCACAGTGACCACTAAGCTATCCTGTGCGTCATTGAAACGAGTGGGGGGTTCTAGCTAGCCGAAGACTTTATCGGAATAAGAAGTGGAGGGGTGGCCTATTCGTTAAAGAAGCGTTTAACGTTGCAATAGGGTTTGGCCTCGAACTTTTCGGTACAGCCGAAGAGATGGCAGGACAGCTGATGTCAAAGATCACCACCGCATGCGATGTGGCAATCCCATGGGCTTCGTCAACTAATAAACGCACGTCTGAGCATTGGTTGAACGAAAACATTGCCGAGCTTCGAAGAAAGTATCACCATGCCCGTAGACTCTATCAGCGAGAAAGAGGAAGGCTGGATTTCCTTGATTTGCAGCAATGCTGTAAACTGTCTCGCGAAGAGCTGAACCGCGCAATCATATCAAGCGAGCGACAAGCAAGCTATGCAGTGAAATGGACGGTGATCCATGGGGCACAGCCTTACAAAATTTTAACGGCCAAATTAAAGAGTTGCCCGACATTAGCACCTACTAGCCCAGACAACTTCACGATACCAATGCTGAGCAACTGCCAGTAAACGACGAGATCTCGAAGATTACTGTAGCAGAACTGCAAGCTGCCTGCAAGAAGTTGAAAGACAGCAAAGCCCCTGGACTAGATGGCGTTCTGAACTTTTAACTGAAGACTACGGTGAAATGCCAAAGTAACGCCTTCCTCCATGTCTACGACGCGTATCTACGCGAAGAGATCTTTTCTAGCGCTTGGAAGATGCAGCGGTTGGTGTTCCTCCCGAAAGGGAAAAAAGAAACCGTTGGAGGAGCTATCTTCGGATCGCCCAATCTGCCTCCTAGACACCACTGGGACGATCCTTGAACGGATCATTTATAATCGGCTGGAGGCGTATACGCAAAGCAGACAAGGGCTGGCCGAAAATCAGGACGGCTTCCGAAAGGCAAGATCAACACTGGATGCCAATAGTTATGTCATAAAATGTTGCTCACCAAACAACTGAAAGTAAGAGATGGAAAAGAGGCGCGAAGAGGTACAGAGTCATCGTGACCCTTGACATCAAAAATGCATTTAACACGGCGAGGTGGTGCATTTTAGAGGCTGTTCATTGGATGAGGGTACCGAGGTACATCGCTAGAATCGTTACCGACCATTTAAGCGACAGACCCCTGCAATACGATACAGACGACGGCCCCAAAACTCACAGAATCACCGCTGGAGTTCCGTGTCCGTGCTGGGGCCCCTGCTGTGGAATGTGATGTACGACGGGCTAGTGAGGCTCCCTATATCGCACGGCGCGCAAATCGTTAGATTCGCCGATGTCATGGCCATCGTCGTCGATGCGAAGTATCTAGAAAAGGTGATCCAAATCATCAACCACTCCGTGCAAACTGCCCGTTAATGGCTAAAGTCAAATGGTCTACTACTTGCAGACCACAAGATCGAAGTTGTTTTGGTGTCGAGCAGGAAGCAAAGGGAGTCCATCACACTTACCAATGGGGGAAGGGAGATAAAATCTCGACCGTTAATGACGTATCTCGGAAGCTTGATAGACAAAAAATTGAGATTTACTGACCTCTTGGAAAAGGCTTCCGTTTCCGGTGTTGATTAGGTTGAGAAATGGAGAGTTTGGTGTGATGGGAAAAGCAGAAAAGTACAGAGTTTGAGTGAAAGAATAGGTTGGCGAGTGTGTGTGAAGGAAGGGCGGAAAGGGTACGAGTGAAGGGTGAGTGAAAGGAGTCACAGAAAAGTAGCATGATGTGAGAGTGTGAAAGAGAGAATAAGTGAGGTTAGGAAGAGGCAGGAACGTCGGGTGCAGCAGGAAGCTTGAGGAAAGTTGAAGGGCTGAGGGTGGCAGAGAGGTGGGGAGGAGGAGAAGGGCTAGGAAGGGAGTAGGGGAAGGGCTAGGTAGGAAGTAGGGGAATTAGGGAATGGTTGGGAAAACAGGGGATGAGAAAGGGTGAAGGAAGACGAAGAGGGAAGGGTGCGGAGGGAAGAGGGAATAAGATTACGCGGGAAAAGGAAGGACGGAGGAAGGAAGAGGCGACGCATAGCGGCAGAACTGGTAAAGGAGGCAGGTAGACTAAGGAGAGCTGGTAAGGAAGAAAACGAGAGGTAAAGACAGAGGAAAGTGATCGCAGAGAAAGGTAAGACAAAGGAAGGGAAGGAAAGGAACGTAAGCAAAGATGGATAGAAGAGAGGCTAAAAAGTGAGTACTGTGGTGAAGGTAGGGAAGGTAGGAAGGGAAAGGGAGGGCAGTGAGAGTAGGAGAAAGGGACTGGAGGAGTTTTGGAATGAAAGTAAAGGGAAGTAAAGATGGAAGAGGAAATGATGGGTGATGGCGAGGTCGAAGCTTTTGGGAAAAGCATGTTGGCAGAAAGATCTCCAGAGAGGAGGGGGGAAGGAGGAGAAAAAGGCCATGGAGGAGATAGTGATGATGATGGGAACATTAAAGAGAGACATAAATGAAATGAGGGAGGCAATAGAAGAAACAACGAGGAGGGAAATGAGGGAGGCAATAGAAGGAACAACGAGGAGGGAAATGAAGGAGATGAATAAAGTCGTTAATGGAGGTAACAAGGGGGGAGATAGATAGATAAATAGATATGTTTATTATACCCTGGAGAATCCGTAGGGCAAGTGGTGAAAACAGTACATTTTGAAAGTATAAAGAAGTTAGAGTAGAGAGAATAATACAAGTTGCAGATAATAATTAGCGTGATAATAGAATACATGTAAAAATATAGATAGTAAAAAATATAAAAAAATATAAAGTAAGAAAGAAGCGCACAAAGTAGGAGAAGTAACAATAAATGCATCTCGTACGTAGATATAAATGATAAATAAGGTAGAGCACAGTACATGAAAATTGAGTGTAGCTAATTAAGCGATTTCGTTAAGAACTTGCAATTCGTTGTTTAACAAAAAATCGAAAAGATTACGCTTAAAGACTGTTAGCGAATAAGAGGCTAGTATATGGTGGGGGAGAGAATCCCAAAAGTAGATTGAAGAGAATCTGAAGGAGTTACGATGAAAAGTAATACGGTGAAGAGGAATAAAGAATGAAGATTATTTATCAATCAGACGTTGAGATTGACGTCGTCTATGTGGCGGAACAACAAATAATTCTCGGAGATAACTTGGACTATCTGTGAGGAGTAACTGATAGATGTATGAGCCCTGAAAAAAGAGACGACGATTTGAAACTGAGAGCCAACATAGAGTACCTAGACCAATAGTGGGCAAACTTTTTTAATGGGGGGCCACAAAGTTTAAGAAATTTTAGAGGACGGCCAAAATTATAGAAAAAATGCATTTTGTGTTAAAGCTTTTAATCATAATATTATAAAAACATTACAGCATTACACACAAATGTTACAAATTACCTTTTACCTTAAATAATAATTAATTTAACTTTTATTCGAAGGCCCTGCCATGGTAGGCGTGTGAGACATATGGAATTGTTTTTGATTTTCCATAATATTTTCGAAAGCAGGTTCCAGCTGTGACGAAGCAACTTTCAGCAGTGCGAAAACGTGTTCATCAGTCAATCGGTAAATGGGTACTGCACTGCATTTCAATAATTTCCAACTGCAATTCTGTAGATACATTTTCCGGATCTACATTAAACGGCATCGAGAAAACACCTAGCGATGATTGAATGTTCTTAAAATCTTGAAACCTAGTTTCAAATTCTGTGTGAAGCTTTTTCAACACCTGACTGAATTCTTTTAGTTTGTTCTCACTCACTGGTGACATGGATTTTAAACGCGGAAAGTGAGTTAAATCGTTCTTCGCTATGCAGTTATAAAACAGAAAAAGCTGAGTTTTTAATGATTTCAGACAACCCCAAGTCTCATCTATAAATTGGTTCTTTCCTTGCAATTTTTTATTTAATTTGTTATAGTGTTCGAGCAAATCGGTAAAAAATGCAAAATCGGTACGCCAATCTTTGTCTTCGAAAATATGGAAATCAGACCATTTGTCTGTTTTATTCTTTAAGAAATCTTGTACTTCCTTTTTTAAATTCCAAACCCGTTCAAATGCATATCCACAACTTAACCATCTTACTTTCGTGTGGTAAAGAAGGTCAGAATAGTCTGCGTCGATTTCAATCAGGAATTCTTGGAATTGTCGGTGTACCAAACCCCAAGATCGAATCGTATTAATTAGTTTTAAAACCACATTAAGTACATGGGTAATATCTATTGCAGCTTTACAATGGACGTCCTGGTGAATTATACAATGTAAAAATACAACATCGTGATTACGATTCTGGTTCCGAAAAATACCTGAAAATCCCGCGTTTTTTCCAACCATATTTGGGGCTCCATCTGTAGTTATATTGCATAATTTTGAAATAGGCGCATTTAAATTTTGAAGACCTTCGGAAAATTCGTTATAAATTATTTGCTTCGTCGTTCTTCCTTTTATTGATTGCAAACAAGCTAGCTCTTCAGTAATATTAAATTCGTCGTCAACGCCTCTGATGAAGATTAATAATTGAGCAGTGTCACTTCTATCCGTACTTTCATCCATTGTCACGGAAAAATATTTAAAGTTTTCTATACGCTGCCTAAATTGAGTCGACAAGTTTGGTGCAATGGCATCAATTCGCGTTGTTACTGTTTTTCGCGATAAGCTGACAGACTCAAACTCTAATTTTTTCTGGACATAAAATTTTACTCATACTCACCATACAATCTTTTACAAATTCTCCTTCCGAGCATGGTTTGTTATTTTTAGCTATTTTATAAGCCACAACATATCCAGCCAGTGTAGAACCCTTTTGAGCAGTGTTTTGCTTTATAAACACATTCCGTTGAGCAGATATTGTTTTTTTTAGGTTTTCCCCATTTACCTTTTTTTCTGCGTCATTCATCAAAGCATATTTGGTTTTTGAATGTTTGGTGTTGAAATGACGAGCAAGGTTAAAATCTTTAAATACCGCCACTGCTTCATTACAAATAAGATATACTGGCTTACCGTTGTATTCCGTAAAAAAGTTTTTCCAAGCCCATTCTTCTTTAAACAGACGACACTCGGAATCGACTTTTCGTTTTTTTTTTTAAACGATTATGGATGTAAAGCGTTACGCGAACAAGCAAGAACAAGTGTTACGTCCTACAGAAAAGTGCATTTATTCTGTTTTTCTTTTGAAATCCGAAAAATTGTATGTAACAAGAAAATATCTCTCTCTCTATGAATGCAGTGTAAGGGTACCTTTTTTTTTTACATAGACTTTAACATCGTATCGTTCTGACCTATGTACTTCACACAGACAAGAGTCAAGAGGTTTTCCCCCAAAATCAATAAAATGGAAATTACTAAAATAATATTAAGAACCGCCTGGAGAATCCCTAGAAGATTTAAGTCAATAAATTATATCGAGAGGCCATACTCCAAAACCATACCAAAAGGAGACCCTTGAAGGGAGATTTATTCTTATTATGAAATATTCGGTGACACGGGGGAACCTGTTTTTATTAGTAACTCCCATTTCAGAAAATATAAGGCGACTAAAGGTGGGTTACGCTTAAGGGACCCCTTTGAATAAACCAATCTTATTATTTAAATTGTTTTTCTTTTTATTGAAATAAAATTGAAATTTTTTTTCTTAAATTTTTTGTAGTTGTCAAAATTATTATTATCGCCTCCACATCTCGATGCGTGTTCTCTCCCCTGGGAAAAATCTTTGCTACCCCTATTTTTCCAAAAACGAGAGCGCTTTTTCTGTCGTCTTAGGACGTAACACAAGAGACAAAATTAAGGGGTTACATGGGTTTCGTGGGTTCAAAAAATCTATTTTTTTTGGCTTATTAATTTCTACAACATCTCAAGAATATTATCCTAAATTTTCAAGTCGATCCGAATAATAGTTTCGGAGATACAGCCTTTGGAAGGTGTGCGCTCCATGTCAGATATAGAAGGGTCAGCGCGCCTCAGCTATAGTGAGCAGCTGCTCGTCTATTGTTCGTCTGCCATTGTTGTATATTACTTTCACTTCCTAAGGACAACTAGTTTGAAATATTTTATTTGGTGATTACTCCTTGAAGGACGAGGTTCATTTGAGGTTATTCCAAGTTTCTATCATAAAATTTATTAAAAACGTGGTATTATTAGTGGTTATCTAGTGTCAGTTGTGAAGTTGATAAACAATGCATTAAATTTCAAGAAAACAGTTAACCCTTGGAGCTCGTAGAAAAGATAGACCGAGAAAAAGGAGACAGTCCTTTAATCCTAAAGATCCGGAAACTGATGATATTTCCCTCACGAGCACCTCAGCAAAAAAAATTAAAAGATGATAAAGAGCACGTGCCAGAAGAGGACACGCTCCAATATTCAATCATAGATTTTGCCTTGGTTTTCTCAACTCTCTCATCGTTTGTGCGGTGTTTTAACATTATTAAAAATGAAGATGAAGATCAATTGTGTAATGGTAAAGTACAGTTTAAGCAATATTCCAAATTTGGTCTGGGATTTAAAATCGTAGTAGAATGTGAACGATGTGATCCGAAATATATTTTATTTTGTCAAAAAATCGGAAGAATGTATGAACTAAATCGCCGGTTTATTTTTGTTATGAGAATATTGGGCTTAGGGCTCGCCGGATGCAAGAAATTCTTCGGCTTGATGGACATAAGCAGTTCATTTTTAAACCAGTCTACATACGATTTTTATATTGATAAAATACATGAGTGTATTGAGACAGTTTCTCAAACTCTATTCTCATCTGCTGCTCAAGAAGAAAAACAATTAACAAGTCTTGAAAACGATTTACAAGATACGACAGATGTGAGTGTTTCCGGTGACGGTACCTGGAAGGAACGTGGTTTCTCATCACTATATGGTGTGAGTTCACTAATCGGATATTATTCAGGAAAAGTGTTGGATGTGTTGGTGAAATCTTCTTATTGTAAGTTATGTGAAAGCTGGAAAAAAAAATTAGACACTGCAGAATATGAAGAATGGAAAGAAGAACACATTGAAACAAATCAATGCACCGCCAATCACACTGGGGCATCAGGAAACATAGAAGTCTCATCGATTATTGAAATGTTTAAACGCTCGATTGTCAAACATGGACTGAGGTTTGTAAATTATATAGGAGATGAGGACTCAAAAACCTACTCTGGTCTTCTCAAAGCCCAACCTTAAGGTGAAGATTTTGTTATCAATAAAAAAGAATGCGTTGGACACGTGCAGAAAAGAATGGGGACCCGTTTGCGTGGGTTAGTAAAGAAAACAACTGAGGAAAAAATAGTAAAAGGTAAAAAAACACAAAAAAAACTCTTTCTGGCAAAGGTAAACTGACAAGTAAACTAATAGACAAATTAACTGTGTACTATGGTTTGGCGATAAGAAGAAACTGTGAATCAGTGGAAAAAATGAAAGACGCTATATGGGCTACCTATTATCACTATAGCTCTACAGATAAAAAACCTCAGCACGATAACTGCCCAAAAGGTCCAGACTCTTGGTGCGCTTGGCAACGAGCATCAGCTACAAATACTCTTTCATCATTTAAACATGAGTATACTCCATTACCAGATGAAGTTTTGATTGCTATGAAACCAATATATGAAGATCTCAGTAAGGATGAGCTTCTGGAACGGTGTGTTGGTGGTTTCACACAAAATAACAACGAGAGCTTCAACCAGTTGATCTGGAAAATTACTCCAAAAATACTTCCTGCTGGTTCAAAGATTGTTAATATTGCGGCATTGGTCGCTGCTTGTATCTTCAATGAAGGAACATCAGCTTTATTATTGATTATGCACGGTATGGATTTAAAATTAGGCCGAAACTCCTACGAATATGCCCGAATTTCGGATGAAAATCGTGTGTGCGCAGCCGAAAAAAAATCTGCGAGCAAGACTCGCGAAGCCAGAATCCGTCACCGACAGGAGCAAAAGGATGCCCTGGACATTGCAACTGCTGCAGGATCTTTACTTTATGGCCCAGGAATCGACGATTCACTGTAAGTTACAAAAAACATTTTTTTTCCCACTTTTATTGTTAGTCAAAACTTTAAACGCGTTTTTCTCGGAACTGTGTTTTCAAAGTCGGTTGTCAAAAGTTTTCGAAAACTACTCGACCGATCTTGATGAAATACACAGGTGTTCGAGATAAAATTTACTTCTGCTTGGACGAAGGATTTTTTTTTTCAATTACAACTATTTAAAACAAAAATGTCGAGCAAATTTGACCGAAATTTTCCTTTTTATGGAAAAAGGTCTGCCAAAATTCCAATTTTTACTTTTTTTTTTTCTTCCTTCGTTCAAGCACGAGTTTATGGTCTTAACTAAAACACGTATTTTGGTTTTTTCATTTTAGATGATCCTGTCAGGAGTTATGCTGACAACGCGGACGCACCTTTTTTTCGAGGGGTCACCGGAAATGACGTCACAATGGCGGAATTTTAATTTTTTTTTGTTTGAAAATCTCAGAAATTATTCTTTGAATGTGTATCTTTAAGACAGAAAAAAGTTTGAATTGAATAAATAATTTTTTATGTAGAAAAAAAATGATTGAAAATAAGCCTTCTTTTACCCGACGAAACCCATGTAACCCCTTAAAATAAAATTAACGTAAAACGTGCGGCTCGGTCAGTGACAGCTGGCGAGTAACGAGTGGCGACTGAGTTCACTCGCCCCCGCCGCCCGCGCCTCTAATTTCACCACGCTTTGCATCCTGTATTACGCAACACATGAACTACGCGGCTAGTTTAGCTTCACCTATAGGTCATGCATCTATTATTCTATTAAGTAGAACCTACTTTATACTTTTCGACCGTCAAAACGTAATTATAGCGGGCCATATACTATCTTTTAAATCAAAAATAAATCTAACACAAGAGATAACCAGTCTCTGTAATTTAAGATAGAGGTCTTGGAAGACATCATTGAAGGAAAGAACAAGGGACTGCACCAGCTTAGTTCTTAATTCACGAGAGAGGCAATTTCTACGAAGCTTTAATTTAGAGAGAGTTGCATAGACCCTGTTAGAAATGAGGGAAATGTGCTTAGCCCAAGATCAGTCCTGGGAAAGCATAACACCTGGACAGTATGGGCACCAATCTTTTAGTTGACAATTTCTCAGAATCTTACTTTTTTGCTCTTGAGTCAGTAGCCCCCCTCAAGTCGGTACCTTCTACCAGAAAGAGACTTCCCTGGCTAACGCCCACCATTCTTGGACTTATTCGCAGGAAAAATGCACTTTACAAAGCTGCTAGGAGAACTGGTTCTATTAGTAGGTATGCCAATTATCGTACTTTTCGTAATTTTGTACAGGATGAGGTTAAAAGCACCAGAGAGAACTTCTTTAAGAATAAGCTCAGCCAAGTTCATGATTCTAGTGGATTATGGCGTTTGCTCGGCTCTCTTAACCTTACACGCTCTTCATCTGCCTCTCCTCTCAATTTTTGCTCTGCCGAAGAGCTAAATAGGCATTTTTCCTCGGTGGCAAGTGGTGCACGCGAATGTTCCACTCAGCATCTACTTTCCATCCTTGCTAATAGAACAATGTTGTCTGCTTCTTTTTCTTTTGAGCCTATCTTTGAATGTGATGTAATGAATGCAATCAAGCGTGGTAACACTGGATCCTCATCGCATGGACCTGACGGTATCTCTCTTTCCGTGATTTTCAAATTGCAATCTTTGCTAGTTCCTTATCTGGTTCGTATCTATAACGAATCTACTTCAGATGGTATTTTTCCTGAAGCATGGAAAAAAGCTCACATTCGTGCTCTCAGCAAGATCAGCAGACCTGTCTCCCCAACTGACACTAGACCCATTGCTAATCTCTCGGAACTGTCTAAGATCTTCGAGAGAATACTACATAATCAGATTTATGAATTTCTATCCTCTAATAACTCCTTAGATCCTAGACAGTCCGGTTTTCGTCGTGGTTATAGCACTCAATCTGCACTACTGAGAGTGACTGATGACATCAGGGAGGCTGAGGACAAGAGATTGGTGACCATTTTAGTTTTCTTTGATTTCTCGAAAGTAGTATAGCAATGCCGTTTCTAACCCAGGTGCTCTGAGGGGGGGTGAGGGGCTGCGCGGGGGAGGAAGTGGGCGTGTTTGGGTGGGGGGTGGTGGGTGGGGGTCGTGGGTGGGGGGTCGTGGGTGGGGGGTCGTGGGTGGGGGTTTGTGGGTGGGGGTTTGTGGGTGGGAGGGTTTTTGATTGGTGGTTTGTGGATGGGGTTTTTTTGATTAGTGGTTTGTGGGTGGGGGGTTTTTGGTTTGGGGGTTTGTGGGTGGGGTTTTGTTGAAACATTTTTAGAAAAATTGGGGGGGTTTGTGGGTGGGGGTTTTGTTGAATTGACGTAACGTGGGGGTTTGAGGTTTTTTTTCGGACGTATTGACGTCATAGCGGGCGGATGTGATTTTTTTTTTTTTCGAAGTCAATGGCGGATGTGGTTTTCCTCCGTCGATGGTGATTGATGACACATGAACTAGAAGTAAGATTTGAGTGGGCGGATGTTGGACACGTCGGATCTTGTTTAGCCTCGGATGATGATGATGATGATGATGATGATGACGTAAACTTGGAGGAAGGTGTAATGAGAGAGAATGAGGTATGGGTGGATGTGGTTTTCCGTTTTTTCAAAAAAAAAGATTTTTTTTTTTTGAACATGTTGGATCGCGTTTAGAGCAGCAGCAGCAGCGGTGATGCGTCATTGGGGAGAGGTGCGATATGCTCTCTCGGATATTCCTTGAGATGGATGATGATGATGACGTAAACTTGGAGGAAGGTAGTAGAGATAGATAAGACGTTATTTTCAATTGTTAATTATACATATAAAATTTATATACTATTCCCCAAACCTTTGTTGAATGTAGTAGTTTCCGGTTAAGTTTGAATAAAAAGATTGTAGGGATTAGCGGTTGAAGTTAGTTCTGAAAAAGAGTTACAGTTACAGTGTTTCGTAGAGTGCGAGTAATATAATGGATGTATTAAAATCAATTAATAAAGTTGGAAGTGGTGCCCAGAGTTTATTACCTCTGTTTAAATTGGCAGATTTAAACGTATCTCAAATATATGCGGTAACGAAAATTAAAAGAGTGAATACGCGTTACGGTTTGAGTATTATAGCTGAGATTCGTCATGAATTCGCGGTTTTTCTCCCAAAAAGAATGGGAGAAGGTATTGACGATGAACAATTATCAGAATTAGAAAAAATGGTGCAAAATAAAACATTATTGTTGAAATATTTAGGTGGTAAATATAATCATATTGAATTTATCTGTGCGGGAGACGAATAAAAAAAAAAATATATGCATACGTATGATCACCACATCCACATCCGCATAGATAAAGAATTAGAACTGTTAAGAAAAGGATATTGCGGTTTCCACATAATTCATATATAGCTTGAAACGAATAAAGAACTTCATAGTTCTGTTTTAGCTGTAAAGCAAATAAGAACGTTAAAACTTAAAGTAAAAAAAAAATAGTGAAGTGTTGAGTTAAACTTAAAGAAAAAAAAAAAGAGTGAAGTGTTTAAAGATTTACAATATTTTGAAAAGAAATATATTCTTTTGAGAGAAAAAATGGAAGAAATATACAATAAAATGCATAATATCAAACAACTCTCCACGATTATGGGAAAGGTCATCCCAGAAATACTTTCATTGTAAGTTTATTAAAAATTCTATTATAAATTGTATTTAAAAAAAAAAAAAAAAAAAATATATAACAATTTTTTAATTTTTCAGATATGTCACCGCAATGCAGTTATTTACGGATGTACTGGCATTAATACCAATTAAAGATAATAGATTTATGATGATTTTGAAAGATGCATACGATAAGGCTCGCTTTGAGGATGGAAATCCAGCGATTACCCTTTTAAATATTATGAATGAGTTTGAAACCATCATTCTTACGATCAATCTGGAGGATGGAGATACTAGCGTGGATGGGTTAAATGAAACCACCGCAATGATTAAAATAATAACACAGTAAGTATAAAGTATTATAATAATGATAATAAAAATTAAAATAAAAAGTGTTAATAATATTTTTATCTTTTTTGTTACAGTTTTACCAGCTCTATGATGCTCTTTATGAAATTATGCAACTTCTGTCCAGAACTATTTAATCAGGAGATGCTACAAATATTGGGAAAATCTTATGAATATCTGGCCGAACGGAACAGCGCATACAACGATAAAAAGAAAAAAGCAGAAACGGAAGAAGAATTAGAAGCAGAATCTGAAGAAGACAATGCAGAAGCAGAAGCAGAAGCAGAAGCAGAAGAAGAAGCAGAAGAAGAAGAAGAAGAAGAAGAAGAAGACAAAATTTTATATGGAAATTTAGATTCGGATCCAGTGACACCATCAACATCAAACGAAAAACCAGTATCGGGTGAGAAATTAAAAGTGGGTGAAGTAATCATAAATTCGAATGAAAATTCTACCAAATATCCCAAAATAATTGCAAAAGCATTCTTTTTGTATAGGCGATGTAATCTTTATGAAGTAACATTTATTTGCACCCTTTTAGAAAATATACAACAATGTGAAAAAATCAAAATTATAGTACCAATTAACTGGATTGAAATAGATAAAAATGAAATTATGAGTAGAATAAATGAAATCGTAAGCATAATTAAGTTGAAGACTTCTTTAAAAATTAATTGTACTTATGATACATTCTTTATTTTTGACAATGAATTTTATAAATTAAAAATTGCATGTGAGCATGGGGTAGAAAAAAAAGACACTTGGCATATCACTAAAAATGTCTAAAAAAAATTTCATGAAAGGGAAAAAGAATAATGAAAATAGATGTAAGAATTTTATGGAAAAATATTCCATCGTAAAATATTAAATTGTAAGGGGAAAAAATAGAGCACCTCAGTTCCTACAAATTTTCAAATTATAATAGGTTAAGGGAAAAAAAAAAAAGTAATATTATATTTTAGTTTTAATAGGTGTAAGAATGTTATGGAAAAATATATTACATTGTAACGGGAAAATAGAGCACTTCAGTTCTTAAAAATTGTGAAATTGACTTAAGAATTGTAGGAAATATTTATAGTTTTAACAATAGATGTATGTTATGAAGAAAAATTGTAATGAAAAATATGAAATTGTAATATTAAATCGATTGTAAAATATTACCCAAAAAAAACAAAAAAAAAACAAAAAAAACAAAAAAACAAATAAACAAAAAAAAAACAAAAAAACAAAAAAGAGGTAAAGAAAATGATGATGATGGTAGCGATGATGGGCATGATGTTGGGACCAATACTACTAATCAGTAATAACGATAATGCACTTCATACTCATGATGATGATGATGTGACTTTGATAATAATATCATTGATAAAAAATGAATACATAATGTTTGATGAGATTGGTAGTAATGTCGATTGCAATTGATGAATGATTCATCCATTGAGGTCGACATTACTATCAAACTCATCAAACATTATATTCATTTTTATTAATGATATTATTGTTGAAGTCATCATCATTATCATCATAAGCATTAAATGTATTATCATTTATACTGATCGGTAGTATTAGGCCCATCATCATGATCATCATCGCTAACACTCAAAAATTATATGTTTTAAACAAAGTATATTTAGGGGTATGTTCTTCATTAAATAGTAATAAAAAAAAAAAAAAACACACAAATGCTTTTTTATTTTGCGATAATTCCCTTTCCATATTCCCTATTAACTAAAGAAAACAATTAATACATAAGGAACAAAAAAAAGTTTAAGGAAAAAGAAAGAAAAAAAATTAAGGAATAAAAAATATTTAAGAAAATACAATATAGAACACCATATGGTCATAGAAGTTGGGATAAATACAGTATACTTCCGATGCTGATGTATGACTTTTATCTTATCGTATTTGGTTGAACCATACAGTGGTTGCATATATTCCAACCTTTATGAATGATACCAGCACGTCAATGTGACTTAATTTGTTTTTAGTTAAAAATTATTTTAAAAAAATAGTTACTTATATCAAGTCGTTGATGTTGTTCAATAAGTCGATAACCACGCCTTCGCGCTATTTTTTAATAATATTTCTTTGCTTTGACCATCACCATTTTTCTATCTTCTTTTCATGTTCACAACTTTCATCACTCTCATTAAATAAAAAGTTTTTTAAAATGGTTACAATTATGGTTAAGGTTATGAAAATGCTTTGAAATTCAGTTTGTAAACACACAAATTAGGTCAACATCAAGCACCAAACCACAAGAACTTTATCATAAAGGACAAGGACGTTTAGTTCAGAGAGCAAGACACTCATCGTTATCTGACAGTCATATCCTGCTTGCGTTTGTCCTTCAAATAGGGTAATACACTCAACCATATGTAACAGCTACGCATATCCTGCTTGTATTATTTCGTTTAAGGGGGGGGTATGGTTTTGAGGGTTCAAAAAAAGTGATTTTTTTTTATTGCATATTATGAAAGTATAGTATTTCAAGAATGTTGTCTGTTAATAGGAAGTCAATCGGAGCAAAACTCACAAAGATATAGCTTTGGAAGTAGACGTGTCTCGAACGACTACCTGAGCTGTAACCGCTCAGCGGGAAGGCAGTTGTTTCTCAATCTCTTTTGTTATCTTCTTTTGTTATTGTCCAATCTTCTTTTGTTATTCTCCAATCTTCTTTTGTTATTGTCCAATCTTCTTTTGTTATTGTCCCTAAGCAGTTTCCAGAAAGGTCTTAGACAGGGTCGTTGTAACGGTACCCCGGTACCTGGTGTTGCTTCATTTTCGAAGCAGACGCGGAGTGTAACAGTCGTGTTGTATTTTCTTACTCTATTTCGTTGTGATATTTTTGTTGTTCGCAAAATGCCGAGAAAAGTTTCCAGAGAGTGTAGAAAGGAGAGTGGTAAAAAGTTGTATCGAGGTAAAAAAATAGTTCCTCCGCATAAACGAAGAAACGATGACGATATTGAGACAAGGAGTACGTCAACGAAAAAAATCAGACTAAGTTTTAGCCAAGAAGTTGCTGAAGATACAAATAAGCATTTCAGAATCATTGATTTTCTGTTAGTTTTTTCAACAATTTCTACGTTAGTGAAGTGTGCAGTTTGTGATAGTACAGTATCATTTCAGTGTTGTGGCAAAATAGGTCTTGGTTTCAAGATAAAAATAAAATGTGAAAAATGCAAAGAACCTCGTTACGTTCCGTCTAGTGAACGAGTAGATGATCATATGTATGAAGTGAACTACCGATTTGCTTTCGTGATGCGAGTTTTAGGCTTGGGATTAGCTGGTTGTGACAAATTCTGCGGACTGATGGATTTATCCAGTAATTTCGTAGCAAAATCGGTATACCAGAATTACTTGAAGAAAATGTGCTCCAGTGTGACGAATGCCGCAAAAAGATTTTTTGTTTCTGCGATAGAGGAAGAAAAAGCAGCTATGTGTAGAGAAAAAAATATTGAATCTTCATCAGAATTAACCGTATCAGGCGATGGAACTTGGAAAAAGCGTGGATTTTCTTCTTTATATGGCGTGGCTTCCTTGATTGGATATTACACCGGAAAAGTCGTCGATGTTCTCGTAAAAAGTTCATACTGTCACATGTGTGTTACTTGGAAGAATAAGCTTGATTCTGCAGAGTTCGAAGAATGGCAAGAGAACCATATAAATGAAGATCAATGTTCTGCAAATCACAAAGGAGCATCCGGTAACATGGAAGTCGACGCAATTGTCACAATGTTCAAAAGATCGCAAGAGAATAACGTGAAGATTCGCAACTATATTGGAGATGGTGACTCGAAAACATATAGTGGTGTTATCAATGCTGAACCTTATGGTGAAAATTTTCTAGTCAATAAAAAAGAATGTGTTGGACACGTCCAAAAAAGGATGGGAACTCGTTTGCGTGATTTAGTCAAAAAAACTATGACTGATAGTGAAACCAAAACTGGAAAAAAAATTTAAAAAAAAACTCTCTCAGGTAAAGGGAAACTGACTGCAAAAATGATTGATAAGCTCACCCAGTACTATGGTCGTGCAATTCGTTTCAATTCTAATTCTGTAGAAGAAATGAAGAAAGCCATTTGGGCTACTTACTATCATTATGCCTCAACCGATGCAAAACCACAACACGAAAACTGCCCTAGCGGAGAAGACTCATGGTGTGAATGGCAGAAAGCTGCAGCTTCAAACAAGCTGAATAATTTCAAACACACATATTCTGCTCTACCAACTGATGTTTTACAAGGAATCAAGCCAATTTATGAAGATTTAAGCAAAGATGCTCTCCTAGAGCGATGTATTGGCGGATTCACACAAAATAATAATGAGAGTTTGAACCAGCTTATTTGGAAGATTGCGCCGAAAGTTGAGAGTGGTTCAGCAATTATCGTCGAATTTGCATCTTCAGTGGCTGCTTGTGTTTTCAATGAAGGCTGTAAAGCTTATTTAACCTTCCTAGAAGAGATGCGAATAAGTACTGGTCCAAGTTGTCATGGATGGGCGCTTCGAACCAACGATATTCGAATGAACAGAGCAGATGAGCGAGCAGCTGAAACCGCTAAAAATGATAGAATTCGCCGCAGACTTGATAAAAAAGATGCTTTGGACATTCTTGACGAAAGTTCTATACTCTATGGTCCCGGCATTGATGATTCTATGTGAGTAAAATAAAAAATAAATAGCTTACTAAGTTTTATCAGGGTCTTTTCGCTACGAAAAACTTTAAACGCGTTTTTCTCAAGTCGATGTTTTTTGAGTCGGTGCACACTGTATCTGAAAATCTATTCAACCGATCGTTCTCAAATTTTTTACAGTATTTCCTTACATAATTTATGAGGTAACCCTGGCGAGATTTTTTCGTCTTTGATTTTATTTTTCTTATTATTAACAACAATAGTCATGAATTTAGGCCAAAAATCGGTATTTTCACTTTCAAGTCTTGTAAAAAGTTCAAAAATTAAAAAAAATGGAAAAACTCGGCAGCGATACCTAGAGGGACATAAAAATTAAGGAAAAAACTTTGGTTATTTCATTTCAGATGATCCAGTGCTGAGATATGATGTGCACCGCAAAATGTATTTCTTCTGAGGCGCCTGCGAAGAATTGCTGCCATTCGGTCAATTTTCAATATTTTTGAACCAATATTTCACAGAATATAGTTCAATTACTACTCTTTAATGTACAACAATCAGAAATAAATGTACTTTCACCGTACGCCCAAAAAAAAATCTGTAAAAACCTGTTTTTTTCTGCCTTCAAAACCATACCCCCCCCTTAAAGAAAACATATGGTATATTTTACTATACTCCAGCGGAGGAAAAAAAAAATCAATTACATGTACCATTTAAGAGAATTAAGTTTTTTTTTTTTTTTTTTTACAATCTGTGTTTCTTATAAAAATGCGGTTAATAAAGTTTCACCTTACAGTCCTCCTCGACTATTCTTACCACGTATAGAGCAAACGCGTCATTATCATCATCATCATCATGGGAACGTTCGAAAAATCATTATTTTCTCTCATTCGTGCTGCTGATGAAAATTTGCGAAAGCAGCTGACATTGGTGAAACGTGAAAGTGAAATTGAACTATGGGTGAAATCATGTTACGAGATCATTGATATTCTTACTAAAACATTGGAATGTAATGATTTGATTTTATCAATTGGTACGCGACAAAAACTAATTAATAGAATCGCGTATTTCAAGTGTTTGAAGAAACGAGTGCAAACGGACAAGGTGAAAAGTGGTCAAGGACTCAGTACTCATAAAACATTAGATTTAAGGTGGGAAACTGTAGTGGAAAAATCAGCGTTTCAAAGTCGAATATCCACCGGTATGGTTGTCAATATTCGATATACCGATCCAAAGCAATTTCTGCAGAATGCCGAGAAATTGGTAATTGAAAATATTTCCAATTCGTTGCAGACTCACAAGTGCGTTAAAGTGAACACAGTGCTCAACGCCGATTTCATCGATAAAGATAAAAGTATTGATTTGAAGCACTTTGAAACGAAGAATCATCAGCTGCTAACAACTTCCGACTTGAAGGAATGGTACGAGAGTAAAATCGTGAAACCAATATTGACGTCGTTGGAGGAATTTCAAGAGAGAGGCAGTGGATGGGCACTTTCAAAAATTATCAATCTGATTGTTAATATTAACAGGTGTAATCCAATGCAAGCTGCATGCTTCTTTGAACTGCCGAAATCGATTACGCATAAGCGAGCTGTAGTGAATGTAAAATCGAATGACAATGCGTGTTTCGCTTGGGCTGTCACGGCAGCCCTTTATCCTGCTGAAATACATGGGGATAGATGTTCTTCCTATCCACATTATAAATCAGTTCTCAATACTGATGGAATAAAATTTCCCATGAACTTACAACAAATTAGGAAATTTGAGCGGATAAACGACCTATCCATTAATGTGTATACACTGGCGGAATCTTCTGAAGGGGGAAAAAAAGTTTTGGAATGTCTACCCCTGCGACTGTGTGAGGAAAAGAGGGAAAAACATGTAAATTTACTACTCATTGTGAATAATGATGAAACGGGAAAGGCACATTTTACCTGGATAAAAAACTTATCAAGATTGGTATCCAATCAAATCAATAAACATCATCATGCGAAATACATTTGTGATAGGTAATTATTCACACTATTCTCCTAATTTAATTACGTCATCCTCTTTGAACTATTTGAATTAACATAATCATTTTTTTGTTTCCATTTACAGATGTCTACATTACTGCTACAACGAGAAAAGTCTTGAACGACATGTACTTGACTGCAGTCGAATCAATAAATGCAAAATCACTCTGCCAACGGAGGAGAAGAAGATGTTAAATTTTGAGAATTTCAAGAGGAAAATTCGTTTACCGTACGTGGTATATGCCGATGTCGAGTGTCTGCTAAGAGATACTATTCAAGAAAAAGAAGACTGCTGTAATACATTCCCTTATCAAGAACATATACCATATAGTGTTGGTTATTATGTGCATTGTGATTTCGATTCGAGTCAGAGTAAATACGTTGCCTATAGAGGAGGAGCGGAGTGTATTCGTTGGTTCGTCCAACAATTGCATGAAATCGTCTTGGATAAATTTTCCAACAGGGTGGGAGTGAAAATGCGAGCCATGTCTCATGGTGAATCAATTGACTTTCAAAATGCTACACATTGCCACATTTGCGAACGAGAGTTTGCAGAGACTGATGAGAGGGTAAGGGATCACTGTCATTTGACGGGTGAATATCGTGGACCAGCACATAAGGGTTGTAATTTGAACTACAAAGACTCATTTGTACTTCCAGTGATATTTCACAATTTGAGCAATTACGATGCTCATTTCATAATTCGCGATGTTGCCAATGCCTTTAAAAGTGATAATGATGATGATGATGATGATGATGATGATGGAATAAATATTAAAATTTTACCACAAACAAGTGAACGATACATTTCATTTGTCAAGTACGTAAAAGTGGGTGAGAGGAATGGAAAGAGGGTGTTTGTACAACTGCGATTCATCGATTCATTGCGTTTCATGCAATCGAGTTTGGAAAAATTGGCGTCGCTTCTCGATAAAACAAGTGCTGCTGACATGAAGATACTTAAATCATGTTTCGGTGATCTCAATAACGAAAGTTTCGACTTGTTAACGCGCAAAGGTGTATTTCCCTACGACTACATCACCGATACGAAAAAATTGGAAGAATCATCTTTACCCTCACACCGGGATTTTTACAGCAAATTAAATGCATGTGACATCACCAAAGAGGATTACCAACATGCTGTGAATGTCTGGAATCATTTTAAAATACAAACATTGGGTGAATACAGTGATTTGTACCTCAAAACTGACGTTTTATTACTAGCAGATGTTTTTGAAAATTTTCGTACACAATGCATGAATAACTATGGATTGGATCCTGCCCACTATTTCACTCTTCCTGGCTATACGTGGGACGCAATGCTCAAGTACACAAAAATCTCTTTGGAATTATTTACCGACATTGACATGCTCATGTTCGTGGAACGAGGTATTCGAGGTGGATTGAGTCAATGCTCACACAGGTACGCGAAAGCTAACAACAAGTATATGGGTAACTACAATCCAATGGAAAAATCGCGATACCTCATGTATTATGATATCAACAATTTGTATGGATGGGCAATGTCTGAACCATTACCCTATGGAGAATTTCAGTGGTGCAATGATCCCGAACAATCTCTAGATATTCACAATGTGAGTGCAGATTCTGATACAGGTTATATTCTCGAAGTTGATTTGGAATATCCTGTGGAATTGCACGACATACATGCAGATTTGCCATTTTGTACGGAACAGCAAGATCCATCGAAATTTAGTACAACAGGAGAAGAGCAGCAGCAGCAGCAGCAGCAGCAGAAGAAAACTCGAAATTCTAAATTGTTGGCAACCGTTTGCGATAAGACTCATTATGTCATTCACTATCGTGCATTGCAGCAAGCTCTGAAACATGGACTCGTATTGCGTAAAATTCATCGCGTACTGCAATTCAAACAATCGCGCTGGCTTCGCGAATACATCAATCTAAATACACGTTTGAGAACTACGGCTACGAATGACTTTGAGAAGAATCTCTTCAAACTCATGAATAATGCTGTTTTTGGTAAAACCATGGAGAATGTGCGTAATCATCGAGATATCAAACTCGTTACACGATGGGACGGAAGATATGGAGCAGAAGTACTTATTGCAAAACCCAATTTTCACAATCGCACGATTTTCGGCGAAGATTTAGTGGCCATTGAACTCAACAAGCTGAACATTTACTTCAACAAACCGATATACGTAGGTATGTCGATTCTCGATATCTCGAAAATCCTCCTTTACGATTTTCACCATGCTTATATGCGGGAGCGCTATGGAGATCAGTGCAAAGTACTATACACTGACACGGACAGTCTAATCTATGAACTTGTGTGTGACGATGTGTATGAAATTATGAAGCGTGATATTGATAGGTTCGATACAAGTGATTATAGTGAAAATAATGCATATGAAATGCCTCGCGTCAATAAAAAAATTCCCGGATTGATGAAAGATGAAAACAATGGTATGATAATGACTGAATTTGTGGGTTTACGAGCAAAGATGTATGCGTATCGTGTGAGGGGTAAGGATGATTGTAAGAAAATCAAAGGTGTAAAGCGTAGTACGATAGCGCGTGAAATAAATTTTGACGACTATCTGCATTGTCTGCGTGAAAAAACGATTCACAAGCGTAAGCAGCGAAGTATTCGTTCGAAATTACACAAAATGTTTACGGTATGTGAGAGTAAGGTTGCGCTAAATCCGTATGATAATAAGAGATTTATATTAAGCGATTTAGTTTCCACATTGCCATGGGGACATTATAAAATAAGAATGGGAGAGGGAGAAAAATTAATTGAGAGTATGTAATTTTTTTTATTCATACACATGTTGTTACAATACATTTGTTTTATCAATCCAAGAATTGTGTGTTTTATCGAAACCTAACCATTTAACAAACACCTTATTTCCCTTTTTCCGTAAAATTCGTTCCACTAGGTAGACATTGGGATCTGCAACTGCGTGAAGTTCCTTCTCGTAGAATCCACCGTGAATGGGTTGACCCATGGAGTCTCGCAAGAGATAGGTAATTGGGTTGGTCCTTTGCACCTCAGCTATTTCGAAGACTTCGCTGGACCAATTCGGAGTATAACCTTTGGCAAATATACTCTTGTATTTGCTCACACGCACATGATCACCAACTTTGAAGCGTGCTGGTCCAATGATTTTCACATTGCTGTATACCGTTGCAAGTAGATCATTTGCATTTTTTCGAGTGACGTCAATTGGACGTTTTCCAGTGGTCCGATGTCGACGCTCATTATATCTTTTCACGAGATCTGGCAGTATTTTGATCCATTTGTAATTTCCGTTGAGGGTAAAGAGTTTCCACATATTGTTTTTCAATGTTCTATTCCAACGCTCGACAATTGAGGCTTTCATTATACTGTAGGTTGAATAATGATTGATTTCTAACTTTTTCACGACTCTCTCTTGAAAATCCGCATTGTAGAATTCCTTGCCGTTGTCAGTCTGCAAATTTTTAGGTTGTCGTCCACTTTGACGTATAACCTTGAGGAATGCATCACTCACGTTTTTACCTGCTTTAGATTTAACAGGTAATGCCCATCCATGTTTCGATAATACATCGATTATCGTAAGAATATACTTGTAGCCGGCATTGAGTCTTGAGTACGTTTGCATATCAACGAGATCGGCTTGCCATAAGTCGTCATATCCCTTTACGATAACGCGTCTACGGGGAAAGTTTCGTCGAGCAGGAGCATGCAATTCATCCACTAACAATCTCTTTTCTTTACTCATTTTCACTTTTTTATTTTTATGGTCCAGTATTCGTAAAGCATAATACTAAAACTAATACAAAGCAGTCCATACAACTTTTACATTTTCTCTCTCTATCACTATCGTCAGACGATTCCGGATTTACAATATATTTCTTCTTATTTCTCATGACTCTTTTTGTTGCAAATGTCTCTAAATTGGTTTTTTTCTCGTGTCATTAACTGTTTTCCAAAGATCATTGATATCACTCTTAATAGCGGCGATTTGCTTCACGTTGGATTCATTAACATCCTCAATATTTTTTTTCAGACTCTCATATTGTTGTAGTAGAAGAAGATTGACGGTACTCTTGAATGCGTTGAAGTTATCCACATTAGATTTGTTTACGTTATCAAAATTCGTCTTAAGCTCTACACACTTTTGTTCGAAATGCGCGTTGTTCGCCGTTAGCAGTCTATTTATATCATTTTCCTGTATATTCCGTATCTTCTCCGCAATTTCCGTCCTGAGCTTATCACGAGAAATTGTAATATTTTCAAGCATTGATTTATCAAGTGCATCTTCAATCTTTTCAACTTTCGTTTTTAAAACTTGATTTATGATGCTTTCGGCTTTCCTAATATATGACCTCATGTTCTCATTTAGATCATTCGCTATTTGATCCAATTGTTTATTCACGTCTTTGGCCATTGCATCTTCTCGTTTATCCACTTCATCTTTAACCTTATCATCCACGTAACGTTTATGAACGACATCGTCAGCCTCTGTGGGTGTTGCAAGCCTTTGAATTTTTCTACCACCGGCATTGTACGCATTGTTCTTTACATCCAAGTATAACGCATTCTTGTAAACGTAATTTTTTAGAATCATTCGCTCACCAATCGAAACTCTCTCTACTGCTGATGAACCAATACCTCTTTGCAGTGATACTCCGAATTTGTTAATGGACATTTTGCAACTGATGCGTTATTTCAATTTTCACATTAATTTATAATTAATCCAGCCTCTCTAAGTTCCTCGATAATCGAAACGATTTCGTTATCGTGCCCCGTATGTCCAGCTGCTTGTGAGGCAAACAAGAGTCGTAATCTGTCGACCAACTCGTTTGCATCATCCCAATGAACGTAATCTATAGCGTTATTTGTAACTTTCATATCGAATGGCATTCTCTTATTACCTCCACTAATTTTTTTTACTCTTGGAATTGTCATAGCACCTCCCACTCTGATATTGAATAACGGTGCAATTATATGCTTATACTTGTATCCTCTATTACCCAAAACTCGTTCAGTTGATAAATTTTGACGTTTGTGAGCGCTCGTTGATATCAAAATGGTTTTGTACGTTTGCAAATCTGAATTTGTATAGAGGGTGATATTGGGTTTTTTCATAAAGATTAGTTCAAAGAGTCCTTGCGTACCACGATATCTCGTACCGTTAATCAACAAATAATCATTGTTATCCACATCGAAAGCAGCATTTCCCATAACTAGTTTATCTTTATCAAAATGAACACCGTACACGGTGTCAACGATGTTATTCTTATCAGTAAAAAGACGTTCCAAGTACAATTTTGATAATGGACCCATATTTCTAGTAAAGTGACTCAGTATTTGTTCACGTTCTTCGGGATTGTTCATCATATCCCTGATAGACGTTTCCAGCACGTTTTCTTCATCATCCACTTCTTCTTGATCATCATCATCATCATCATCATTATCGTGGTAATCAACCGCAGAGGAGGAGGAGGAAGGTCTGATCATTGCTGCTGCTGGCGTATAAGAAAGTTTTCTTCGTATTTGTAATCTTGGAGTCGATGCGTCAATCAACGTCAAATCACTTTGTTTTCTCTTTTTAGATGCCCTTTTTCGTTCTGACTGCCCTTTTTGCAATAGCGGTGAAATTGGTGGAATATCTTTTTCCGGTGAAGATGGTGGTGGTGGTGATACCTTCATCGGAAATTCCGCTGATGGAGGAGATTCAATTGAGGTATTTTCAACCAAACGTTTGAGTGGGTCGATGATAGGTTTCAGGTTCTTCTCAAGCATATCATCACTCTCCATTTTTCCGACTTTTAGCGCTTGATGTTTTGCTCGAATAGTTTTACGCGTTTTCGCGATTTCCTTGATAACTTTCGCCGACTCCATCTCACTAGGTGTTTCGATAACAACTGACACTCTCAGAGATGAACAAAGTCATTAAATCCACGTCTGTAACGACCCCTGTTCAATGCACTGTCTTTGTCTATCACAACAAATCCATATTTGTATTGCCAACAGATTGCACATAAATCACTAAATGTTTCATACGTCATGTCGGTATTAACGTGATCGTTGTAAATGTGTTTGAGATTTGTTCCATCCTGCTTAAAGAGAATCAGCAAATTTGTATTATCACGAATCAAATGTTTCGGAATTTTTGCATAAGTCTGACAAAGGTAAAAACAATCTACATTGGAGTGTCTACCCATAGAAAAGTATTCCCTTATAGCGTCCTGCTTATCGCAAGCAACGTCATCAAACACGAATACCGAATCGGGAGCAGCGTCAGACGGTGGAATTACGTCCACATTATTGGAGAATGTAAAATAGCCTATGTCATTCATTGGTTCGAGAAGATGCTCAAGATAACGATATTTTGGTTGTTGTAATGATTTCGAGTAAACGTAAACGTTATTGAAACGCACTCCATTTGGACTTTCAAGCAAACTCAATAGTACATTGGTTTTTCCACAATTTGACGGTCCACAAATTATCCCACGAATTGTATTTGGTAACATATGACCGTGTCTACGAGTTTGAGGGGGGATGTGATTAAACATCTTATCGGTGACGCGTATACTCGATGATTGCTTCACGAATCGCATAACTGACGCGGTGGTGTGATTTGAAAAGATGGGAAATTCAGCTATTTATACAACTGGGTGTGATCGAAAAGTGTCAGTGCTGCAATGAATTTCATGGAAGTATCAATGGCATTGGAAGATATATATAATCTCACAGCTGATGAATTGGAATTTATTCCGAAGATTGTTCTTCTAAAGCACTGTGCACACGCAATACACTATATTTGGGATAAATTACCGGAACACATTAAGGCTGATCCGGAAGTTCAACGTTATCGCCGTTGCATGAAACATCATAATCGCTCGAAAAACTCTACACACTTTGACGGTCCATCACCTATGATAAAAGACTGTTACTTATGCTTTGTGGGAAAAGAGGACGAGGACGAGGACGAGGACGACGACAACGACGACGACGACGACAAGGACAAGGAAAACAAAGAGGTGGAAGTATCCTCAACAGTGCAATAAATGCTTTACCTTTTGAATTACATGTACCTGGTTATCAGTATTGTGGGCCAGGTACACATCTACAAAAGCGATTAGCACGTGGTGATCGAGGCATTAATCCATTGGACGCAGCCTGTCGCGAACACGACATAGCCTACTCGCAACATCGAGATTTGGACGAAAGACACGAAGCTGATCGAATATTGGCTCAGAGAGCTAAGCAACGTATTACTGCTAGAGACTCCTCTTTATCCGAGCGAGCAGCTGCTACCGCCACTTGGGCTGCTATGAAAGTGAAAACGAAATTAGGAATGGGAATGAAGAAGAGGCAAAGGCAAAAGAGGATGAAGAAGAAACGGCTAGCAGTCAAATACCGTTCACTACCTCTAGCTAAACGAGGTGGACTTTTACCTTTGATTGCGCCAGTCCTTGCAGGACTTTCCGCCCTGGGCTCCTTGGCAGGTGGTGCCGCAACTATAGCAAAATCCGTCAATGACGCAGCAACAAAGCGTAAGATGTTGACGGAAATGCAACGTCACAATCGTGCTATCGAGGGAAAAGGTCTCTATCTAGCACCCTATAGTAAGAGCGGAATAGGATTCAAGAGGATAGCAGCAGGACGAAAAAAAAAAAAGTAGATGTAACAACCACCAACTGTCAACTGGAACGATGGTGTCAAAACATACCGTATTTTCGAGGAGTGTTTATGCGTAATAATTTACCTGTGAGAATTCGGAAAAATGAGTGTGGTATCGTGAATTTGGATGATCAGCAAGGACCGGGGACTCACTGGGTTGCTTATGTGGTGAAGAACAAGGAGCACGTAAAGTATTTCGATAGCTTTGGAAATCTCAAACCACCTGTAGAATTGATTCGTTACTTTGGTGGTACTACAAAAAGCATCAATTATAATTATGATCGTTATCAAGAATACAATAGCACCAATTGTGGTCAGTTGTGCGTTGACTTTCTCCGGAAGAATACATAAATATGACGTCGTTCACGCTCACGCTAACAGGTGCCAATTCCATTTTATCGGCAAATTACTTTCCACCGATAAACTTAGAGGCAATTGGTAGCGAATTTGAGCTCGGTTTGGTGGATTTGCAAACATTCAACACCATTCCCAACGTTGATTCGACTAATAACAAATTTTACTACGACAAAGACAAGGTTGTAGTTATACCCGAGGGCTCATATGAATTGGCTTCCATAGCAGAGTATCTCAACCGAGAAATGGCTACAATAGATAATGAATATCCCCTTACTTTACGCGCAAACAACAACACACTGCAGAGTGAGATACAATGTGAATATGAAGTGGATTTCACTAAGCCGAATAATATTGGACAACTTTTGGGGTTTTCCACCAATCGTGTACTCAAAGCGAAGGAACTTCACGAATCCGATACGCCTGTGAAAATCATTAAAGTCAACATGATCCGCATAGAGTGTAATATAACTACTGGCTCATACAGCAATGAACATCTAACACATACGATTCACGAATTTTCACCGAGAGTTCCGCCAGGATATAAAATATCGGAAACTCCACCGCAAATCATTTATCTACCAGTTGTTGCACGCGTCATAGACAATTTAACCTTACGCATTGTCGATCAGAACGGTCATCTCATAGACTTACGTGGAGAAGAGATAACAATTAGACTTCATGTAAGAGGGAAAAATGCTAATATATAATAGTGAGAATCGAGACGCGTGTAATCATTCGAGCGGTGATAGCGTTTCAAAAGGTGCGGGGATTTGCAACAGCAGCAGCAGCAGCAGCAGCAGCAGCAGCGGAAAAAATAAACTCACTGTGGAAAACGCAAAATTTCTCAAATCTTTGGGATTCGTAATTGCCTATCGTAAACAATAAGAGAGAGAGAGAGAGAGAGAGAGAAGAAAAATGACCATCGTGGACGTACTGAACATTTCGAGAAAACCGATTTTCGACAATCGCATCACCAAATTGGAACTTCACGCTTACAATCCCTACTCCAGTACAGCGCTCAATCACAACGATGAGATAAGAATACCGATACAACAACAAGATTTGTACACCCTACCGCATCAGAGTTTGCTCTACATCGAAGGCCGACTGGAAACGGTGAATTCACCACAAGATCATCCAATACACTTGGACAATAATTGCATGGCTTTCCTCTTTGACGAGATACGTTATGAGCTGAATGGTGTGGAAATAGATCGCTGTAGAAACGTCGGTATTACCACTACCATGAAAAACATTGTAAGCCTAACTCGAAGTGGTGGAAAGTCTATGGGATCAACAGGATGGCTTTATGGAGATTTACATGTACCTGTAGCTGTAAATGGACCCACTCATTTCAATTATTGCATACCACTGCACATGCTTTTGGGTTTTTGCGAAGACTATCAACATATTGTAATGAATGCTCATCATGAATTAATTTTGATAAGGTCACGCACAGACTTTAACTCTCTGTTCTCTGGAACGGCGAATGCCCTAGCACCAAATGTTCAAGCAAAAATTGTCTTGACAAAAGTCCAATGGCGCATGCCACACGTTTATCTCGAGGAGGTCACCAAACTCTCTCTCTTGCGAATTCTCGAGAGCGGTCGTGAAATCAGCATGGCTTTTCGCTCCTGGGATCTCTACGAATATCCCCTTCTACAGACGACAACGAAGCATACCTGGGCCGTGAAATCTACCACGCAACTGGAGAAACCGCGATACGTCATCTTCGGTTTGCAGACCAACAGGAAAAATGATTTGAAACGACACATGACGGAATTTGATCATTGTAATTTAACAAATGTACGGTTGTATTTAAATTCGGAAATTTATCCGTATGAAAATTTAAATGTTGATTTTGACAAAAATTATCACGCCATCCTATACGATATGTACTGGAAATTCCGCTCATCGTATTACGATAAAGAAGACGGGCATTCACCGTTATTGACACCATCGGAGTACATAACGCGTGCACCAATCATCGTCATCGATTGCTCGCGTCAAAACGAATCGATAAAAAGTGCCACAGTTGACATGAGAATCGAATTTGAATGTAAAGACAATGTGCCTCAAGACACTCAAGCATTCTGTCTTATCCTTCACGATCGTATCATAGAGTATAGTCCACTCACCAATGTAGTGCGAAAATTGTAACAATAACGAATAAATATTTTATTAATCACACACACACACACACACATTGTATTGAATGAAGAAAAAATAAAAAAATTTTAATAATGTGTATTTATTGCATCATTTTTTCTTACAATCCTGTTTTCCCCATCCCCTCACCTCATCAGTCGATCTTTATACGTTGATGGAATCAAGTTGTACCAGTATGGATCAGCTAATTATAAATTTGGAGGAAAAAGTGATCCAACGATTGTCTCCTCGTGATGGTTTGCGACAACAACGACCATTTATTCTATATCCGAAAAATCCATCAACATTAATTGTGGATCTCGTTCCAGCAGCAGTAGCTGCTCATTCTGCCGAAAATTATCGTGATTTTCGTGAAAGGATATTGAAGAAAACAATTTACGATAGAGATAATAATACTGCTTCAGTAATGCAACGACGACGACGACGACGACAACAACAATGTGATAAGGAAGATGAAATTTGTATTAGAGCGGCATTTCTTGAACAGGAGAATATAAAACTTAGATACGAACTCGATGGTCTGAGAAATGAAATTTCTAAATGTCAATCTAATAAAATTATATTCTATAATAGCAGCGCGCAGTAGTAGGGAATAATATAAGCAGCAGTAAATATCCTTACAAATCACTCAAAGCATCAATCTCCCTTGGAACGCAATGGATGCTCGCGTGAATTTTCTTCAATTATTGTTATCGGTTTTGTTTGTGATTGCTGCTGCTGCTGCTGCTATACCAGTAGCAGTACAACAAGTTAACCTAACCGAAGCCGTTGATTATCTACGACAGTATGGTTATTTAATTGATAATGTTGGTGGTGGTGAAAAAGGTGATTATTCGAATTACAAAGTAACGGATGTGAATATACAAAATACCGTGTCGTTGTTTCAAGAATACAATAAACTACCCGTGGACGGAATATTGAATCAAGAGACATTTGAGAGAATGCAAATACCCCGTTGTGGTAATGAAGACGATTTACTAAATTATGAATTCTCGATAAAAAAGTGGAATACCAATCATTTGACCTGGCGCTTCATTTTACCCAATTCCGAGTCCCTCGAAATGACGGAAAAAGCCTTTGCCCTTTGGGCACGACATTCTCCACTTACGTTTTCCGAACGTCGCGGTGGCGAGGCCAACATCGTAATCTCCTACAAAAGTCGTGCTCATCGATTTGAAAAAATGAGTCACAAAAGTAAATGTGTGCGTGATTTTGATGGTCCAGGTCGAGTATTGGCTCACGCTTTCAATCCACATGCTCAGGGAAATACAACGGAAATTCACATGGACGAAGACGAGAATTGGTTCATGGGAGATGGTATTCCTCCTGATGAAAATCAAATTAGTTTTCTCGCCGTATTGGTGCATGAAATAGGACACGCTATTGGTCTGGCACATAGCACCGATGAAAATGCCATCATGTACGCATTGTACAACACGCTTCCAAGTGTCAATGGAACCATCGACTTGGCCTTGGATGATATTCTTGGAATTCAAAATCTCTATGGAACAAAGAGATCATCGGGCATCATGGAAACAACGACAAACAGGCGAATCATTCACTTATCAACTACCACCACCACTCCCGCTGCTAGGACTCCTAGGAAATTTGCACCTGATGTCGAAGGATCAAAGATAGATTTGTGTAAATTTAAATACATCGATGGACTATTGATTGTAAATAAGCGAATGTACATATTCTATAGGAAATGGGTGTGGCCCATGAACGTTGGTGCGAAAGACTATGAAAAACCACAACTCATTAGAAATTGGCTAACGTTTTTACCCGATAATTTTACGAGAATAACAGCTATATATCAATCACCCGTGAATGATGATATTGTATTGTTTGTTAAAAATCAAATTTACAAAATGAAATTTCCAAGTTTAGAGCTAATCGGAGGTTGGCCAAAACCCATAACTGCATACAAACTTCCAGCCACTGCGAGTAAAATACGTGGAGTCGTTAATACCTACACGGGACGAACGTTAATCTTCTATAATGATAATTACTACACGGAATTTGACGAATGTCTTCAACGACCAAAAAAATACGGTATAGTTTCCACGGATTTTCATGGTTTACCCGGGAGAATAACAAGCGCATTTAGATACACCAATGGAATGCTCTACTTCTTCGACCGAACAAACTTCTACGAATATAACGAATTTTCAAACACCATGGTTAGATCGGGAAAATTCGATTTCACTCTATTTGGCATTGAATGTGCGAATGAGGGTATTTTACAACAACTGAAAAATCTATTGTCTCGGTTGTCAGTTGTCGCTGATAATTACGAGCAAGATGAAGATGAAGAAAATTATGAATAATACCTCGAGAACGAATTAAAAAAATGTAATTCTCTATGTAATAAAAATGCAATAAAGAAAAGACAAAAAATAATATCTCTGTCTCTCTCATTACACCTTCCTCCAAGTTTACGTCATCATCATCATCATCATCCGAGGCTAAACAAGATCCGACGTGTCCAACATCCGCCCACTCAAATCTTACTTCTAGTTCATGTGTCATCAATCACCATCGACGGAGGAAAACCACATCCGCCATTGACTTCGAAAAAAAAAAAAAATCACATCCGCCCGCTATGACGTCAATACGTCCGAAAAAAAACCTCAAACCCCCACGTTACGTCAATTCAACAAAACCCCCACCCACAAACCCCCCCAATTTTTCTAAAAATGTTTCAACAAAACCCCACCCACAAACCCCCAAACCAAAAACCCCCCACCCACAAACCACCAATCAAAAAAACCCCATCCACAAACCACCAATCAAAAACCCTCCCACCCACAAACCCCCACCCACAAACCCCCACCCACGACCCCCCACCCACGACCCCCCACCCACCACCCCCACCCACCACCCCCCCACCCAAACACGCCCACTTCCTCCCCCGCGCAGTCCCTCACCCCCCCTCAGAGCACCTGGGTTAGAAACGGCATTGCTATACTACTCTCGAAAGCCTTCGATACAGCCCCTCATTCCATCTTACTGTCCAAACTTACTAATCTGGGTTTTGATGATTGCGTAATAAGATGGTTTCACAGCTATCTAACTGGTAGATCCGTTGCAGTCAAGGACTCTAATGGTGGTTGCTCATCTTGGCTCCCAGTTTCCTCTGGTGTTCCTCAAGGATCTGTCTTGGGGCCCCTACTTTTCTCAATCTTTATTAATGATATTGGAGGATGTCTCAAGTATTCCAATCATATGATTTTTGCCGACGACCTCCAAATATATCTCTCTTGGAATCCTCACAATATAGTTCAAGGTCTTGCGAAGATTGCTGAAGATGTGCAATCTGTTGCTCAATGGGCGCGACAAAATGGCCTCCGTCTGAATGTAAGCAAAACAAAAGCTATTATCTGTGGCAGCACGGCGTATGTATCTGTTTTAAATCGCAATATACTGTCTCCAGCTTTAACTATCACTGTCGAAGGAATTAACCTCCCTTGGGTTGACAGTGTGTGCTGCCTGGGTGTTATGTTGTCCCAAGACTTATCCTGGAACAAGCACGTTTCCCTAATTTCTAATAGAATCTACTCTGCTCTTTCCAAACTAAAATTTCGGAAAAATTGTCTCTCTCGTGAACTGTGCACAAAACTAGTCATATCGCTCGTGCTCCCTCATATTGATTATTGTTGTTTAGTCTACAATGATGTCTCTAATGATCTCAACATCAAACTGCAGCGATTAATTAACTCTTGCGTACGTTTCATTTTTGATCTTAAACGTGATGCCCATGTCACCCCTTTTCGCCTAGGTAAGCTTCATTGGTTGTTTGTCTCAAATCGTCGATTATACTTTCTAGGTTCCTATACTTTTCAGGTAATTCATTCAAATTGTCCTAGCTATCTCCGTGAATTGTTCGTTCCTCCATCACCTAGTCTGCGTCACTCCCAACGTTTGACTAATAGCCAACCCTCCTTCCACATTCCCCTTCATCGCACTACCCTCTATCGGAATTCATTTAGGATTTCTTCAATTTATTTTTGGGACTCCCTCCCACAATACATACGGGCCTCTGATTCGCTGGCCTCCTTCAAGCGTAATCTTTACGAGTTCCTTCTGAACGACAAATTACAATCGATGGGAGATCACATCTCTTAATCTTAATATTCGTTTTGTCTTGTCATTACTCAACTGTATTGTCTCGATTTCATTAATCGCACCAATGTATTTTCATTGTATTTTCACACAATTCTATTTTACTTAATTATGTCTTTCTAATTTAATGTACTTTCTTATAATTGCCCTATGGAGTCATTGTTCCAGGGCATAAATAAAACTATCTATCTATCTATCTCTCCCGACACCAACCTACCGCAAGGGGAAGAAGCCCGACGAGAAACCGCCAATCAAAGGACTCCAATCCATATCGATTAATGATCCACGAAAGGGCATACAGGCGCCACCCGTCAGGACGGAACGGGACTCAGAACGCAAGAGACGTGATAGCCTATCACAATCTCGATCCACTACGCCTGCGTAAAGGATTACGCAGGATGAGAGCATCGCGAGAGACCCGGACACGACGGGAAGCCAGAGTTCCTTGGGCTGCCATATAGGACAATTCCAGTGCTCATAGCCGCAGCTGGTTGTTTGGATTAACGCGAGATCCGGGACGATAAATAGTAAAGGAAAGGACGAAAGAAGAGACGAAGGAGAAACGGGATAGGGAGGGAGAGAGAGAGACGAAAAGGTGAGCCAAGCTTGTGGTCCTCTTCTTTTCCCAAAGTATTTCCCAAGAATTTCCCCAAAGTCCAATTCTTATAGACTACCTTAACCCCGTTCGGATTTGATTACAGTCCCATTCGAGACTATCTTAGGTTCTCGACTCTTTTGGTGTGAGTTCGGTTCCGGCGTAGGTCGGACTTTATATTTCTGTGATCCCGCGCGTTTTGTTTACGAACTAGATTAAGTATCATTATGAGTTATTACGTTTAGATTAAGATCACCGTTATTGAGCTTTGATATTGGTGATAATCGAAAGGATAATTTTTTTTTGTTATTATTCTTTTGGGAGTTTCATAATTACGGACTAGTAGTAAGTTAGAGTTTAAGCCCATTATCGATACGCATTGTACGACCTCAGTGAGATATTGTAAGTCTGAATCCCGTGAATAGAATATTGTTATTTTTCTTTTAGATTGATCTTCTCCCGATTTATTTATAGCCATCCCGCGTTGCCGATTGCTGACCTCCCCCGAGGTTCCCGTGCTCTCCATTGAGCCACCCGAAACCTTCTTCCCGGGTTGTAGGCTACCTACAACTGGCGCCCATAGTTTTTTTTAGTTTGAAACAAAAACCGGGAAGAGGGTTCGGGAAGCCCGTCTTGTGTCCGGAAGGTCCCGCGTCTGAAAGAGACGTCTGAAAGAGCCTGGACCTTTCGTCAAAACACACATTATCAAAAGTACATGAAACTAGATAAAATGCAGGATTGTCGCTGTTTAAGATGATATATCAACTTTGACAGATTGAACTGAATTTAATAGGTTAATTCATGCTGTAAAATAATGAAATTAATAGTTAAAACCATTAACAATCGGTCAAAAGTTGTAAAAACTTATTTAAACGTATACTTATTCAAACACTTTTTTATAGACTGTACCTCTGTTTCAACTTAAAGAATACGCATTTCGAAAATTCAAATGTTCGCAAATAGTGATAAAAAAAATATTTTTATATTTAAAAATGTAATCTTGATTATGAAAAAGGTTTATTTTAAATATATTGTTTATGAAAAGGTTTAAAATAATTAATATCTGTGACTATTCCGAACACAGTAACAACGGCAACGTCGCTCTGTCGAATTTTAGCGGGCACAGTTGGCAGTACGACTGTGCGAGCTGCGAACTCCATCACTCCATGACACACACCATGGCAGACTCGCGCTACAAAGCCTAGTTGATCACATCGTTTTTATTTATATTGTGTCTTGTGTCAATAACTTTTGATGATTTGTTAGTCAAAAGAACAAAAATGTTGAAGGCAAAAAAAGATTTCATTGGCGGGGAAGACTAGTTAGTGAAATAGTATATAACCAGCGATTGGCTCAAGTTCAAAGTGGAAGAGATAGAGCGAAAGGTGCTGTACGTGAAAAAGCAGCCGTTGAGAAAGAAAGTTCTGCCGATGTTAATGTACAAGATGTCTAACCTGGAGAAGGACGCAGAATTGTTGAATTAATTTTAATGGACAAGCAGCTATGGTGTGGTTCATGCAAAGAATGTTTATCACTGGATAATATTGAACATGAGCAACGAGGCGGTCTCGGTTCGATTCTCAGCATTCGTTGCCATAAATGTTTCTTGCTGAATCAAATCGTAACAAACAAACAACATAATAATTCTGCGACTACTTCTCGCAACACACGATTTGATGTAAACTCTAAGCTTGCAATGGGTAAGTAGCAATTCCGGGAAAAATAGCTTATAGGTTAGAATCACTGTGTACTATTGTTGTCTGAATAATATTATTATAATACCAATTTACTTACTATACCACTTTATTACTTTTTTATTGCTTTATAAATTGTTACTTGCAATGCTATGATAAAATGATTTGAATTTTATTTTCTGGTCATAGGTCTGATGCACAGTGGGGTTGTTTTCGACGGCATGAATAAAGTTTTGGCTTGTTTAAACATTCCAACCTTCGATTTCAAGACATTCAAACGATATGAAAAAGAAATTGGCAACCAAGTTGAATTCATCGCCAAAAAAAGTTACGAGGAAGCAGCAGCTTTCGAAAGGATATTAACTTTGGAAAATGCTGCTACCATCCAGGAAAATTTGTAAATATATCTTAAAATTATATACAAATTAAAAATTGTCAGTTTAAAAAAAAGTTATATTAATATCAGTTTGGTGATTAGATTTTGTTTACTACTGTGTGTTTGATTAAATTTAAAGGTATATTTTTTTTAATTTCAATACATATCTCATCGAACAAACATGTTGAGCTGTCACAGGTGTTACGTTGCTCAACTGAAAGATTATAAACTCATATAATTTGAATTGAAATGGAATTTCATAAAAAAATTTATAGAAAAAAAAATAAATAATTAATGTGAAATTAAAATATCTACAATTGCCGAACTACAAACTGATATAAGTATACATTTTTTTTATACTTTAGGCAAATGTTGTGAACTACGTAAACAGTATTTACAAAAATTATAAATTGCAATTGTACATATAAAATGAAATATACTGTAACAACGTATATGAAATTTGATCAATTGTATATGAATGATTTTTAAATAAAATGTATTTCAAAATGTAATATTTACTAATTTCATTTTTATAAATGCCATCGTAACCATTACTATTTGCTAATGTTTCTTTCTAGGCCTGAAAGTATGAAATCTTGCTATAGTACTTCTGGTTATGATTCAACAGCAAATGAAGATAATCCAATAACATTTGACTCAGTCGTTCAAATTATGGCCTCGTGTGATATGGGATGGAGCACGAGGGGTACTGGACGCAATTACGATAGTCTCAATGGTTTTGGAGCAATTGTCGATTCGTTGAGTCAGCGAGTAGTAGGTTATTCGACGTGCAATTGAAAATGCAAAAAATGCGATAGTGGTCATACTCCCTCCGACCATGACTGTAGGTTAAATTTTTGGCGATCAGCTAAAGCTATGGAAGCTCATGTTGCCAATAAGCTCGTCAACAATAGTGACATTTTACAGTCAAATAATCTACAAGTTGGAATTCTAATTGCTGATGATGACAGTGCCTCTATTGCTGCTTGCCGAGCTGGCGCATCGCATACCATTGGTAAATTATCGGATATTAACCATACTGCAAAGGGCGTAAAAACTCAACTCTACTAAATAGAAAAAAAACACAAAGAATTAACTAAAGATGGAATCAACTACTTCCATAGGTGCTTTACTTACGCTATGGCTCAAAACAAAGGCAATAGTACAAATATGTCAAAAGCTATTCGATGGATCCCATATCACGCTTTCAATAAGCATGAGTATTGTGGTGAATGGTGTGGCTTTGTTCAAGATGCAAGTACTTATGAGCATAAGATGATTCCCGGTGGGTTTTAAGAACAGTTATTTGAAGATTTGAAAATAGTATTTGGAAAACTAGCTGATAATGCGAAAAGTTCTGGGTTGGAGTATCAACTAATATTAATGAAAGCATTACTGCTAGCATGGCTAGCAAATGTCGTAAAGCAACGTGCCTTAGTCTCACTGCATCATTTGACAACCGGTATTCATGCGTTGTAGCTCAAAAGAACATTGGGGAAGAATATACACAAAAACTGACCACATCGATTAACTTATCATCAGGTAAACACCACACTGCTTATATAAAAAAATTGACAAACATTAAAACAGAAAGAGCATTAAAAATAAAAACGCATAAATTTAAGCGCCGACGAATGCTCTTGAAAAAACAAGGAGTTGCTTTGAGACACCAACAGGAACATTCGGAAGGTATTAGATACTAAAGTAATGTCGTCTTACTAACAAGGAAGGTACCTGAGGTGTACCTCACCGATTTTGATGAAATTTTAGTATGTTATAGTTCGTGAAAAAATAATCGACACGTATTTTTTCCTATCGGCGGTAAAAGACTTTTAAGGGGTGAAAACCACCCTCAAAGTTGACCCCAAAAGACGTTTTTTTTTATATATTTCGGCCCCTAATGAATATTTTGCGATGGGACAAAATGGAAAATGTTCCTTGCGAAAAACGCTAGTTAACAGATGTTTTTTCGCTATCGGGGTTGCGACCCCTATTTTTTATTTTGGAAAAACGTTTTTTTTCATTGATGTATTCACTCTAAAAAATCAATTTTAGCCTTAAAAAATTAGAAAAAAATATTTTTGTAAATAAAATAAAATAATTAAGTTGACGTATTTCAGGATTTTGCGAAAAACCACCACTACATCCCTTCACTACTCTTTAAGACGAATATCCATTTATAACAATGAAAAGCATATTTATTTAAAGCGAATATTCATTTGTAACAATAACACAACATTTCTCCCATGAAACATACTCTCTGTGTGAGCTAAATATTATTTTCTATCAAGTACGATAGTGCAACGATATTTTCGAACAAAAAAGAATTATGGGGTGACAAATTTCCACCCCTAAATAACTTCTTTTTTATATATCACGGCCCCTAATGAATATTTTGAGATAGGACCAAATGGAAAATATTTATTATGGAATGCACGTAGCCTCGGTTTTTATTTCTATAAACTGAAGTACATAGAAGCTTATGGAGTTTATAGAGTACGGTGTAGTGGTACGATATTCCCTTATATCTCTGTATAATTTATGCTGTTGGATTTATTTGTAAGGTAGGTGACTAATTAAGTGATTAATTTTTAATTACTTTTATTATCACTGTAAATATGAAATAACAGAACTAATTTTGTTGTAAATTATATGTTCTACATTTTTCGTTTGAAATATATTAGTCTACAAGGTTTTGACAAAATAGTAATCTTCATAGAAATGTTGAAACATAATGATTTTTTACATCATTTGCATCGTACAATAGCTGGAATCGCCCATTTTATTCATATTTAATTTTTAAGATTTTGATTAATTTTTCGAAAAATAAATTAGAAATAAATTTTTTATACAGAAGTTGCAGGGTCTAATGTGGAGTATAAAACTGTAGTAAAAAATTTGACCTTGAGCGACGTTTTCAAGATCGAATCATGGTCAACTTTGATTTTTTAAATGGAAACCTTTTTTAAATTATTTAACAAAAAATTGTATATGAATATATAAAGTGACTATAAATTATATCTATACATATATATAATTATTGTTATTATTATCATTATTATATTTTCTAAAATTATTTTCATAGTTTTTTTTATTTTGAAATTTTGAACAGTAATGGTTATCTTCGAAAAAAGTGTTTGAAACACAATGACTTTTTACACAAAGCACAACGAATTATAGCAACATTTCTGCAACCTTCGATTTCGCAATGCGGTTTGCAGTTATCTCCAAAACCAAACTCTACAGGATTATCAAATTCTTCATGTTTTTCATCAATATAACCGCTTTTATACCAAGAATATTTCCAAAGATTTGTATATCTTGGCGAAGAAAGTTGATTATGTACTGTACAAAATAAATTCAAGAAAGTAAAATCTGTAACACAATTGAAACGATGGGCTCACTATTTAAATAGAGGCGGTACATACAGAGAAAGAAAAGCTAGAATATGTCAATTCACATTTGAAAATTTTAAAACAGCAGTCGATTCCAGATTAATTGTCCATGACTTGGATTTACGTAAATGGGCATTACATGCCCAACAAGAAATAGGATCTGAAGATTTTAGATTTCAAGCATCAAAGAATTGGGTGAATCGTTTTAAAAAAGCACATAGAATAACGTCAAAAAAAGTTAACAAATTTATCACCAGAAAAACATTGGAAAATGGTAATAAATTAGAATAGAAAGCAATTGAATTTGTTGCTGATGTCAAAGAATGCATGGCAGAAATTGGAATAGAAAACGTGTACAATTCTGATCAAAGTGGGTTTCAATTAGAAATGCATTCCGGCAAAGCCTTAGCTATTGAAGGTGAAAAGCAGATAGAATGTGTTGTGCAGTTCGTTTCATCGACGACTCATAGTTATACAATACAACCATTAATATCTGGTGTTGGAAAGCTTCTTTCACCCCTTTTTATAGTTTTAAAAGAGCAAAGTGGTCAGTTTGGATCAATTCTAGAAGCTAATCTATTTAGACCTAAAAATGTATACACGAGAGCATCAAAATCTGGAAAACTTACTTCAGGTATTAATGTAGGAATATTTATCTAATTGTATTGTAATTATGAAATGGCTAAATAAGTAATTTTTAATTTCAGATCACTTTAAAGATTGGCTGGAGAATGTATTTTTTCCAAACGTGGGATTGAATAGTATACTGTTACTCGATTCGTGGAGTGGTCACTGTTCTAAAGTTGCAGAAGCTGCAACACCAGCAAATAAAATTATAAATATAAAAAAAATTCCAAATCAAAGTTGACCATAATTCGATCTTGAAAACGCCGCTCAAGGTCAAATTTTTTACTACAGTTTTATACTCCACATTAGACCCTGCTACTTCTGTATAAAAAATTTTTTTTAAATTTATTTTTCGAAAAATTATTCAAAATCTTAAAAATTAAATATGAATAAAATGGGCGATTCCAGCTATTGTACGATGCAAATGATGTAAAAAATCATTATGTTTCAACATTTCTCTGAAGATTACTATTTTGTCAAAACCTTGTAGACTAATATATTTCAAACGAAAAATGTAGAACATATAATTTACAACAAAATTAGTTCTGTTATTTCATATTTACAGTTTGATAATAAAAGTAATTAAAAATTAATCACTTAATTAGTCACCTACCTTACAAATAAATCCAACAGCGTAAATTATACAAAGATATAAGGGAATATCGTACCACTACACCGTACTCCTTAAACTCCATAAGCTTCTATGTACTTCAGTTTATAGAAATAAAAACCGAGGCTTCGTGCATTCCATAATAAATATTTTCCATTTGGTCCTATCTCAAAATATTCATTAGGGGCCGAGATATATAAAAAAGAAGTTATTTTATTAAAAATAATATTTAGGTCACATGGAGAGTATGTTTCACAGGAGAAATGCGCTGTTATTGTTACAAATGAATATTCGCTTTAAAGATAGTGGACGATTTGTAGGGATGATTTTGTGCAAAATCCTGAAATATGTCAATTGAATTATTTTCTCTTATTTACAAAAATATTTTTTTCTTATTTTTCGAGGCTAAATTGATCTTTCACAGTAAAAATATTAGTTAAAATATCGTTTTTCCAAAATAAAAAATAGGGGTTGCAACCCCAATAGTCTGAAAAACATTCATAAACTAGTGTTTTTCATAAGAAACATTTTCCATTTGGTCCCATCTCAAAATATTCATTAGGAGCCGAGATGTATAAAAAAAAGTTATTTGGGGGTGAAAATTTGTCACCCCATAATTCTTTTTTGTTCGAAAATGTCATTGCATTATCGTACTTGATAGAAAATAATATTTAGCTCACACAGAGAGTATGTTTCACAGGAGAAATGCGCTGTTATTGTTACAAATGAATATTCGCTTTAAAGATAGTGGACGATTTGTAGGGATGATTTTGTGCAAAATCCTGAAATATGTCAATTGAATTATTTTCTCTTATTTACAAAAATATTTTTTTCTTATTTTTCGAGGCTAAATTGATCTTTCACAGAAAAAATATTAGTTAAAATATCGTTTTTCCAAAATAAAAAATAGGGGTTGCAACCCCAATAGTCTGAAAAACATTCATAAACTAGTGTTTTTCATAAGAAACATTTTCCATTTGGTCCCATCTCAAAATATTCATTAGGAGCCGAGATGTATAAAAAAAAGTTATTTGGGGGTGAAAATTTGTCACCCCATAATTCTTTTTTGTTCGAAAATGTCATTGCATTATCGTACTTGATAGAAAATAATATTTAGCTCACACAGAGAGTATGTTTCATGTGAGAAATGTTCTGTTATTGTTACAAGTAAATATTCGCTTTAAGAGGTAGTGAACGATTTGTAGGGGTGGTTTTATGCAAAATCCTGAAATATGTCAATTTAATTATTTTATTTTACTTATAAAAATATTTTTTTCTTATTTTTCGAGGCTAAACTGATCTTTTACAGTAAACATATTAGTGAAAATAATGTTTTTCCAAAACAAGAAATAGGGGTTGCAACCCCAATAGTCTGAAATACATCCATAAACTAGCATTTTTCATAAGAAACATTTTCCATTTGGTCCCATCTCAAAATATTCATTAGGGGCCGAAATATATAAAAAAAACTTCTTTTGGGGTCAACTTTGAGGGTGGTTTTCACGCCTTAAAAGTCTTTTACCGCCGATAGGAAAAAATACGTGTCGATTATTTTTTCACGAACTATAACATACTAAAATTTCATCAAAATCGGTGGGGTACACCTCAGGTACCTTCCTGTAAGTGAAAAAGCAGTTCAGTCTAGTCAACAAGAGTTGATAAGTGACGATGAGGGTATGGCCAATGAAAATATACCAAATGTTTTCTTCGATCTCGAAACGTCGGGCTTATCTCGAGATTGCGAAATTTTACAAATTGCTGCCAAATGTGGCAAGTTTTCATATAATACATATTGTAAGAATATTCTTTTCTCAAACGTTCTAAATGGCCTGGATGTTCAAAGATAATTTTGGGCTTCCTAGATTCCTAAACTTCAAAATTTGGGCGCCAGATTCGGCTATCCGAATCAAAATCTCAATACTTCTCTAAGGATCCAGAAAGACCAAATCTTATCGGCAAGGCTAACTCCTGTCGGCGAGGGGAACGAAACGTGGGGTCTGGTGAGACAAACTAAAGAAACTGGAAAATATATATATATATATAAAAGAAAATAAGACTTTAATAAATAAAAGAAATAAATACAAAGTTGAATCTTTGTCAGACTTTGACAAATAATAGTAAATAATAGTAATGATAACTTGCCCTTAAAAATTTGGCTTCATACTACAAAACTTTTCCGGATAGAAATTTTACAACAATTCTCGCTATTAGCGATCTCCAAGACTAACATAACATTTATACAATCTGAATAATGCTGAATAACGAAATAATAATTGGTGCAGTCGCCCGAATTAGATACCGGACGCACCCTAACCGCGAAGAAAGCTGCGTGCAGCTAAGTTCATCCACCACGTGCAAGGAGGCTTCCTTGAACTTGGTGGAAACCCCGAAGACCGTCGCAAAATCTCAACAATTATGCAGAGTGCACTCACCGGAACCAAAGGATCTCGTACCTTCCACTGGGTCCTCTATGTATATCTCTCTCGTCCGGGGAGATGCGATACAAATATCCTTGCAATCGGTCCTAGGTTCTCTCTATATTTCTGGATCTCTCTCTCCCAGTGCACCTTACAAACTTTCCGGGACGACTGACAAAATGTCTAATATCTTCCGGCAGGAGAGGATCTAGGTCGATAAGGCAGTCCCGTATCATGATAGAGCGGGTGATCGACCGCTTATCATTGATTACGTGTCCTGGCAGATGTCGCCAATTTGTCTAGTTCGAGTTTTCGGCTGGAGATCGTTGAAGTTAGGCCTGAAGAATGACGTCACCGCTTCCTCGTGTCGTCTGCTAGTGCCTTTTCCAGATGAATAAAGGCGTCCCCGTATCCGTCGAGGCGTTTTCTGGATTTCTTGTCCTTCTGGGACTCCAGGCTTCGTTCATTCCTGTTGAGAGTGGTCCTCCTTCTCAACTGGTGATACTCCGTCCTTTACTCCCCCATTTTGCCGGAATATAATAAGAAAATATTGCCGTAAAGAACGATTCAGTTTCCCAGGGTGGTCACAGCGCCCTCATGAGGTCTAGGTGTCCGCAAAATACAATTAGGACCCTAACTGGTGTCTCTGGGAGAGTTCATATTTACTCTAATGTCTCGTCGGTTTTACATAGCGAATGCATTGAGAAATGCATCGTCACAATATGTTACGCCAACCAAAGAAATATCAGCATCAGCATCTACAATTCATGGTTTAAGAAAATGTGAAGCAGAGTTGATGCTTCATGGGAAACCAGTGCCATCAAAAACGCTTCGCTTGGCTTTAGTTGATTTCCAACAATGTCTTAGCTCTTTCAATAAAATATGCTATGTTGCCACACATAATTTAAATTTTGATGGCCCTAGGTTCGTGAACGCCATAGTACTCTGTAATTTCCAAACTGATTTTGGCGATATTATAGAGGGTTTTATTGATACGTTATCTGTGATAAAAAAAGTAACTTTACGTAACAGTAAAGGTGAATGTAATCTAAGTGGTTTAGCTCAGTGGCAGAAAATTACAACTGCTGATGCTCATAATGCCATTCAAGATGTGATGATGTTAGAAAAAATATTTACAAGAATTGGAATAAATCAAGAGACACGGTAGTGTCTCGAAACAAGTTCATGTATGAATTGGGCTCGAACGCTAACGTGTATCTATTCTCGAAGCAACTAGCTGTGGGCACATGAAAAATAGCCGAAGCATGCTGTGTATATACACGACAAAGACATTCAAAGGCTGTCTGTCGCTTCCTATACACGGTAATTGTGTATACATACACGGCTGGAATATCTTCACACACTGACAGGCCGTTTGCAACACGCAGTGGTATTGAGATATGTTTTTCGTCCGTAGTACATTTAAGAAACACATTCACATGTATAGACACTAATTTAAATTTGAAAATCGTTAGACAACACCATATTTCACATTAATCCTACATTTTTAGAAAACTCTTACAGTACACCGAAATATGATAATTTGGGAAATGCGTAGAAATTATTCAAGGGAATACCTTTTACAACTTAAGTACTATCAAATGTTTTACTCCTCAGTTCTATTTATCACTTGCATTACCATCTTTTATAATCGTTGTCCTTCTTCTTACTAATAGACTTTTACAACTCTTCCGAAAAGAAAAGGATTACATCGGCCTTCCACATGTTTGCCGTATTTCAGAATACTGCATATCGAGGTATACCAATAAAACCGTAACCTCCAATACTAGCATCAGTTCTACCCCTACTTCCAGTTTGATATTATTATTGAACGATAGGATAGAAGTAACCAGGAAAACAATTTTTGTACGACAGAACAGAACAAGATTAGACTCGAAACACACAATATATACACTTTGAAACATGAACCTTGTAATTATTTGTTAAAATATATCTTTGTTTTATTTTAAATCATCGTGTTTTTAATTTACAAAATTAGCGCCTCGAGATTAATTTCTCGTTTGCGCGTTCCATCTAACGACGGATCAATATGAGTTGTGTTTTGTTTTCACGAACATCCAAAAGACGAAAAATTTACTTTACCAGCGCACGTTATGTATTGGTTTTTTTATATTATATCCAGATATAAAGTCGGTAATAGTAGCAATATGACGAAAAAAAAATAAAATAAAATAATAATAACAATAATAATACGATGACGCCAAATAAAATAATAATAATAAGTCATCGGCTGTTTGCTGCCCAGTGGCAGCTCAACGGTGGGCTAGGCCCTAGGCATTCAAATATGGTCTGTTTTGTTTTCCCGAATATCCAAGAGACGAAAAATTTACCTTGCCGACACACGTTATGTATTGTTTTATATTATCTCGAGATATAAAGCCGATAATAATAATAATATTTGCAAAAAGGAGACAAATCCCCGTAAAAAACACCTCTGGTGCAAAAAAATCGAGACAAGTTCATGTATGAAAAGCGATCTCTCTACAAAAGTTGTGAAATCCGATAACATTAGACAAGCTCGTTTTTTCCATTATGTCAATACGAAATAATTACAAAATGGAAAGAATTTTTTGTTTACGTGATTAGAACCGGTATTGAACTTGACGGGCCCCGAACAAGTCAGATATTTGAGTATGATGTATTCATATAATTATTATATAATCTGATCTTTACTAATTCATAATTCGGTAAAAATAAATTAAATTGTAAGATATTTATTGGTTATTGTTTGGGTTCAGGGCCCGACAAGTTTAATACCGATTTTAATCACGTAAACAGAAAAAATTCTTTTCATTTTGTAATTATTTCGTATTGACATAATGGAAAAAACGAACTTGTCTAATGTTATCGGATTTCACAACTTTTGTAGAGAGATCCCTTTTCATACATGAACTTGTTTCGACTTTTTTGCACCAGAGGTGTTTTTTACGGGGATTACGATATTCTGTGTAGTTCTGCAACTGGATACGCCAATAAGCTGCAAGCTCGCTTAGTTCCATTGCAAGTTTTAAAAAGCGTCGTAGGCTTAGAACTTAGAAAGAAACTTGGTAGGGCAAACATTAGTATTGACAAATTAAAAGACGTTTATTATAACTCTGGATCTGAAGGAGTAAGTGCATTTGGGGCATTCCACGCCAAATCGGACGGTTCGTAAAATTTTGATTTTTGATTTCCTCAATTTTCTGATATTTTTTAGTACCTACCGAAAAACCCTTCCTGGTAAATTTTTAGATTTTTTTGATTACCCGTTTAAAAGATATCAAATTTTCAAAAAAATCGCTTTTTTTTAGTTTTTTGCTGATAACTTCTTCAATAATGGTCCAAATTTAAACTTTTTTTTTTCAAAATTTTTGTTTTTTCATGTACTCTTTAGAAAAAAATATTAAAAAAATTGTTGAAGCATTTTTGAATGAGATTTTTGAGTTAAAAATTTTAAAACTCATTTTCCAAAGTGATTGCATATTTTGATTTTCGTCAAAATTTTTTATAGCAAACTACTACTCATTCCAGAACTTTTCAGGCCGGTCCGATCGTGGGACCTCCAAAGCTATTATTTTTTTTCGATTTTTGAAAAAAATTTTCTTTCTATTAATCATTATGAATATCAATTTCCGTTACTGTATAATATTTTTCTAATTATTTTTTAATAATTTTCACAATTTATAATGGTAAAAAGGTGTTTAAAATCAATCAATAGTCGTTAAATCAATTTATAATCAATAAAAAAAATATCTATTTATTTTCGGTAATTTTTTGAAAAATCTGATTGGGGTTGATTTTTCAATGTTACTTTTTGTTATAAAGTATTTGTTATAAATTTGCCAAATATTGCCGTAATATTTCACCTGAACAGAATTATTTAAATGCAACGGAAAAAATTAGATTTGAGATACAAAACAACTAACAATAAGATAATTGCAGGAACGCACAAAATTCATTCAGTTGTTCCAATGGATAGCGGAAATGTACGAGTTAAACATTATTCTGGTTCAAATGATGCCCGCATATGTAAAATTTTCAAAAAATTACGAAAATAAATAAATATTTTTGTTTTATTGATTATAAATTGATTTAACGACTATTAATTGATTTTAATCACCTTTTTACCATTATAAACTGTAGAAATTATTAAAAAATAATTAGAAAAACAATATACAGTAACGGAAATTGATATTCATAATGATTAATAGAATGAAAAAATTTTTCAAAAATCGAAAAAAAATAATAGCTTTGGAGGTCCCACGATCGGACTAGCCTGAAAAGTTGTGGAATGAGTAGTAGTTTGCTATAAAAAATTTTGACGAAAATCAAAATATGCAATCACTTTGGAAAATGAGATTTAAAATTTTAAACTAAAAAATCTCATTCAAAAATGCTTCAACAATTTTTTTTATATTTTTTCTGAAGAGTACATGAAAAAACAAAAATTTTGAAAAAAAAAAGTTTAAATTTGGACCATTATTGAAGAAGTTATCAGCAAAAAACTAAAAAAAAGCGATTTTTTTGAAAATTTGATATCTTTTAAACGGGTAATCAAAAAAATCTCAAAATTTACCAGGAAGGGTTTTTCGGTAGGTACTAAAAAATATCAGCAAATTGAGGATATCAAAAATCAAAATTTCACGAACCGTCCGATTTGGCGTGGAATGCCCCATTACTAAGTTCTAAAATTAATAATAAGCCATCTGTTACGTCAAACAAGAAATGTATAGAAAAAAATTTATTTTGGCTTGGAAAAAATTTCTAGGTTTTCATCTATACTTGTTTATTATAAGTATTTATTTATTATCAGTTTTTTAAAATACTTTGATTGATTTCTTCTTATTGCTCTTGAAAGTGAGTAGTATAATGATGTGTATTTAAAATTAAACGAAAATAAAAGTATACCATATGTTTACGTTCAACGTAATATATATGTTAACTAATATACGTCCCAAAGAAATTACTACTAATTATTACTGTTACTGAAATTCTTATAAAATGTTTCATACGTTTTAATTCCCAATAAATACTTTTATATTTTCATTTCCGATCGTTTAATTCCGTTTCATTATAACAACTCTATATAATACGTATTATTTTTATTTTAATATTTTATTACAAAACCCATTCAATATTATATTCTTTGAAAAATTCAAATTATTTACTACACTCTTATGATCGTCTTCTATGAATATGCATATGAATCATATGACGTATATAATGCGACGTGCGAAATGCGATGTTGCCGCGTTGAACCATTCTTCCGCTAGTTGATCACGAAATTGCTTTCAATTTTTATAAACGGCTTTTTATTTTTAATTACAGCCTACTATTTTAAAGATGATATAAGTTCCTCATATCATACATCATCTAATCACAAAGTTTTGTAAAAATGTGACCATTTTTCTTTGTAAATACTTGAATGGAATACGAGAAAAATCTAAACTTACTCGCAATCCCATAAGAACGTGTGTTAATTTGATATTACAGTAACTTTTAAACAAAGCCGTGCAGACACTCGAAATTTGAAAACTAATCTTATACATTTATTTTCTAACAGTTTGTGCATTTTCAAACATGTGTCATCATTTTGTGATATAGCCAATACATCCTTAAGACAGTTTCCGATGTCATTGATAAATAATGAGAACAATAATGGTCCCAGAATCGAGCCTTGGGGAACACCAGATGTAACTGGGAGCAAAGAGGAACAGTCACCCGTGGTGTCCCTGACAGCGATGTGTCTACCTGTAAGATAGCTGTGTAGCCATCTTATGACACTGTGATCAAATCCCATGCCATCAAGTTTGGAGAGTAGAAGAGAATGGGGGACTCTGTCAAACGCTTTAGAAAAATCGAAAAAAACTATAATTGTGACCATTCTTTTGTCTTCAGCCTCCCTGATGTCATCGGTCAGTCTCAGCAAAGCTGACTGGATGCTATATCCAATACGGAAACTCGACTGTGTAGGATCTAAGAGATTTTTGGAGGAGAGAAAGTCGTAGATTTGCTTATACAGGGTGGTCCAAAAATCCGGCAACGGCCAAATAACTCGCGAAATATGCAATTTGAGTAAAAAAAGGTTCTTACAAAAGTTGTTAGGTTTAAAAAACTGAATAAGATGGCATGATTAGTTTTGCAATTGGGGAAGGTCTTGAAGATCAAATGGAGGTCAACTTTTCTTTTTTAAATGGGTACTGTGACGAGACAGTTTTCCAAAGGCTGCCTCGCCCCTGGAAAATCATTCATTTAGAATCGTCTAGAATTTTCTTAGCCTTCGGCTAAGAAAATCCAACAAAAGAAGCAACACGTGTAATCCTCGAGCGAGGTTCAATGTCCTCAACGCGGGAGGTACCTAAAGTCAAGTAGGGGACCAGGCGGAGCAAAGGTAATTGTATAAGGATCGCACGACGTAAGGTGGGAATAATAGCCGACATTATGAGGGTACAAAATGCGCTTCCCTAATTGCGTGAGGAAATTGAGACTATCACCAAATTGTAGCGCCTCACGAATTAGGGAAGTGGCCGCAAGGTGCATGTTGCACATGCACTTCTACGAGAACTAGAAACCATAGAAGCTCGTAGAAGGTTTCGCAAAAACTAGTCGGGCGATTATCCCCAGCCCAATCGTCGGGAATTAGAAAAACCGCGACTCGCTCGAATGTTCGAGGGAACTGCGGCTTTAAATAAGCGAGCCCCCCAAGGGCTCGCTCTCTCTCGATTTGACCCCGTAGTATACGGAGCGAAGTTGCTCTTCCGAAATAAACCCCGGTTGATACGGATCGATTCCGTCACCAAGTCGTTTCGGTCGAAATAAACGATTGGTTCGCTCGTGGCGAACCCGGTAAAAATTATCGCGATTTGTGAGACGGGAATTCGCGACTAACCCTTATTCGGGTACTGTGAAATAACTAGAGACTGTGCATCGTAAAGGGTTAGAGCCGTAATCTCATCTTATACATATATTGGGACTTACCGAACGATAAATCGGGTAGCATAGTTGGGGTTCTAGGAGCCGCCTGTCCGGACATTTGGGAGGGCGAAAAACACCGGAAACACAATCAGTTCCTTCAGGACGAGGGAAGGCCGCGACAGAGTGAAGGGTAGTGGAGTCCCGGGTGTCGAGTGAGGGTGCCTGCGGGTTGCTTACCCGGAATCCAGGATCAAGAGGGACTCTCCCATAGATATCGTGGTGGAGTGCCGGAGTGCAACCCGACTCCGAGGCCAGAAGTATTCCACTGGGAATCACCTCAATTACGGACGGGAGATCCAACCCGATCCGTAAGTTAAGGAACTGCAAGGCCGAGTTCGGATGCCAAAAAGGGGCGAAACGCGCAGTGGTTTCGTTCCCCTTCTCCGCGGAAGCTGCAGTCCGTTCGGATGCAGAAGGAGCCGACGGGAGCCGAAGAGTCCCGACGCCAAGGGAGAAGTCTCGCGACGAGCACGGTGACGTCACCCGTCGAGGAGCCCAGGAGAGGAACAAAGACCGGGAGAGTCGACTTAGCCAGCGCGTTGGAGAGAGGGAGAAAGAAGAAGACTTCAACGAAGATAGCGCGTATTTGGATCGCCAGCTGACGATAAGTAGACCAAGACTCTCTTGCGGGTATTAGAATATTATTGTTTCCGTGCTGACGTCATAGCTGTAGATCAGCTGTCGGGCCGTTATGATCTGAATTGATTGTTGAGCGCATGGAATGAGAGGATCCGCGAATTTATGTATGATGACCTGAGGTCAGAAATTGAGTGATGATGCGATTTGTTGCGATCGGACTTTGTTAGTGTGATCACTAAAAAGAGATTCGAAACACCAATTATATATTGAGACGTTTCGCGTTACGTCACGATTTATTTCTCCCACTCTCGTAGTGGTCGTGCGTGCGAATTAGTCTAAAAATAAGGTTCGTGTACTGGACGGGTAAAAATAAAGCGTATAATTTAAGATCTTCAATCGATAAAGAGCGCGACCTTCTTTACCAGTTAGGACTTAATTCTAAAGTAAGAATCGTGTGTGTGTGTGTAAGTTTTATTAAACAAAAATTTCTTTTCTTTTATTTAAATTAGAAATGAGAAATGAAGAGGAAGTCTGTAAAACGACATCCGGTTCCCTTTAATTTAATTTTCGCTCACCTCTTGCCCTGCTAGGAGCTCTGTGAGAGGATTTGGGATCCCTAGGGATATGGATATTAGAAGGAAATCAGGTTCCTCTAGAAATCGAAGGGGCTAGGCGTAGTGCTAGGAGCCTTCGATCTCTTAAATCCTCTACGAGGGGCTAGGCGTAGTGCTAGGAGCCTCGCAGAAGAATCGAGTATCCCTAATTTTAGGGATTAGGAAAGGGAACTAGGTTCCTCTAGAAAAAGAAGGGGCTAGGCGTAGTGCTAGGAGCCTTCAATTTCTTTAATCCTTTGCGAGGGGCTAGGCGTAGTGCTAGGAGCCTCGCAAAAGAGTTGAGAATCCCTAATTCTTTGGATTAGGGGATAGGAACTAGGTTCCTCTGGGAATCGAAGGGGCTAGGCGTAGTGCTAGGAGCCTTCGATTCCTCTAATCCTCTACGAGGGGCTAGGCGTAGTGCTAGGAGCCTCGCAGAAGACTTGAGAATCCCTAAGTACAGGATAATGATCCAGGAAGTGGAATTATCGGGACTTTTAAGGGAATTTTAGAGATCTTTAAAGGGGCTGGCTTTCACCAGACCCTCGAAAGAGTCTCTTCGTGAGATATAATTCTGTATCGTTCATGATAGCAGAATCAATCTGAGGATCTAGTCGATTTTTCCTCCTTTTATACTCTTCTCAGAGCGTGCGGAAAGCGCTATTTTCCCTTTCCATCGGTCTCTGTGCCGTGATTGGTTTTTCCTGACGGAGTTGGCTCATTTGAATCTCGCACGTTTCGTGTCTCATTGGAGTATTTCAAATGGCGCACCGTCAGTCGCGCAGTCCGCGCCTGCTATAGGGTGCTCAAGAGTTTCAAGGGGCAGTTAGACACGCCCTCAATTGATTCTGTATCATGACTCTCGGTTAACGGATTTTTCGCTTAACCGATGTCATAACGAATTTTTCTGTTATCGTCGTTAACGATTTTTCTTCTTATCGTTGTACCGACTTTATTCTTTAATTTGAATTTGAATTTAGTTCTCTCAGACAGCACAGGCGCTACTGTAACAAGGACAGCCATCTTGCCTGATGTTGCATCATCGAGTAGCAGAGGTAAAAAGATTGCGTATGCAGTCTATAAAGTGCAGTGTGCAAGGTGCATGGTGCAGTTTTAGTGCTTTCTTTAAAAAAAAAGACCTGTGCTTTTTTAATTGGATAATTCGTGCTTTCTTTGAGGTATTTTTATTTAATTAATACTTATTTTTAATATTAGTTTTTATAAAAGGACTTTTCTTTTGCCTCAAAACAGTATGTTCTGTTTCGAGGTTAAGTCTTTTGTTTCGACACTGATTCTTTGAAATACTTCATAGAATCAGTGTTATTTGTTAATTGTTGTTATAAAAATGTTTAATGGGCTCATTGTGTGAGCCCATCAATATCATTTGTGAGCAGATTCCTCATCAAGTGAGTTGAATCTGTTTCATTCTCCTCAGAACGGATGCATCTCCGTTTTGAGGTTATGAAATTTTTCAATTATGGTAATTGTAATTATTCATTAATTTTAACTGTTTTAAATCAGTTGGATCATAAACAATCCAACTGATCAATATAATTCTGGTGAATGAATTGATGGTAATTGCTCAATTCATTCACCTGTAATTGATTCGATTCATCGAGTGAGTCGAATCCTCTATTTTACTTTCCTTGGATCAGGTGTATCTCGAGGTTATTTTACTTACTTCAATCATCATGGATCATTAGATCAACGATGATTGAAGCTTAAGGATATTTATTTAATAATTATTCATGTTTAATTAGTTCGACTCCTCTCAACACCGCATTCGAGAACGTATCGAGCGAGTCGAATCCTTTATTTTCTATACCTCGGATCAGGTAGTTCTCCGCTCCGAGGTTGTATTTTCTTGTTCAATCATCATGGACTCTTTTATCAATGATGATTGAACTTAAAAGGATATTTAAAAATTATTCATTATTATAATAATTAACGTTTCAGCAAGTTCGACTTGCCGGAACGTTACAATATATATAGCTAAATGTCCTTGTAGAATTATTGCCTATTAAATATATGCATTCGTTTTGTCTTACCAAATAAGCTGCAGCTATTTATTTGTGAGTGCTACAAGAGGACCCACGAAAGGAACCTTGAGTAGAGTTAGCCAGGGAATATTTTGGGACAAATAGTGCAGCTAGAATAAGGTAGCTACCATTGGCCGCGTCCTTTTGTACCCCGATCGGTTTGAATCGAGGAGGGGGAGTCAGCCCAGCGGTCGGAATTTCGGGCAACTGCATCTGCAGTTGGTCGAAACCATAGAGGGGGGCCCTCTGTCTCCCGATTGGTTCGGACGGTAAGACCACGAGTCTTTATCCGACTCGTGATACCCGAACGACCGAGCGGACGGTCACAGTACCCCTATTTTTGATTACGAGATCTTATTCTACGTGTAAAAAGACGAAACTTTTGTCTTAAACATTTTTTTAAAAAACCTCAATTTTTTGAGTTATTCATCAAGAAAAAGTATCTCTTGGAAGAACGGTGGTACAATGGTGTCTCATAAAATGTGTACCTAAAGAAAAAAAGGTTTAAATAAAAATTGGTAGGTTCAGGAAGCTGGTCAAACTGGAGGCATTAGTTGTGCAATTGGTGGAGGTCTTCAAGGTCAAACAAAGGTCAATATTTTTTAAAATCATTATTATTAATTAATAATGATTTTAAAGCGATGTGTGTCGCGTGACGCGACATTTTGCATTAACCTCTTTTTTTAGAATGCATACTTCGCGAAATATCGATCCCATACTTCTCCTGATGGTATTCACATTTGTCTGGTGAATATCTCATAATATTGAAGTTTTTAAAGAAAATGTTTGGAACAAAAGATTCGGCTTTTTACCCGAAAAATGAGACCCCGTAATGAAAAAACAGAGGTGCCCAAATAAAAAAAAGTTGACCTTTCTTTCACGTTGAAGACCTCCACCGATTGCACAACTAATGCCTCCAGTTTGACCAGCTTTCTGAACCTACCAATTTTTATTTGAATCTTTTTTTCTTAAAGTACACATTTTATGAGATACCATTGTACTACCGTTCTTCCAAGAGATACTTTTTCGTGGTGAATAACTCAAAAAATTAAGGTTTTTAAAAAAAATGTTTGAGACAAAAGTTTCGTCTTTTTACACGTAAAATAAGATCCTGTAATCAAAAATAGGGATACCCATTTAAAAAAGAAAAGTTGACCTCCATTTGACCTTCAAGACCTTCCCCAATTGCAAAACTAATCATGCCATTTTATTCAGTTTTTTAAACCTAACAACTTTTGTAAGAACCTTTTTTTACTCAAATTGCACATTTCGCGAGTTATTTGGCCGTTGCCGGATTTTTGGACCGCCCTGTATATGATTCTCTCAAAGATTTTAGACAGCTCAGAGAGGTTGGCGATAGGTCTAGAGAGTGACTTATTAATTACATAAGGCACTGATATGAGCTCTTTTCCAAATATCAAGGAAGAGTTCGTCTGAGAGAGATTGATTAAAAATGGAAACTAAGGGGACACACCATCAGGTCCATGAGATGGTGTTTCCCTTCTTGATTGCATCCACAATATCAGAATCGGAAGTGGGATCAAATGAAAACGAAAGAAAACTAGAGGTCAATGAAGTGTATTTATGCATGAGAATATTTGTGAGTTGGAGAGTGGAACACACAGGCGAACCAGATGCAACCAATGCATAGTGGGTATTGAGCTCATCTGCAATGATAAAGTGCAATGAGAAATTAGGAGGTGATCAAGTTAGATTGAGAGAGCATAACAGGCGCCTTAGAGTCATGCACATCTCGCAGTCGATTGTTGAAGTAAACATCCTTAGTCTTCTTGACTTCTCCATGAACATGGTTACGAAACATTCGATATGTGTTAAATTGGGTGTCTGAACCGGATCTCCTGGCTGATTTGTTGAGAGTATTTTTTCCTAATAAGAGCAATAATCGTAGATGTTAACCAAGGATGTCTCTTTCTACACTGCGTGACAAAAGTTTAAGGACACCCTATATTTCAGTGTTTCCGTACTTATATATAATTTTGCGTTGATCTGTGCTTTTATCTGTAGGAACGTTAAGTAATCGACTTTTAAATGAACAGTAAGCATATAGAGGTTTCTAGGAAAGCTGAATAACATGGAGCTATTAGTTTCAACGCAAAGTTATATATAAGTATAGAAACACTGAAATATAGGGTGTCCTTAAACTTTTGTCACGCAGTGTATGAGCAGTGGTTCTCTTGAGTGGTGCTGTTGAGTCGAGAGAGGAAGTTATAATATTCAATGAAATTACCAGCTACGGAGTTTATGCCTGAGTCGCTCAGAGTATTAACAGCCGAGTGGTGTACAATAAAAGCAGTTGTAAACAAATCAGGATCACAGTTAGAAAAGTTTCGACACAGGTGCTGAGAAGTGGGAAGAGAAGAAGAAAGCAAATAGACAAAAGAGATCATATCATGGTTTGCAATGAATGATGAGTCGGAATTTCGGTAGGAAGTGACCTTATTGTGAGTCTACAATTGCAACATCTAGCCAAGATTGATAATTATGTAGATGATAAGAGGCGCCAGTGGGGATCAAAAATAGAGAGTTGCTGAATATAGAATCATTAAGACGCCTAGAGTTAAGGTTATTAGTGAGAAGGTTGCAATTTAGGTCACCCACTATTACAATTAATATTAGAATAATTAACAGAGTGATTTGTAAAGTCTTCGAAGAAATTAGATAGCTTGGTGTTTCCAACATCTGGAGGATGATAGATGACAGCTAGTAGGAGTTGAGGATCTTTATTGACTCAGATTTCGAGTAACATGTACTCACAAGGAAAGGTCTCCAACCCGACCTCACCGATTTCAATAATTCTTGAATATGTTGTAGTACTCGAAAAACTAAGAGACACGTATTTTTTTTATGTGCGGTAACTCGCTTTAAAGGGGTGAAAACCACCCCTAAAGTTTTATCCGAAAATCGTTTTTTTATCATATCTCGGCTTCTAATTAATATTTTTTAATAAAATAAAGTGGAAAATATTTGTTGTAAGAAGTCGAAGATTTTAGGTGTATTTGTGACCCAAGGGGTTGCAACCCTTATTTTATATTTGAAGGTAACTAGATTTTTTATGCTTTTTTTCTTTATAAAAACCAGGATATGAACTGAAAAAAATAAAGAAAAGCATTTCCGTTTACTCTATCGAATATTTCAGTTGTCGTGTTTCAGGATTTTTTACGCAACCGCCCCCAAATATCGTAAACTACCCCTTAAAGTAATACATCGCATGTAATGATGAACAAAATTTTTTTTTCTTGAGATTTATTACATGTGGAAACAGAATGTAATTTATATAAAAAACAATCATTTTATACATTTTTTTGTAATATAGTAGTATAAAAAGGGTGATAAAAGTCACCCCCAGAAGTGAATTATTCAATATAACTCGATTTTTATCAATATTTTTTAATGGAACTGATTTAAAATTATTTTTGAAGGGAAGATTTATCTTTTCTTACGAGGGGATTTTTTACGTAAACGCCCTCAAATACCGTAAACTACCCTTTAAAGTAATACAGCGCATGTAAATGATGAAGAAATTTTTTTTTTCTAAAATTATTTATATTTAATATGTTAGTAAAATATAATTTTATTTCATCGTTTACATGCGTTGTATTACTTTAAGGGGTAGTTTACGGTATTTGGGCACGGTTGCGTAAAAAATCCCTTCGTAAGAAAGGATAAATCCTCCCTTCAAAAATAATTTTTTTTCCCGACTACGCTAAAAAGACCCATTTTCATCCCTATTATACGGGTAGAAAGTAATCGATTTTCGACCAGCGGGACGAAAAGTACTTTTCATCCCGCTGGTCAAAAATCGAGTTCCGCAGCGGGACGAAAAGTGCTCTTTTCGTCCCGCTGCGGAACTCGCCTGATTCGTCGATCAATAAAGAAAAAAAAGCTATATGTTCCTAATAATTCATACAATTTTGGAGATAACGTTCTGTGCTATTCCATTTATAACAGGAGGAGGAAGAGGTGGTGGAGGAGGTGGGGGTGGTGGTGGAGGAGGAGGCGGCGTGGTGGTGGAGGAGGAGGTGGTGGATGGGGAGGTGGTGGAGGAGGAGGTGGTGGAGGTGGGTAGTGGTGGAGGAGGAGATGGAGGTGGTGGTGGAGGAGGAGATGGAGGTGGTGGTGGAGGAGGAGATGGAGGTGGTGGTGGAGGTGGTGGTGGAGGTGGTGGAGGAGGAGGAGGTGGGTAGTGGTGGAGGTGAGTAGTGGTGGAGGAGGGGATGGAGGTGGTGGTGATGGAGGTGGGTAGTGGTGGAGGGGGAAGAGATGGAGGTGGTGGTGATGGAGGTGGGTAGTGGTGGAGGAGGTGGTGGTGGATGTGGCTGTGGTGGAGGTGGTGGCGGAGGTGGGTAGTGGTGGAGAAGGTGATAATATAAAACTATTACTACTTAATTACTATTTTTTTGTGAGTGGGGGGGCTTCGCCCCCCCAACCCCCCAGCGGGGCTTCGCCCCTGCACCCCAGCAGGGCTTCGCCCCTGCACCCCAGCAGGGCTTCGCCCCTGCACCCCAGCGGGGCTTCGCCCCTGCCCCCCAGCAGGGCTTCGCCCCTGCACCCCACCAGGGGCTGCGCTCCTGGACCCCCCTTTGGCGTTCCAGCTATTTTTGGTGTAAATGCACCGTTGCGCTGTTGCAGGCGTACAAGTATGGTCTTTTTAGCTAGTCGGAAAAAAAGTATCGTATGCCACTGGGGAGGAGCGTATTTTCACCTCGTGTGATCGCTGCCCTCGCTGCGCTCGGGCAGCAAACTTCACACTCGGTGAAAATAACGCACTTTCCTCCCTTGTAGCATAATGTACTATTAATCAGTTCCATTAAAAAATATTAATAAATATCGAGTTATATTGAATAATTCACTTTTGGGGGTGACTTTTATCACCTTTTTTATATTACTATATTACAAAAAATATGTAAAATGATTGTTTTTTATATAAATTACATTCTGTTTCCACGTGTAATAAATCTCAAGCAAAAAAAATTGTTTTCATCATTACATGCGATGTATTATTTTAAGAGGCAGTTTGCGGTATTTGGGGGCGGTTGCGTAAAAAATCCTGAAACACGACAACTGAAATATTCGATAGAGTAAACGGAAATGCTTTTTTTTATTTTTTTCAGTTCATATCCTGGTTTTTATAAAGAAAAAAAGCATAAAAAATCTAGTTTTCTTCAACTACAAAATAAGGGTTGCAACCCCTTGGGTCACAAATACACCTAAAATCTTCGACTTCATACAACAAATATTTTCCACTTTATTTTATTAAAAAATATTAATTAGAAGCCGAGATATGATAAAAAAACGATTTTCGGATAAAACTTTAGGGGTGGTTTTCACCCCTTTAAAGCGAGTTACCGCTGTGACGTGGATCTCACAATCCCTTCGTTGGGGGGTGTCGACACACCCCACACGTCACAATCGCCCTGAAATCCTGAAATCGAAATAACGGGAAAAGGGCTCGATCGTGGGCGCCAGGTGCTATGCACCGCGATCTAACTTGGGAAACGAAAAAGGTAGAGGGGAGGGTTCGCATAAACGACACGTTCGACAAACAAAATAAAATGAATATAAATATATTTGCCGATAACAAAATAGTCGAAATAAAACAAAAGAAAATCCTACAAAATGAATACTAAGAAATAACAGAAAAACAAAGAAACGGGGCGAGGTAGCGCGAACGAAGCGACGAGCTCGCTCAAGATGGCCACCTGTCAACTCAGGTGGCTCGACCTCCTGAGCTCGCTCGATTCTTTCCAACAGAAATACGAATTCGGGACTCACGCTTCCTCCGTTCTGGGTCCCGGATGGTGATCTTTACTCTCCGTCGACGATATCGAAAAAATGGGATATTTGTCCCTTGACTGGGTCGCCTTCCTCTTTCGCGTTTTCTCTTTCTTTCTTTCTCTCTCTGTCTCTTTATCCGCGTGGGCACGTGTATACGGGTTTACGTCCAGCGTAGAAGTGAAGAAGTCGGCTTCACTTCCGGCGTCTTCTTCTCGATCTCGGAGCTACGAGTCTCCCCATTGGCTGCGAGTGACGACTCGTACCCCTCGAGTCATCCAGCGAGCCTTCTGGTGGATAGAAATCGGTGATGGTCTCGACTTCGAGGTAGAGACGATTCCCATTACTCCTGGAGGATCGTCTCTCGATTTTTCCCCTCTGGGACGGCGTCGAAAACCCTTCCTGGATGGTTCCGGAGCTCATTTTCCTCCTTCCACCAACGGCTCCTTCGACTGACGTGGTCACGGTGACGTCAGTACCGGTTCGTCTTCGCGATGAATCTCCACGTGGTCGAAAGTCTGGTCCCCGTCGTCTTTGACAGATGGCGCCTCGTGTTCGGTTATCGCGATTCGCCTCGACCCGTTTCGAATCTACTCTTATCGACGCTACGATCTCTAATGCGAATCTAATCTATATTTCGGCCGCCTTAATTCTAACAATATATATGGTCGCTCTTACACCGCGGAACAACTTAACCTAAGTGTTTGTTGACTTCCACGGTGGACGTGTATGCGATCGATCCATGCCGATCGATCGTATTGATTGAATTTCGCGGCGCGAATAGTCGTGGGGAAAGTGCGTGGGAGGTTCGAGATCTTTGTATCAGGGAATCGATATTCCCTGTTACACCGCACATAATAAAAAATACGTGTCTCTTAGTTTTTCGAGTACTACAACATATTCAAAAATTATTGAAATCGGTGAGGTCGGGTTGGAGACCTTTCCTTGTTAGTTTTTCGAGTACTACAACATATCCAAGAATTATTGAAATCGGTGAGGTCGGGTTGGAGACCTTTCCTTGTAAGAATATCAGTCTGCAGTAATGCAGTATCCAGAGAGGTAAGAACATTAGAAATTATGTTGAAGTACTGGTCGGGTGGGCTGGAAGGAAGCCCAGACACGATCAACTCTCTGGGTATTGTATCACTTGCGGAAAAAAAAGCAAAGTTGGGAGCTGTACTGGGATGATGGAAGTCAGTTATAGAAGCAGGAAGATATGCGGCTGGATCCGTAGAGTTGAGAGGGACGTGATTAGAAAGGCTGCTAATCTGTGTTTTTAATTGACTTATGTCAGACTCAATTTGAAAGAGTCTGGTGTTTTGGGTCGCTACCGTTAGCTCTAAATCATTTAAAGCAATGAGTCGTCTCAAATTCTTCGTTTTTAGAGACTGATTCCGCCTGAACTCAGAGATGATAGTCTCATTAGTGGAAATGGAAGACAGGATTTGATCAAGCTTCGTATGAAGGAGTATTGATGGAAGAAGCAGGCAAGGGAGCCGTGGAAAGTAAAGAGGAAGCAGTTGGAGGAATGGGGATAGGAGAAGGAGATGAGGGAGAGGTAGAGAGTGAAGAAATAGGAGAGAGAGAAGTTACGCTTCGCAGCACGATAGAGTTGGTGGCATGTGATATCGCAGTAGAGGTGGAAATAGTTGTGATAGGTACAGTAATAGTTCTAGACGTTGTGGTCGGTATATGGTGTGATGGGGGTTTTACGAACCCCATCCACAAGTAAAGAGTAAATAACGCAGCGTCCTACCGGTAAAGGCGTCGAACGCGGGAATCGGAGAATCCGAATCCCGGGTGACCGGTAAGGCACCTTCGTACCCCCTGGGCAACCGCACATAACCTCTAGCCTGTCACTTCTGCCGCTCGTTCTTTTTTTCATGAGTCCACCGAAGTATCGATCGGGATTCGACCGCCGAACAACGCGGGAATTGAAGCCGGGAATACGAACGGCCATATTGCAGCGCGGCAACCGGGAGCCATTCAAAGTTCCGGCTACCGTTCCGAGGGAGATACCCTCCTGGCACCCTCAAGGACGGGGAAAAACCATCGGCCCGATCCCTGCCCCACCGGTGGAAGGGGTAACACCGGACCCAGGCGTTCCGGAAGAGACGACGCCCGGGAAAACGTCGACCGGGAGCAACCGGATTCGAACCGTCCCGCGCCGGCTGGGAAGCAACGATTACTTCGGAGGGCAGCACCGGACGGACCGGCGAGGCTCCGGCGCTGCGATCCACGGTCGATCGTCCCCCTCTCCGAGGAGAACCGCGGAGCGAGTCATTCTCGCGTTCGTCGCCATCCACTACGGACGTTCACGCCATTTTTGGAAGTTTTGGGAAGTTTTTGGTTGAGTGGACGAGCGGAAGGCAGAACGATTCCGGAAGGTTTAAAAGGTTCGTGGGCGAGGCTTAGGCTAGCTCCTTGTATTTCTTTACACGTCTTTTTCTTTTCTTTTTTTGTAGTTTCGTTCATTTTCTTTGTCCGGCACGTTGCCGGTAGAGTTCCGGGGGGAGAAAGGGAGCGTCCTTTCCCCCTTTAAGTCCGGTCCTTGTTGAGCATTGTGAGCCCCGTTTCCGGGCGTCCGGACCGGGTAGGTTGCCCAGGGGAGCTTCCGGCCTCTCCGGGAGTTTCCCTCAGATTTGGGAAGCGTGTGTGAGAGTGTGTGAGAGACAGAGTGCAGGAGAACGAGAGAGAGAGAGAGAGGGAGACGGGCGAGCCGGTCGCATTCCGGCCGCCATTTCGTGTCACACCGGGTGAAGTCCGGTTGCCGGGATTTCTCCCGGATCGCCTTAGTTCGTAAGAATAATATTGTTATTATTATTATTATTATTGTTATTGTTATTGTTATTGTGGATTTCTTTCTTTTTTTTTGGATGTTATTTCTTTTTGGGGGATTCGGCCGGAAATAAAGATCCGGTTTGAGATATTCTAGTAGATTCCGGGAGTTCTTATTCATTTTCCCGGTCCCCAAATCTTATTTTCCGTAGTTTTTCAGCACCCAGCACGGCCAGGTCGACCCTGGCTGGCGCCCAACGTAAGATTAGACATGCACGTGGTGGAGGTCACCCGACCCTCCCAGATACCACGTCACAATAGGAAGAGGCATTTTCATCCAGGCTGGCAAGCAAAGTAGACAGGCTACTACGGCAACATATAGGTGCCGTGGATCTATATGCATATAGTTTTGCACAGCTAGGATGAAAGGTTGACCTGCAATCCGCACAGGTCAAGCCTGATCCTACAACTTTAGCACACTTTCCGCACTTGAAGAATACGATGAAAGATCTAAATCTTCGGACAGATGGCAGGTGTTTGTAGAGCGCCAATGATACACAGAGATGCCCGGTGTCGAGTAGACAGGAGTGACAGCCGAGTCGATCCGAAGAAGGGATTCAAAGGCCTCGTGAAATTGACGGTTTAGACTTCAGTCGAAGAATGCAATATTTAACACCAGAAAAAACAGCCACAGATGATTGGATGGAGCAAAATAAGATAATAGATGGAAAGGTGTAAGAAGAGCACATACTAAACTGTAAGCAGGATAGAGCCCGAAGGCAAAGGCGGCAGAAAATATCCAAGAAAATCAGAGCCGAGGTATATGACGTGCTGGTGTACTCACCGCTAGAGCTCGAAAGAGGAGATAAGAGGAATGAAGGAGCTAGTAGAAGAGGCGGTAAGGGAGGTGAGGGAGAACATCGAGAGAAAGGAGGAGCAGTGGAAGAAGGAAAAGGAGGAATTAAAAGAAAGAGTAGATGTATTAGAAAGAAGGTTGAAGGTAGGATGGGTGAGCAACAGAAGAGAAGGGGATAGGGCAGGAGGAGAGGGAGAGGGGGAGCTGGTAGAAAGGATGAAAATGATAGAGAGGAAAATGGAAGGGGCAGATAGGGCACAAAGGAGAAGGAACATTATAATAAAGGGAATAAGGACGGAAAGGGGAAGGGAGATAGAGGCAGTGAGGGGGTTGATGAAGAGAAAGGGAGGTGGAAGGGGAGATCGAGAATGCGCGACAGATAGGGGAAAGGGTAAAAAACACGAGTTCTGGCAAGTCTGCAGGGGATTGAAATGAAGAGGGCGGTCATGAGAAATAGAAATGAGCTAGGTAGTAGGGGGGAGAAAATTGAGAATGACCTAACCCACAAAGAAAGAAGGATGCAGTGGAGGTTGAGGGAGATTGCGGAGGAGGAAAGGAGAGCGGGAAGAAAGGTTAAGAACAGGATCGCCAAAGGAGAGGTGGGAGGTATTGAAAAGGAGAATCAATGAGGCGATAGGGCAGGGAGAAGGGGGTAGTGAGAAGGAACGAGAGAGGGGAGGCAGAAGAGGGTGGTGGGATGAGAAGAAAAGGAAGGTGAGGAGAGCGTTGAGGGAGTGGAGAAGAGGTATAAGGGAAAAAATAGAATACAAAGAGAAGAAGTAGGGATATAAGGAGCTATGTGAGAGGAAGAAGGGGGAGGAAGATGAGAGACTGATGGAGAATGTGAGGAAATGGAGGAATGGAGAGGGCATTTCATGAAGCTACTGGGGGGGGGGGGGGGGGGGTGTCGAGTGAGGTGCGGAAGAGAAATGGCAAGGGAGGAGAGGGCGGAGGCAATAAGTGAGGGGGAATTTAACGATACGGTAAGGGGGATGAAGGAAGGAACGGCAGCGGGCATGGATGGACTAAAGAACGAGGTGTGGATTCATGGAGGTAGGGGCTTGAGGGTGGAGGGAAGAGAGATGTACAACAAGGTTTGGAGGGAGGAAGGGTGAATTGAGGAGTGGAAGCAAGGAGTGGTAGTACCAATTGTAAAGAGAGGGAAAGGTGAGAGGGTAGAGGAGTACAGAGGAGTGACACTGATGCCATCGCCGTATAAGACTATTTGAACGAAAAGGATAGAGAAGAAGGTAGAAAGCAAAGGGGTGTTCGGCGATTGGCAGACAGAATTCAGGAAAGGGATGGGAACCATAGAAAATATATATGCATTGAACTACGTGGTCAACAGGGAACTAAGGAAGGAGAGAGGGATGGTAGTAGCATTATTCCTGGACCTGAAGGCAGAATTTGACACGGTGGACAGAGCAATTCTATGGAAGATGATGGAGGACAGGGGAATAAGTGTGGGGTTGACGGAGAGGGTAAAAGAAATTTATAGGGAGACGCAGAGCAGGGTAAGGGTGGGAGAACAGAACGAGAAAGAAGAACAGGAGGAAGGGGTATTGACGATCAATGGTTCCCGCCTAATGTGGCGTTGATTTGATGTCTTTCTTACTCCGTCAAGCAATATCTGACGGTGGTCCCACAGAGTGAATTCGAAACAAGGACGCTAGTATGTGGTTTTTAGTTGTTAGTATCCATACCGGATGAGCCCCACACATCGTATTACAAACCTACCCTTACCACAATGATAAAATTCGATGCATCTAACTTCCCCTTCCCCCGTAATGTAATTCTTCCGTAATGTATTCTGTAAGGTATTTCTTCCTAATATTCTGTAAAGAAAGCGGATGCTATAAACTCGACGTGCTTCTAAAGCATTGCAATCTACTTTGCCATAACATAGGTACGTGTCGGCAAATTCAGAGAATGAGTACCGTTCATCAATTTTCGTTCTTCTTCCTTTTCCTGGGGGTTTTTTCTGTCACACAACACACAACATACACGAAAAAGTGTCGTGGATAATCCACAAAAGTTCCACGCTAGGGTTTTGCTAGGGTTTTGCTGGGGTTTTGCTAGGTTTTTGCTAGGGTCATACAATTATACATCGCCCATCTCCGGGTAGCAAAAAATCCCCATGCGCTTCTGAAAATAAATTCGCTTCACTAGTTTTCCATTAATATTTAAGCAGAAATTTTAGAAAGCAAAATCATGGGGTCTGTTATTTTTTAAATAGATTGAATGGAGTAAGGTATTTAGAATTTCTGCAAAAGCAATTGCCAGAGCTTTTAGAAGATTTTCTACTGCTTGTAAGGCGGAACATGTGGTACATGCAGGTCCGTACACCACCAAACTCAAAGGTTGTTGTGCGGAATCATTTAAATTCCATTTTTCAAAACAGCTTGATAGAAAGAGCTTCATAAACTTGTGCACTGACTTGCTCGATCTCCAGATGTAAATCCATTGGATTTATTTTTCTGAGGACACATAAAAACGCTGGTTTACGCCAGTTACCACTGTCAAAGAGTTAGATTAGAGAATTACGTTTTCAGCGGGCATCGTGCAAGTGCGATCTTGAAATTTCGAACATTAGAAGACAATTTTCGACGGAGATTGAAAATCTGCTTTCAGAAGAATGGCGGACATTTTCAACATCTCCTGTGAAATTTTAAAAACTTTAAGGTTGACACTTGCCGACAAGCCAGTTACGATATTTGTATAGGTGTGAGTGTGAAGATAGTTGAGGGAGGGAGACTTTTAGTGCAGGTGCATATCGAAAGGGGTGGTTGAGGTTACTTCAACATTACAAAAAGAGGCGCGGCGCGTTTTCGATTTTTTTTTAGTGTAGAGCTGACTACTGGTATGTTTATGGACATTCTGTTCGGGACAATCATGGTGCATCATACACGTGAACATTCGCGAAACAGACAATCGCATTGTGTATGTGTTTTGTAACTTCGAGGAGTGTGCGTAATTAACAGCAAATATTAGTACAGAAAACTCTATTAACAAAACGCCGTCCGGTGGTACCATGTGAGTGCCATGCGAAACCTATCGGGCAAGCGCCGGTAGCACCACAGTGGTGTCGTACATAAAGATTTATACCGGCGCCAAACGAAAGAATCCTCATCAGACGCGCGGACGGCGAACTGTTATATCATGTTCTAAAATCTCGAATCGCTTCAGTATTATTTATTTGTCCCAAGTTTGCAATGCCAGTCGTGCACCGCAAGTAAAATCTCTTTCTGACCACATTTCTGTTTGAGATATTATTCTTCTCTAAAGGTTGGAATTCTACACTTATTATTAGTCTTTCTAAATTTGTACACTCTCCCCTGACAACGTATTACAGACAATACAATAATAGAAATTCATTGAATGACATTACTGAAATCGGAAAATCGTAAAAGGAGTTTAGGGAATTAGGTAGGCGATAAGAAGTAAAAAGCTGCTATTTGAAACCAAAGTTATTCCATAGGGAACCTAACTAGAATAATTTTCAGACTATCGCCAAGAGGAAAGAAATGTGGAATGAGACAAAAATTTCGTATGGTTTGAGTTGTTTCCTTATTTGCGATATTAAGTATTAAATTTTTAGATGTTATTATTTCTTCTAGCTTAACCCTTTTAGTGCCGGGCGAAATAGCACTTTTGTATCTTTTTTGGTTCAAAAATGCGAGAAAAGATACAAATACTTGCTTTGTCCAACTGAGTTACTGTGACCGCGATAGCTCAGTTGTACAAGAGCTTCTCTACGGAAAATTGAAGGTCGCTGGTTTAAATCCAGGCCGCGCTAACACCCTTCTAACTATTTAACGTTATGAGACTTTTTTTACTTTTAGAAGGAGCAATCCTCCCTCACATATCTTTCTCTACCACCTATATTTCTTTCCTATGACTAATTTAAATTGGTATATGTGATGCGGGATGGGTGAGGTTCCTTATCGATTGAAAGGGGCCAGGCGTGGTGCTGAGGGTCTTTCAATCGATCTTGACATCTACAAGGGGCTAGACGTGGTGCTAGGGGCCTTGTGAAGGAGATGACAGAAGTTTTTTTTATTCGGAAATAAGACAAATTACAATTGAAGGGGCTAGTTGTGATACTAGGTGCCTTAAATTGTACAATCCTCTTTACAAGGGGCTAGGCGTGGTGCTAGGTGGCTTGTAAAGAGGTATTGTGGGACTTGGTGCGCAGGATTTCTTCATAATAGGAGGGACTAGATTGGTATTAGTAGCCTCTAATTATATTATTTTTTTTTCAAGGGGCTAGACGTGGTGCCTTGTAAAAGAAGTAGAATTAGGATGGGATCCTTTTCGGGATGTTCCCTCCAATTTTTAATTTGAGATGAACCAAGAAGGGCTAGACGTGGTGCTAGAGACTTCTTGGTTCGGATCATCCTCTCAAAGGGCTAGACGTGGTGCTAGTAGCTTTGGGAAGATTTTTTTGAATTCGAGTATGGGTTCTGTTATCCAGTTTAATAGCAAAATCCATCTGATTCGTTGCCTAATTTCCCTGCTTATATATATTCTTTCGAGCGCTTACTGATAGCACGGTTCATTCCTCCCTAGCGTGGATTTTCCTGGCGGTCGGAACAGATTTGAAATTCGCGCTTCAGCGTCACAATGGGATTTCAAATCGTGCGCTCGCCAGTTGCACTATCAGCACCTGTTCTAAACTCCGTCAGAGCAATAAGTGGGAATTGGCCACGCCTTCTACTGGCTTGCTATCATGACTTATGATTAACGGATATTGCTCTTAACCACTGGTTTTTTTGGTTGTTTGATGAAATTTAAATTTGCCGCTTTCGGGATTTCATATTTATTTTATGTCTGTAATTCTCTTAGACATCCAGGCACTACTGTACTTTGGACAGTAAATAAACATGCCCATTTATGCATCATCGAGAATTATTTGTATTTAATGCTTAATGATAAATATTATTGTTTCTATTCCTGATGTGTAAAATGATGTTTCTATCACATGAGGTGTAAAAATTCTAATTTTTTTTGTACTTTAACTTAATTTGATAGTGACGTTTATTTATTATAATAATAATGAGTGTTTTAACTTAATTTAATATATAATAAGTTTGTGATAGTAACCTTTGTTTGTTATAATAATAGTGAGCCTTTCTGACTACTAGCCCGAGGGCTGATTCCATCGGTGTTTTCGTTTTCGAATCGATTCTTTAACGAATTGTGTCATGATTGTTTGATTAACTATGGGTTAATCAACAATCATGATTTGATTTCTATTTTGATTCTTTTTGCGATACTCGAGAAAGGGTTGTCCTTTCTGGAACGTTACAATATTTACATTTAACCAATCATGATTCTCTGCATTTTTTTCAAGTTTTTCCAGCTCAAAAACCGTTTTTGTCCAAAAAAGAGTCTTATTTCGGCGGTATATCAATATTACCTCGATCTGAAATGCAATTTTTATTATACATTTTTTTATGTATAGTTTTATTATACATTTAGTTTTGATCTTCATCGCTATCTTCTTCGATGACAGCATTACAATTATTTATATCAAACGTTTTTGTTAAAAATTCTGCTGGACTGAAGAGTTTGGTCAAATATCTGCTGTAGGATAAGTAGCTTGGATTTGACCAATAATTGACGATCGTTGTGAGCTTATTCTTTAGAGCTGTCCTTGTTTGCGTAATTTTTTTAGACTTGGCTGCCCTGAGTGCCAAAAAGCAATTTTTACATAGGACATCACCTTCCTGTACATGTATCGCAAAGGAGGACAGCTTGAAAGAATAAGCTCACCGGAATCGTCAATTATTGGTCAAATCCAAGCCACTTATCCTACAGCAGATATTTGTTAAGACTCTTCAGACCAGCAAAATTTTTAACGAAAATGTTTGACATAAATAATTGCAATACTGTCATCGACGAAGATAGCGATGAAGATTAAAACTAAATGTATAATAAAACTATAAATAAAAGAATGTATAATAAAAACTGCATTTAAGATTGAGGTAATCTTGAAATACCGACAAAATAAGACTTTTTTTGGACAAAAACGGTTTTTGAGCTGGAAAGACTTGAAAAAAATGCAGAGAATCATGATTGGTTAAATGTAAATAAGGTAACGTTCCAGAAAGGACAACCCTTTCTCGAGTATCGCAAAAAGAATCAAAATAGAAATCAAATCATGATTGTTGATTAACCCATAGTTAATCAAACAATCATGACACAATTCGTTAAAGAATCGATTCAAAAACGAAAACACCGATGGAATCAGCCCTCGGGCTAGTAGTCAGAAAGACTCACTATTATTATAATAAACAAAGGTTACTATCACAAACTTATTATATTTTAAATTAAGTTAAAACACTCATTATTATTATTATAATAAATAAACGTCACTATCAAATTAAGTTAAAGTACAAAGAAAATTATAATTTTTACACCTCACGTGATAGATTCTGGGGTGCATTGACCTTGGAAATTCTTCGCGGCTGCATAAAAATCGGAAAAACCATGAAAAATAGCAAAAGATTGATTTTTGGAGGTGAAACCACGCTTGGAAAAATCGGAAAAAATACTGGGGTGTAGACTTAGTTACGGACTACAATATTCCGTAAGAAAAAGTTCAGCTGCCTGGGCACTTTCGGGGTTATTTTTCGATTTTTAGTTTTATTTATTTTCTTTTAGGGCTGGTGATGGTGTGGGTGGTTGAAAAAATTTCTCTTAAAAAGTCTTATTACCAGATATACTCCTGAATTTTTTCAGAATTTTTCACCCACCAAGTGGTTTAAAAAAATAATAAAACCTGAAAAAATCGGCTTTCGGCCACCCTGGCGTGGGCGGGGGTCAATCCGGGGCCGACCGTGCCGATCCTATTCTTTTGACCCAAAGAACCCATCCAAACCTGTCGCCAAACAATTCGACTTGGGGGGCATTTTGCCAATCTTAACCGAAAGTACCTTTTAAAAATCGATAGTTTTGCGAAAGAATGGAAAACTGTTTACATTAAAATGTCGGAATGTAATTGAAATATTGTCAACAAGCAAAAGATACTTATTAGAACTAGAAACAATCATTCACGTTACAATATTTCCGAAAAACTGGAGGTTTTATTTGGGAGAAGCATATTTACGCGAAAATCCAGTTTTTCTCACAAATAGTTTTTTGTAAATGCGAAACACTTACTTGGTATACATACTTTCCAGCTGCCTAAAAAGTACTTGCTACTTATTCGAAAATGCGAGGGAACGCTTAAATACGGAAGTTGAGTGCAGAAACTTGTTTCTCTTTGTAACTTTTCCGTAGATATATTCGGTCTCCCTTGAAAGGTTCACATGAAGGGGTGGAACATTGCTCGATATGGAAACAACGACTGCGGCGACAGATGGTTTCTTTGTTTACAAGCATAAAAGAATTTATGATTAGCAATATGTCGCAGAATGACCATTAACTTGTGTTAGAAATTGTTTCTCCCTCTTAAACTGTGTTTCTTTATTTCTGTAAATAGACTAAAAGTGAGAATCTCATGAATACATGTGAGTATTTTTTACAATGAAATTCTTTATGCTTGTGTCGAGATGGCCGTCATCTAATTGTATTATTGTTATTATACTTGTTCCCGGTGCTATTACTGTGACATACCACATCTGTTCGGATGGTATACGACTTGAGCCTATAGTTTTGCGTCTAAGTGTATCAATATAAAAAACACACATTGTCTATTGTACATGGTGTCATAAAAGTCCCGGGACGGTTCAATAACTTGAAACACAAGACTCATAGACAAAAGTTTTAGGATTTTCCAAGCGATTAGGTGGTTACAAGAGATGTGACATTCACCATGACCTTGAGTGTAATTCGAAAGTCCAAGTAATTATTTAAATGGAAACCTCCTCTTTTGTGGAACATTTTTGGCCAAGATGACATTCTAATTAGATTACGATAACATAATCTGAAGAAAACGCAATGCCTCATGACGAGCTTGATACAATAATTGTCAATTTCAATTGATTTTTGATCAGAAAAACATTAAATTATGCGCTAACGTTATGAATAAATTTAAACGTTAGCGATGAAGAAGGGCTTTGCTTGGTTCGATTCATGAACTCAAAGTTGACTAATGCGAAAATGATAGTGTAAATTTTTTGAGTGCAAAACTTATGCTCTATCACCACGACAAGGTGGAAGCCCGTCGATGGAGGTTTTTTTTCGTTTTTGTTTATTTTTCTATTGTTTTTTTTAAATTTTTGGTTTTTTTTCTCATTTTTTATTACTCTTTTTTGTTGAAATTTGCTTTTAAATTCGTCCTAATTGTGCAACATTTGTTCAGTGCGTCTCTCTTCATTTTCAATAATTTGTTTCAATCGTGGTACAATATTGGATGCAGCAGCGAAGAAAATTTCGGAGAAGATTGTCTGAACGGCAAGTGTTATGCTGTTTTTAAGTGCATCGATTATCTGGAAATAGCTTGAAAAGACTTTTGATTGTAAGTGTCCTCAAAGCCAAAAGTCCGCGGGTAACAAGTCTGGTTATCGAGCCGGCCATTCTATCGGGAAGTGGCTCACCGAGTTTCCAGTTGCAGTTGCAATAAAAGTCCCACGATTGGAAATGAAGGGAGACGCATTGAACAAATCTTGCACAATTAGGACGATATTGAAAGGTTTCAGCAAAAAAGAGTAATAAAAAATGAAGAAAAAAACCAAAAATACAAAAGAAAAACAATAGAAAAAAAGAACAAAAATGAAAAAAAAACCAACAAAAAACCTCCATCGACGGGCTTTCACCTTGTCGTGGTGATGGAGCTTAAGCACTCAAAAATTTACCCTATCATTTCCGCATTAGTCAGATTTGAGTTGATGAATCGAACCAAGTGAAGCCCTTCTTCATCGTTAACCTAAAAATTTACTCATAACGTTAGCATATAATTGAATGTTTTTCTGATCAAAAATCAATTAAAATTGACAATTATTGTATCAAGGCATTGCGTTTTCGTCAGATTATGTTATCATAATCTAATTTGAATGTCACCTTGGCCATAAATATTCATACTTGCGATAAATCGAGTAGAATCAGGAAAAATGGTCAAATTTAAGTGATTTTTCAAAGTGCACCAAAAAATCTGAAAAAATTTAGGAAGAAATCCCATTTTACCCTGAATAAAATTATATATATGATTATAGGATTTTCTCTTACAGTGTCTGAGATATCGAATTTTGAAAATGGTACTTACTTTATGGCCACCCTGTACTTGATTCTCTCACATGCAAACGGTCTTCAAAGAAACCAAATCTTATTTGAAAACGTCCGCGAAATGACGAATTCATAATAGTATTTGTATCAAAAATCGGTATCTGTTTAACAAAGATTTATATACCGTTGCAGTCAATCACCAATACTGTATAGGAATTAATTTTTTCAACACAGATGATGCTTACACAATTTGAGATTACCGTTAATACTTGAGGAATACCCCTTAATACGAAGATTCCTCGAAGTCACCAACTTTTACTTGAAGATGTTCGCAAATTGATAAAATTGACGAATATAGAAAGAGTCGTGCATAACGGAGTAGCAAAAGCCCAAAAAGCCGATTAAGAATCCTCAAAGATTTTTGAACTGTTGGTCAATTAATAATTTTATCGCATCATTCACTAAATTAATCTTCCTTCCCCTCGCACGTTTACATGTATCGCAATTGTTCCCCAAATGAAATAAGTAAAACGAAATTATATTTCCAATATGAATCGGTATTTGTTTACTAGACATTCACATAACAGAAAAGGTATTCTGAAACAATTATAAAGGTATTTTACTTAAAACCTAGTTTAATTTTGGGACATTTAAAAGTTGTCATTAACGCTTGATTCTCTCACGTGCAAAAGGTCCTCAAAGAGACCAAATCTTGTTTGAAAACGTCCGCGAAATGACCAATTCATAAGTGTATTTGTATTAACAATCACTATCTGTTTAACAAGGATTTAAATAACGTTGCAGTAATCACCAATACTGTATAGGAAGTCATTTTTCCGCATTGTTCCCTAAATTAATCTTCCTTCACATCACATTTTTACACGTATCGCAATTGTTCCTTTAATGAAATTACTAAACTGAAACTATGTTTCCAATATGAACCGGTATTTGCTTAGTAGACATTCACATATCAGAAAAGGTATTCTGAAACAAGAATAAGAGGTATTTCACTTAAAACCTACTTTAATTTTGGAACATTTAAAAGTTACCATTAATACTTCATTCTCTCACGTGCAAAAGGTCGTCGAAGAAACCAAATCTTATTTGAAAACGTCCGCGAAATGACCAATTCATAAGTGTATTTGTGTTAACAAAGTCAGTTACCGGCAGTTGGCTATAGTGTCCGGGATATGTGCAGGTGTTCCTCAAGTATTAACGATAATCTCAAATTGTGTAAGAATAATCTGTGTTGAAAAAGTTATTCCTATACAGTATTGGTGATTACTACAATGTTATTTAAATCCTTGTTAAACAGATACTGATTGTTAATACAAATGCACTTATGAATTGGTCAGTTCGCGGACGTTTTCAAACAAGATTTGGTTTCTTTGAGGACATTTTACACGTGAAAGAATCAAGTGTTAACGACAACTATTAAATGTTCCAAAATTAAACTAGGTTTTAAGTAAAATACGTTTTATAATTGTTTCAGAATACCTTTTCTGTTATGTGAATGTCTAATACACAAATACCGATTTATATAGGAAATATAGTTTCGGTTTAGTAATTCATTAGAGGAACAGTTACGATACGTGTAAAAGTGTGATATGAAGAAAGATTAATTTAGGGAATAATACGAAAAAATTACTTCCTAGACAGTATTGGTGATTACTGCAATGTTATTTAAATGCTTGTTAAACAGATACTGATTGTTAATACAAATACACTTATGAATTGGTCAGTTCGCGGACGTTTTCAAATAAGATTTGGTTTCTTTGAGGACCTTTTGCACGTGAGAGAATCAAGTGTTAACGACAAATATTAAATGTTCCACAATTAAACTATGTTTTAAGTAAAATACCTTTTATAATTGTTTAAGAATACCTTTTCTGTTATGTGAATGTCTAATAAACAAATACCGAGTTATATCGGAAATTTCGTTACTTGATTCTCTCACGTGAAAAGGTCCTCAAAGGAACCAAATCTTATTTGAAAACGTCCGCGAAATGACCAATTCATAAGTGTATTTGTATTAAGAAAGTTACCGGCAATTGGCTACACTTTCCGGGATATATGCAGGTGTTCCTCAGGTATTAACGATAATCTCAAATTGTGTAAGAATAATCTGTGTTGAAAAAATTACTTCCTATACGGTATTGGTGATTACTGCAACCTTATTTAAATCCTTCTTAAACAGATACTCATTGTTAATGTAAATACACTTATGAATTGGTCATTTCGCGGACGTTTTCAAATAAGAATTGGTCTCTTTGAAGACCTTCTGCACGTGAGAGAATCAAATACTGAAATTTCCGATATGAATCGGTATATGTTTATTAGACATTCACATAACAGAAAAGGTATTCTGAAACAATTATAAAGGTATTTTACTTAAAACCTAGTTTAATTTTGGGACATTTAAAAGTTGTCATTAACGCTTGATTCTCTCACGTGCAAAAGGTCCTCAAAGAGACCAAATCTTGCTTGAAAACGTCCGCGAAAGGACCAATTCATAAGTGTATTTGTATTAACAATCACTATCTGTTTAACAAGGATTTAAATAACGTTGCAGTAATCACCAATACTGTATAGGAAGTCATTTTTCCGCATTATTCCCTAAATTAATCTTCCTTCACATCACATTTTTACACGTATCGCAATTGTTCCTTTAATGAAATTACTAAACTGAAACTATGTTTCCAATATGAACCGGTGTTTGCTTAGTAGACATTCACATATCAGAAAAGGTATTCTGAAACAAGAATAAGAGGTATTTTACTTAAAACCTACTTTAATTTTGGAACATTTATAAGTTACCATTAATACTTCATTCTCTCACGTGCAAAAGGTCGTCGAAGAAACCAAATCTTATTTGAAAACGTCCGCGAAATGACCAATTCATAAGTGTATTTGTGTTAACAAAGTCAGTTACCGGCAGTTGGCTATAGTTTCCGGGATATGTGCAGGTGTTCCTCAAGTATTAACGATAATCTCAAATTGTGTAAGAATAATCTGTGTTGAAAAAATTATTCCTATACAGTATTGGTGATTACTACAATGTTATTTAAATCCTTGTTAAACAGATACTGATTGTTAATACAAATGCACTTATGAATTGGTCAGTTCGCGGACGTTTTCAAACAAGATTTGGTTTCTTTGAGGCCATTTTACACGTGAAAGAATCAAGTGTTAACGACAACTATTAAATATTCCAAAATTAAACTAGGTTTTAAGTAAAATACCTTTTATAATTGTTTCAGAATACCTTTTCTATTATGTGAATGTCTAATACACAAATACCGATTTATATAGGAAATATAGTTTCGGTTTAGTAATTCATTAGAGGAACAGTTACGATACTTGTAAAAGTGTGATATGAAGAAAGATTAATTTAGGGAATAATACGAAAAAATTACTTCCTAGACAGTATTGGTGATTACTGCAATGTTATTTAAATGCTTGTTAAACAGATACTGATTGTTAATACAAATACACTTATGAATTGGTCAGTTCGCGGACGTTTTCAAATAAGATTTGGTTTCTTTGAGGACCTTTTGCACGTAAGAGAATCGAGTTTTAACGACAAATATTAAATGTTCCAAAATTAAACTAGATTTTAAGTAAAATACCTTTTATAATTGTTTAAGAATACCTTTTCTGTTATGTGAATGTCTAATAAACAAATACCGAGTTATATCGGAAATTTCGTTACTTGATTCTCTCACGTGAAAAGGTCCTCAAAGAAACCAAATCTTGTTTGAAAACGTCCGCGAAATGGCCAATTCATAAGTGTATTTGCATTAACAATCAGTATCTGTTTAACAAGGTTTTAAATGACGTTGCAGTAATCATCAATACTGTATAGAAAGTAATTTTTTCGTATTATTCCCTAAATTAATCTTCCTTCATGGCACACTTTTACGCGTATCGCAATTGTTCCTCTAATGAAATTACTAAACCGAAACTATATTTCCAATATGAATCGCTATTTGCTTAGTAGATATTCACATAACAGAAAAAATATTCTGAAACAAGTATAAAAGGTATTTTAATTAAAACCGAGTTTATTTTTAGAACTTTTAAAAGTTGCCATTAATACTTGATTCTCTCACGTGCAAAAGGTCCTCAAAAAGACCAAATCTTGTTTGAAAACGTCCGCGAAAGCACCAACTCATAAGTGTATTTGTATTAACAATCAGTATCTGTTTAACAAGGATTTAAATAACGTTGCAGTCAATCACCAATACTGTATAGGAATTAATTTTTTCAACACAGATGATTCTTACACAATTTGAGATTACCGTTAATACTTGAAGAATACCCGTTAATACGGAGATTCCTCGAAGTCACCAACTTTCACTTGATGATGTTCGCAAATTGATAAAATTGACGAATATAGAAAGCGTTGTGCATAAAGAACTAGCTAAAGATAAAAAAACCCGATTGAGAATTCGCAGAGATTTTTGAACCGTTGGTCAGTTAATAATTTTATCGCATCATTCACTAAATTAATCTTCCTTCCCATCACACTTTTACACGTATCGCAATTGTTCCTTAATGAGATTACTAAACTGAAACTATATTTCCAATATGAATCGGTATTTGCTTAGTAGACATTCACATATCAGAAAAGGTATTCTGAAACAAGAATAAGAGGTATTTTACTTAAAACCTACTTTAATTTTGGAACATTTAAAAGTTACCGTTAATACTTCATTCTCTCACGTGCAAAAGGTCCTCGAAGAAACCAAATCTTATTTAAAAACGTCCGCGAAATGACCAATTCATAAGTGTATTTGTATTAACACAGTCAGTTACCGGCAGTTGGCTATAGTTTCCGGGATATGTGCAGGTGTTCCTCAAGTATTAACGATAATCTCAAATTGTGTAAGAATAATCTGTGTTGAAAAAATTAATTCCTATACAGTATTGGTGATTACTGCAACGTTATATAAATCCTTGTTAAACATATCCTGATTTTTAATACAAACACACTTATGAATTGGTCGCGGACGTTTTCAAATAAGATTTGGTTTCTTTAAGTACCTTTTGCACGTGAGAGAATCATGTGTTAATAACAACTATTAAACGTTCCAAAATTAAACTAGGTTTTAAGTAAAATAACTTTTAAAATTGTTTCAGAATACCTTTTCTGTTATGTGAATGTCTAACAAACAAATTAGTTATTGTGAAGCCTCCCACCACGAAGGTGTTTGGCTGTGCGACCTCACCTTTGAAAGGCATACGCGTTCGAACAACAATAACCAACGTTATGCGTTCGAGATTAAACCCGGCACCACTTCCAGGTTAACCCGGCTTTCGCTATGAAAGACCGAGTTTCAAAACGTAGCTGCCACCTCGAGTCCATCCCATTGCTGGGCGTCGCCTTCCCCGGTGGAGTGGTGTCCTGTTCTCTTTGCAGCCGCAGAGGAGCTGGGATTTCCCTTATACTTGGGGGCAACATTGCTTTTTAGGGCGCAGTTGGATCCCCTCAACCTCATCGAGTTGCATACTTGGCCTCGTGTTTTGCGCGGTGCTCCTTAAGCATATGTGCATTCGGACGGTGCGCAACTCGGTCTTATCATCATTATCATCAGTCTGACCGTTCTTAACACAGTATGCCGCAACTCTCGGTGTCGCCAATCACCCGACTGTCGAGCATATGCCGTTCATCACAGTACCCACCACTCTCCCTCAGGCGGGGCTTGGGGTGCCCGGCCCCGAGGCACCAAATTTATAACCCCTTTGGTCTTGGGCTCAGGAGCTTTATACCGTCTCCCCGAAGGGATAATGTGTCAGTGTGCTTTGTGTATGTGTCCAGTAGTATGGAAAAGTCTCCCTACGGGTCTTAAGCCCCCGAAGGCTCCACTAAGGAAAACCGCAGGAGCGCTGGAACCTCCTGTATGCACGTACGGATAGTGTAGCCTTGCGGCTGCATTTATCCGCCTGACGGTGTCGCCTTGCGGCTGCATCCGTTCAGTGACGGTGTCGCCTTGCGGCTGCATCCGTCCACGGGAGGTGTCGCCTTGCGGCTGCATCCATCCCGCAATTACCTACGTGCACCCGTACGGTATCTAACAAACAAATACCGATTCATATCGGAAATTTCGTTACTTGATTCTTTCACGTGCAAAAGGTCCTCAAAGAAACCAAATCTTGTCTGAAAACGTCCGCGAAATGACCAATTCATAAATCTATTTGTATTAAGAAAGTTAGTTACCGCCAATTGGCTATAGTTTCACAGATATGTGCAGGTGTTCTTAAAGTATTAACGATAATCTCAAATTCTGAAAGAATAATCCGTGTTGGAAAAATTACTTCCTATACGTTATTGGTGATTACTATAACATTGCTTAAATTCTTGTTAAACAGATACAAATTATTAATACAAACACACTTATGAATTGGTCATTTCGCGGACTTTTTCAAATAAGATTCGGTTTCTTTGAGGACCTTTTGCACGTGAGAGAATCAAGTATTAATGGCAACTTTTAAATGATCCAAAATTCAACTAGGTTTTAAGTAAAATACCTGTTACACTTGTTTCAGAATATTTTTTCTGTTACGTGAATATCTACTAAGCAAATACCGATTCATATTGGAAACATTATTTCGGTTATGTAATTTCATTAGAGGAACAACTGCGATACGTGTAAAAGTGTGATGTGAAGGAAGATTAATTTAGGAAATAATGCGGAAAAATTACTTCCGATACAGTACTGGTGATTACTGCAACGTTACATAAATCCTTGTTAAACAGATTCGGATTGTTAATACAAATACACTTATGAATTGGTCACTTCACGGACGTTTTCAAACAAGATTTGGTCTCTTTGAGGACCTTTCGCACGTGAGAGAGTTAAATATTAATGGCAACTTTTAAATGGCGGACCAATACGAAACTCCGTAATACAAAATAGAGGTGTTCAAACAAAAATCTGACCTTTGTTTACCCTTGAAGACCTTCACAAATTGCACAACTAATGCCGCCAGTTTGACCAGCTTTCCGAACCTACCAATGTTTGTTTGAACCTTTTTTTCTTAAAGCACACTTTTTAGGAGATGCCATTGTACCCTGTTCTTCCATGAGATAGTTTTTCATGGTCGTTTTACACATGGAATAAAATCCCGTAACCAAAACATGGGTACCCGCTTAAAAAAAAGTTCATCTTCATTTGATCTTCAATGGGCAATTAATTTTAGCCAAAATCGTATTATATACGTATTTGAATATTTAGGTGCCTTCCCTGAGTATGTAGACATTTTTTTGCAGAACCACATATTTTGTTATTAAAAATTTGTTGAAAAAATTCTGAAAAAATATGTTTGAACTCTATGGAAAAAAACGATGCAATTTTTGATGCCATTAATGAAGTAAACTTACAAATACATTTTTTAAATCAAAAGTCCTCAAAAGGGACGATTATTGTAATGTCCTCGAAAGGGAAAATTGTTATACATTTTCAAAATATAAGCTATATATGAATAAAAATTATTTTTTCT
>OX463775.1:453911-511411 GCA_949825005.1 Gasteruption jaculator
AGTGCATATTGTATAAAATCCGTTGGGGATTTTCACAATACTGTCGTAGAATTTCTACCTTTAACTGCGATATTGATAGAAAATTTTTAAGTCTAAACTGTATAAATTAATCTGACTCAACAGACTGAACCCTGCTATAAGAATCATTTCATTTTTAAAAACAAAAGATAAAAAGAAGTACGTAATGTTCGCTTAGAAATAACAAAATAACATACATAGTAGCGCATCGTACGAAAATATACCTATCGAGACCGCGCTCTTCATCACAGTCTACCCCGATGTTGTCTTCCATTTTTTCCTCTGCCACTTAGCACATAGCTTCTTTAACAGTTTAGTAATTATTCTCAAAAATTTTTAATCGTGAGTCTTATCATTTTTTTTTCACTAAAGATAACGCCGCTTTGTTAAAGTCTGCCGGCCCTTTCTCTTCCACGAAATCGTCTGCCAATAATTTTCCGCGTTTCGTAGCAACAAATACTTCACTTTCCAATAATTTTTATCCATGAGCATTATCATTTTTTTCCCTGTAAAATTTGTCATCTTTGAACGTCCGCCCCCGCCTTAATCTTTCTAATCGCGCTGGCAGACTGACCACTCGGTGTTCGGGAGCGCTAATGGAAACTCTCTAGCTATTAATATTTCATGTACCTTATACCTTGCTTTTTTATGTAGCCAGCTCTTAGACTATATCTGAGGGAACTAAAACTATTCCAATAATAAACCAATGGATTCACGCGTCATGCGTACTATCGTAAAGATAGCGTGATGTTAATCTCCCGCTAGATCCTGGTTTGCCCTACATAGTTCCCAAGCCAGCCTATAGCAGGTGCGGGAGCCGTGCCTAACGGAAGGGATATTCGAAATGCTCCAATGTGACGCAAAAGCGCGAGCCTCGAATATACCCTCTCCGTTAGGAAAAGTGCCCCTCTCGAGGAAAAGCCCTCGACGAGGAAGGAGAAAATTCGGTTTCCGCAGGCTCTAGGGAACTTCTATAAAGGCAGGACCAGGAGCTCCGGGAGAATCAGATGTTTCGTCTGTCTCGCACAAGCAACAGCTTAAGAGAACAGCAATAAGCGAAATCTCAATTTAATTAGAGTAGTCCTACGATCAAAGCGATCAGGACGAATTCGCTCTCAAATCCTAAGTTCCTCTTCGAGACTTAAAAAAAAAAGCAACTAGCATAGCGTCTAGCCCTTATTCAAAGTCTCGAAGAACTTCCTATCTTGCATTCGAAAGAGGCTACTAACATAGCGTTAGCCCCATTTTCGAATTGCAACACCTCAGAAGCCACCAGCATAGCGTCTGGCCTTTCGAAAAAGGTGAAAAATCTCCTTTCCTATAAAGGGGATACAGTAGAGAGCCACTGGCATCGCGTCCAGCCCTTTCTACTGTGTTCTATTTCTGGAAGCTACTGCCATCGCGTCCAGCCCTTCCAGAAAGAAAATTCATTTTCCAAATTCCGCAATTGGAAAAGGCCACTGGTATTGCGCTCAGCCCCTTTTCCAAACTGTAAGTACTTTCGGAAGCCACCAGCATAACGTCTGGCCCTTCCAAAGAAGGCATTCTCACCATTCTCCTTGTAACGGATGCAATAGGGAGCCACTGGCATCCCGACAAGGCCTCACAATTGCATTCGAGTTCCTAGAAGCCACTAGCATCGCGTCTAGCCCTTCTAGGAATCAAGGTGATCCCTTTTTGCATGCAGCTGATCTAGAGCAGCCACTGACATCGCGTTCAGTCCTTCTCGAAGTCAGTTGTCGGTATCGAAGCCACTAGCATTGCGTCTAGCCCCTCGATACCGAATTCGCATGAGAAAAATCTCCTATCCTGGGAAAACTTAATTTATTGAATTAATTAATGAGGAAAAATTTATTTATTAAATTAATTATTAAAGAAATTAATTATAGAAGCAATAAAGACTTAAAATAATTAAAATTTTTGATATTAAATAAATTATAATTGTATCCAGGAATTCAATAAACTAATACTAGTAGTTTAAAGAATTTTCTGGTGTAAAATTATTTCTATTTCTTCATTTTGACTTCTTTAACCCGTCCAGCACACGAATCCTTTCTAAGATTCGGCTACACGTCTCTCGTACGAGGACCGTAGGTAGCAGCCAAATCGTCTCAGTATATAAGCGTTGTAAAAGCGAGAAAAAAAAAGTTTAATAACCCAAGTATAAAGAAAAAAAAGATAATCTTTCTAAAAAGGATATGTTCGCGATCGCGAAAGGTAAGGGGGGAGCGGAGCTGAGCCGGGACCCACCGGACAGTCTCCCTCTCCCGGAGCTGGTCCCCACTCGCAGCGTCTCCCACCTCGCAGCGATCTCATCGAGCACGATATCGGCGAGATCGTTGCCGTTCCAGGCTGGAACTTCCAGCCAGTCGCTCGCTCGACCCGAACGCCTTCAGGCGGGGACTCTATGTATGCTTTTAGGCTACACTTGTAAGTCTGGTGAATCCAACCATCCAAACCTTACCCCACGAGGCGTTCTCGTGATCTTAGAGTTAGCGCGGTGTTCGCGTTATACCTATTCCTAGTGCGGTGTTCGCACTTCCTTTAAGCGGAGTTCGCTTCCTTTTCCTAGTGCGGTGTTCGCACTTTGTAGTCTCTCTGAGACAACTCGAGGTGTTCTCGGGTTGTCTTTCCTTCGGGGATTAGCCCCATTTTCGCTCCCAACCTTCCGGCTTTCCAGGCGCCCTAGCCGCGATCGCGATAGTGATAGCGATAGCGATAGAGTGATAGTGATAGTGATAGCGATAGAGTGACAGTGATAGTGATAGTGATAGCGATAGAGTGACAGTGATAGTGATAGTGATAGTGATAGCGATAGAGTGACAGTGATAGTGATAGTGATAGTGATCCGGCTTTCCAGGTGCCCTAGCGCCTGATCCAGGCGGAGTTCGCCTCGCTCGTCATAGCGGAGCTCGCTTTGCGCGTTTTCTCGGGTATTTTAAAACTTATTGCACGAGCCTCGCGCTCGGAGAATTAGTGCCTTTCTTTTTCTACTAAGTTTTTTATTTATTGTTGAAAAATATATTGTTACGTTTCTCATTAAGTTGCTTCTTTTTATTTATTAGCGTCTCCTACCCTTGTCCGTCCGGGCGAGCCGAACGTTCTGCATAATTCCGGTAGTCTCCGTTTTGTTTCTTTGTATTTGGTGAGATCGGGATTTGCCCGTCGTTACAGTCTCGCACAGGATATGTTTAATAGCGCCACATGAAAAAAATATATATGTATACATACCTTTTTTTGTAAAGTAAGAGGGGGGTATAACGAAGCGTAATTTTTGAATTCTGGCGGGAGCAACTAAGTACCCGATTGTCCCGCCAGAGGGCGCCACAAGCGAAGGCGTTCGCGAGAATCCCGCCGGCGGCGCGCGCATCGCTCGGGGCGCAGTATGAACAGAGCCGCAGAGCATTGAGAAAATCACTCCTCCTCTGCCTGGCATACAAGCTGGCTCGTACCGGGACGTAGGCATTGAAGGTTAGAACGAAGGGTCATTAGATATTCGTAGGGCCTCCGTTGGGTAATACTGACGGAATCCAGAGTTGTTGGGTAGTACCGACGACCATCGCAGTAAGGAACCCTCCGTTATGTGAAACCGACACCAGGAGCTGGGTAAAACCGGTTACCTTGTAGAAGAGTTACCTAGTTCCAGGTGGGAATCAATATCCCCAGGGTATTGAGGCTTCGGGGGCAAATCACAATTGTCCCATTCTGGAAATCCCCGTTAGTGGGGTAAAAATTCGTAAGAAGCGAGCTGTTGGACTTAAATATTATGGATGGGAATAAGTCGCTACATTTTCAAAATAAAAAAAATTTTAATGAAAACTGAATTTGTAATTGCCGGGTGATTAAAACTAGAATATAAGAGATCAACTGATATCCGTTATCATATACAAAACGAACACAGTTATATGTGTATATAACCACACAACATACCAGAACCTTTACTAAACGTACATAAATTCTTAGAAAATTTAATTCAACTACATCAGAATCATTAAAATAATATAACTAACATCATACCGAATAACGAAATATCATATAAAATAATATTCACGTCAAAAATTAAATAACTGATCTGGTACGTATAAATAATCTAAATCATACAATTTAAGACAAAATACATTTGAGGTTAGTATTTCATACTCATTTACAGCATAATCACCAAAAGTTTTTTACAATTTTCAGTTTTCATCAAAATAAATGAAAATATGGATCAAAGTTTAATACAATTTGAATTACGCCGATATTATTATATGTAAAATTATATTTCAAAAAAACAATTTACTAAAGAATTACTACTGAAGAGGATCAGCAACAAATGATCGAAACGTTTAAATAAATAAATATCCACTGGCCGAGAAAAATAACCAAGGACAATAAATGAAAGATAATATTTTATTACTATTAACGAATAAATGAATAAATTAACAATAAACAATAATAATATTTCAATATTCTAATAACAAAACATTTTTAAACTAACATTTTTTAAAAACATTTTTCAATTTTAATTTTTTAATCTAATTTAAATTTCATTATTTTTAATTTTAATTGGAAAAAAACAAAAAAAAGAAACAATTTAAATGTATGTATGTATGTATTTATTGGTTCCCCTTAGGGTTACAAGTACTCCGTTCCCCTCTCTTCCGCTATACATTTGTCCTTATAACTAGCTAATACATTATCAGTCTTACAGCTATGGTCTTAACGACTAAGGTCTTAAACTAAGTCTTAAATTTAAGCGCCTACGTCCCCTCCATTCGCCTCGCACGCCTCGCCACGCAATATCTACCTCGCACGCTATCCTACTTATATTAGAGTAAAGAGAGAGCCCTGCCGCCTGGCCCTCCACTTCCGGTGTATGCTTTCTCTACATATTTCCTCCTCTTATCTCACTCACTCCCCATCTGCTCCTCATTCTCTCTCACCATCCTGTAGTCATTCCCACTCCTCTTCTCCACCCTTTCTCTTGTTCCTCTCCTGCTCCAACTCTCTCATCCTCTCTTCCCCTTCCCCTCCCTCTCCCAGTATTTCCCTCATCCTCTCCCCCACTCCCCTCCACCTTCCCCCCTCACCCTGCATCTCTCCAGTACGTGTTCCCACCCCTCTTCCTTCCCTCCACATACCCTGCACACCCTCTCCCCATCCTTCTACAAATATCGTCCCTCCCTCATCGCCCCCCCCCCCCCATCCTAAATCTTGCTATCCTCCCCCACCTAATCTCTCTTCACCTCTTCCTCAAGTATCCCGGTATCCCCCTTGCCACTACCGTCTGGTACCACCTATTGTATCTAGATTTCCCTATTCTCTCGCTCCTATTCCTTACCTGTCTCTTCAGTCTTCCCTTTCCATCTCCTCATACTTCCCCTTGCCCCGTTCCCTCTCCACCTCCACCGCCCTCCTCCCCCTCTCCTTGAAGAAATCCTCCCTCTCCCTTCCCTCCCCTTCCCTTACCTCTTCCCAGCACATTCTCGCCCATTCATTCCCCTTCCCTCCCTTAAACGTTCTTCGAACCCCCAAGCCCTTCTCTCTGCCCTCGTCCTCAACTTTTCCCTTTTTAATTCTTCCGTGACCATATACCCTGGCGTCCTCCACCCTACCCCTAGCACCCATTTCAGAAATCTTTCTCCCAACGCCTCGACCTCCCTTCTCTCTTTCCAACCCCACACCAGCACGTCAAACAACCACACCCTTCTCTCCCAATTCTTCCCGAATTTCCTCTTCCCCAAGCTCCAAACCTGTCTCATCGCTACCCCGCCCTCGCTACTCTATCCTTTACATGTGCCTCCTGTCCCCCATTCGTCTTAAACACATACCCCAAGTATTTAAAATCTTTTATCTCCTCTATTTCTTCCCTTGCCCATCCCCATTTCACCTTCTTAATCCTCCCCCTCCCTTCCTAAACCTCATTATCGTCGTTTTCCCCGTGTTCACTTTTAGCCCCTTTCCTTCGAAGTACTCCTCTAATTCTGACATAACCACCCTCATATCCTCCTCCCCCTCAGCCAGCACCACAATGTCATTAGTGTAAGCCAATGCCCTGACCCTTTCCCCCCCTATCCCTATCCCGCCCCTTCCTATCCTTCTTAGTTTGTCCTCTAAGTTCGCCACTAGTATGTTAAACAGTATTGGACTCAGAGATCACCCCTGCCTTACCCCCCTCGCTGTCCAGAATTCCCCACTCAGCTTTTCTCCCACCCTCACCCTACTCTTTACCTCCCTGTATATTTCCTCTGTCCTTTCTACCAGCCCCTCCCTTATCCCCCCCACCCTCATAAATTCCCACATTATCCTCCTGTCTACCGCGTCGAAAACCCCCTTGAGGTCCAGGAATAGAACCCCCCCCCCCACATTTTCCAATTCCTTACCCATTAAGTAGTTTAGCACGTGAATATTATCCATTGTCCCTCTCCATTTCCTAAATCCTTTCTGCCATTCCCCAAGTACCTCTTTCTCCTCCACCTCTTTCTCTAATCTCCTTGTCAACACCGTCGCATACACCTTGTAAAGTGTCGGCATCAGTGTGACCCCCTTGTACTCTTCTACCTTCTTCGCCACTCCTTTCTTTACTACTGGCACTATAATCCCTTCCTTCCATTCCTCTATCCATCCACCCCCCTCCCATACCTTATTGCACAGCTTCCAACCCCCCTCTCTCAAACCCTGCCCGCCAAACTTCCATTCCTCAATCTCTATCCCATCCCTCCCTGGAGCCTTTCCTCCTTCAATCTTCCTATTACTTCCCGGAACTCCTCCCACCCTATTCCCTCCAGCTCCTCCCTACTTATTCCTATTCTTCCCTGTACCACCTTGTGGTCCACCCCTCCTAACCCCTCCATAAAATACTCCTTCCACTCCTCCATCCCTATCTTCTCGTTGATCCCTCTTTTTCTTTTCCTTTCCTTCCTTAATAGAGCCCACACTTCCGCGTCGTTTCTTACCTCTCCCACCTCCTTTATCAGCCTATCCTCTTCCTCTTTTTTCTTTGCTTCACACAGCTCTTTATACTCTCCTTTACCCGTGATGTAGTCCTCCCTATTTCCCCTTCCTTTCCTCCATTCCCTCAGCCTTCTTCTAATTTCTCCTTTCTTATTCGCACACTCTCCGTCCCAGCATCCTTTCCTTTTACCTGCTCCTACTCCTACTTTCTCTTTCTCCCACTTACTCCTCTCTCCTTCTATTTTCTCCTTCAGCCTTGCCCACCCTTCTTCCAACGACCTCTCCCCCAGCTCGAAACCCTCCGTCATCTCCCTATATTCCTCCGTCCTCTCCCTATATTCATCCTTCTGTCGTGCTGTAACACTGCTGGTCACGTTCATATCAGCCGAGTCCTGACTGCTTGCCATCAGCCATATACCTACAACTTAGCCGTGGGTGCGTTCAGTTTCCTAACATCGGATTCAAGAGTACATTTCTGCAAAGAATTCATCAAGTATAGTGACAATGCCTGTTAAATGTGGTAAATGTGGAAAATCCGTTAGATGTGGACTAACATGTATTGACTGTGATTTTATTTTCCATCCAAGTTGCGCTAGACTGTATGCGTATAGACCTGCGGCATCTCCATGCTGTCGTAATAGTCTGTCTGCGCTGCTCGGCAAATTGGATGAGACTGCTTCGGTCTACATACCGAAAACAGTACCCGCAGTGGCTACGATCCCCACGACCACTTTTACCACCTCTTCTATGGTCTCTTCTATTCCTGTCACATCAGCTTCCCTTTCCTCTTCTTTTCCACCTAATATCTCATCACCTGTCTCTCTCTCTATTCCAAATGAGTCTAAACTAGATTTAATCTTATCTTGCGTCTCGAAAAATGAAACTATGCTCACTGAGTTCAGGAGGGACCAGGTTAAAATCAACGATGCCTTAGAAAAATAACTTACAACATTAAATAACCTAACACAAACCGTTTATAGTCATGATGTCAGGCTATCTCAGGTTGAGACTGATTTGAATCTTTTAAAATCCAATTACGACAATTTTATTAACTTGGTTTCTTCTGATTCTGATCCTCTTAATGCTGCTTCAATTATCTCTGCATCATCATTTAAGAGAAGGGCTATCCATAATTTTAGTTTCAGAAATCCTGTCGATTCCCCAGCTAATGGTATAGTATACAGAGAGATAACTGTATCAATGTTACCATCGTGTTCTCCGGATCAGTATTACAAAGCAATTTCAAAGGTTCTTGTCTCTCTGAATGCTGCAACATTGCAGAGTGATATACTGAACATTAGAGAATTAAAAAAACGAACTCAGAATGTACGTGAAGGAATTATGGATGAACCTCTCACAGCTGTTCGTTCAATGGATGTCACCAAGAAAATAACGTTAATAGTCACTTTTAAAACTAGTGTGGTGCGTGATTTTTTGCTCAATCAGAAAAGGAAACAAGGTAGGTTGGAGTTATCCACATTGTTTCCTGATACTGGTTCTGGTGTCATCCATATGAACGAAATGCTGCCTACTGATGTGTATAAAACTCTTCTCGAAACGAAAGTGGCAGCGAAGTCCAGAGGTTATCGGTATGTCTGGGTGAGAATTGTTCAATTTTTGTCCGAAAAACTGAAGGTAGCGATGCTATTCAAATCATTGACTCTAGTGATAACCAAAAGCTTATATGACCAATATGTCTAATGGTAACAATGCCCCTGGCCTTTCTTTTTCTATTTTCGCCTCAAATTCTCTTCGAGGCCATATAGAATATGTTAGAGCGTACTTCTCTATGCATTTCTCACACGTCATCTGTGTCGCTGAGAGCTGGCTACATTCTAACATTGACAATGATTCTGTGAAAATTGATAACTACTTTTTAATACGCAATAATAGAGAGGGAGTGTTAGGGGGTGGTGTAGCCTGTTATTTCCATAAATCACTAAAAATAAGTTTTCTTTCCTCTTCTCCCTCTGTATATTCAGGCATGCCAGAATATATCCTCTTTGAAATCACGACAACTGTGGATCCTCCGCTTCTACTTCTACAGGTACTCTATCAAGTATTCTAATGTAATCATTACTGGTGACCTAAACTGTAATCTTCTTACAACCAATCCTAACTTAAAGTACCTAAATGATGTAATATTCAGCAACTCTTTGTTCCTGATCCCCACTGATGCATCTTATCATCTGCATAATTACGATTCATGGTTAGACATCGCAATAGTGGATTCGGGAAACAAAGTATGTTCCTACATGAAGTCTGACTCCCCGTTTATTGCGAATCACGATTTACTATCTTTTGTATATCTATTATCTCCACCTGTTCATAACACTCCTCGGATACGTCGTGACTTCTCATGCTTTAATTCGAAACTCTTCTCTACAGAGTTTCTATCTTATCATTCGGCGATCAATATTCTTCATGACACTGACATTGATTCGAGAGTCAGAAACTTCACTGAAGCATTTTGCTCCTCTCTTGATGCAGTTGAGCCTCCTAAGATTGTACCTGCTGTTAGAAAGAGGCTTCCCTGGCTAACACCTACCATTCTTACAAGGAAGGTACCTGAGGTGTACCTCGCCGATTTTGGTGAAATTTTAGTATGTTATAGTTCGTGAAAAAATAATCGACACGTATTTTTTCCTATCAGCGGTAAAAGACTTTTAAGGGGTGAAAACCACCCTCAAAGTTGACCCCAAAAAACGTTTTTTTGATATATTTCGGCTCCTAATGAATATTTTGCAATGGGACAAAATGGAAAATATTCCTTGCGAAAAACGCTAGTTTTTAAAATAAAACAAAGATATATTTTAACAAATAATTACAAGGTTCATGTTTCAAAGTGTATATGGGTCATTCCACGCCAAATCAATCATTTTTGATCCTTCTATTTTTTATTTGTCTGAATTTTTTTATATTATTCTACTCTCTAAAAAAAATTGTTGAGAATTTTTTCTAATTTTTTTTCAAAGCCGATTTCAAGATATCGATTTTTTCGATTTCTCCTTCAAATAACTTTGTAAATTTGTAACTTTGCGAAAAATAGACTGATTGGAAATTTTTTTTTCATTTTATTGCATTTTTTACGTACTTTTTAAAGAAAATTGTTTAAAAATCTTCACTTGCGTTTTTCGTAATGATTTTTCAATTTTTATGTCCAATTATTTTTTTTTAATGATTGCCATATTGAATTTTTTTGAAAAATTTATATTTCAAAGTACTGCTTGTTTAACATCTTTTGTGAAAATTTCATAATGGGATGCGGATTTTTTATATTTTTTTCAGATTTTTTAAAAATTAAGAAATTGTTTTTATGAATGTATAATGTATACAGGGTGTCTCATTATAATCTTTCCACGCGATTATCTTGCAAAATATTCATCATTCGAAAAAAATGTTCAAACGAAACTTGCTCTATTTGAAGGGGGACATTCAATGATGTACACTGTTTTTTTCTGGATGGAGGCGTCTCCGAGATTTGAAGGTAACCTTTGTTTTTTTAAATGGAAACGTAGTTTTTTTCACGCTAGACATATAGCTTACTTCAAAACGAATCCATTGACCTAAAATATGTTGACCTTGAAGTGTCATTCAAGGTCATTTTAATGGCTTGAAGTTTTCTTCACTGCACGTCCAAAAAATGTTTCTTATTTTGTAAATTCAAAAGTACGACCTTGAACATTTATGCAGCACCTGATTCAATCCCTAAGTGACACTTCAACTTCTTCTAAAGTTTCCATAGCAATTTGCCTGTAAACATTTGTTATTCGAGCCTTCATATTCTGTGTTTGTAAACATTAATGCCAATAGCATTCAAACTCGTCTTGTTGAATTTAGAAGATGAGAAACATTTTTTGGACGTGCAGTGAACAGGAAAACTTCAAGCCATTGAAATGACCTTGAATGACATTTCAAGATCAACATAGTTTAGGTCAATGGATTCTTCTTGAAGTAAGCTATGTGTCTAGCGTGAAAAAAAGCTACGTTTCCATTTTAAGGTAGGTGTCTAGTCTAGAGAGCGAAAAAACAAGCTTATTTTCGAAAACGTTTTTCTCAGCTTCTTTATTAGACATTACAATTACAATATTTTCTAGGACATAATGCTATCCTTATCGAATGGGAAAAAAATGGTTTACATCGTCCAGCGTTTTTTTCCAATTTTCAAAAAGCGCCAAAGTCGAGTCCTTGATAAAAAGTTGCTCCCATGGCGGACAATCAATCTTCGGATTGGAACGTTTGAAACAAAAATAGGAAAAATCTTTTTAAAGAGGAAGGTTTGCCACATGGTAAATCACTACCGTTTGCCAAAAATCGATAATAGAAAAAAATGGCGGTTATTTGAAAAACACTGTACAAAAATCGACATATTTTTGCACCGTTTGTGTCATGTAAATTTTTATATTATAAATTTTTTTTAAAAATCTGGTGAATTACCATACAAAACACCTTAATAAAGAATCGTACAAAGTTTCATCAAAATCGATGTAGTGGTTGCGGAGGTTGTTTATCCGCCATGGGAACACCTTTTTATTGAGGACTCGACTTTGGCGCCTTCTGAAAATAGAAAAAAGATGTAAACCATTTTTTTCCCATTCGATAAGGATAGCATTATGTCCTAGAAAATGTTGTAATAGTGATATCTAATAAAGAAGCTGAGAAAAACGTTTTCGAAAATAAGCTGATTTTTTCGCTCTCTAGACTAGACACCTACCTTAAAAAAAGAAAGGTCACCTTCAAATTTCGGACACGCCTCCACCCACGTAGATAGGCTATGTCGTTTTGAACCCAGGTGCTCTGAGGGGGGGTGAGGGGCTGCGCGGGGGAGGAAGTTTCTAACGGGGGGGGGGGGGGGGTTGTAAGTGGGCGGAGTTAGAGGGTGGGGGATTGTAGGTGGTGGGGTTGTGGGTGGTGGGCGAGAGTTTTAAATTGCTGACGTGACACCAAAAAAAAAATTTTTTTTGGTGTCACGTCAGCAGTTTTGGGTGAGCAGTGGGGGTTAGCACGTTGGATCTTGTTTTTGAGTGTGACGTCAGTAGAGCATTTTTTTGGGGATGACGCTAAGGTCAAAGTAACATGTGACATTAATTATGCGAGCGTGAGAGATTAATTATGCTAGATATCTTCCAACAAAGTTGCGAGCAGAAGGAAATAGAACTTTTCTGATTACTCGGAGATTGACAACCTATGACCCGCGAGTCACTATTGACCCATTTGATAATTTTAAGTGATTCACTTAAGTTCTAAAAATTGACTGCCTAATTTAAGGTTTCCCAGCATAAGGTGTGATCGTTAACAAATTTAATTGCTACAACAACCCTAATTTAGGATAAAACGAAGACTAGGAGGCTTAATCCGACCTGATAACAACTTTTAAGGCTAATATATGATTAAAATATTTTTACTTAAGACCAGAGAGATCTAATCTATCATGCCAATAATTTTTAAATGTTAATATCTAATTTTAATATTTCCAGTATAGAACATGAGCAACCCTGTCAGGCCTGCAAAAATTTTTTTTTTATCCAACCCAGTAGCGAAAACTGTTGGATAAACTCTAATCTAACAATTTAAGAAAAGTTCAATTATGATCATTTTTACTTTTATAGCTTTAGTTTTTAAAATACTTTAAATCAAAAAGTACAGAAAACGATACTATATTGTTAAATAATGCATTGTCACAATATTTTCTCTTTAATTAACACTCCAAAACAATAAAATTACCTAATTAAAAAACGTAAACACACTATATAAATCCTCAATAGAAACATTTTGAAATGTTAAACAGGTCGTTTAATCGTACTATTATCGAAACGGAACAGTTTCGCTAGCGTTGAAATACTTCCATTACACTGACTCAAGTATCTCTTTAATATTCACATTTTGGTTCATTTTAACCCATGATTAAAACAGGTTGTCGATTCCTGTGCTAGACAAAAGTAGATCGAGCTGATGTTATGGTTGCAATAGGATTTTTGTAGAAGTACCGCGCGGATGACGTTGAGATCAAAGTAGCATGTGAGATTAAGTATGTGGGACAAAAGTAGATCGAGCGTATATTGTAGTTGCAATAGGACTTTTGTAGAAGGATCGCGGGGATGACCTAATGAGGTCAAAGTAGCATTTGAGATTAATTATGTTTGACAAAAGTAGATCAAGCGGATGTTGTGGTTGCAATAGGATTTTTGTAGAAGTACCGCGCGGATGACGTTGAGATCAAAGTAGCATGTGAGATTAAGTATGTGGGACAAAAGTAGATCGAGCGTATATTGTAGTTGCAATAGGACTTTTGTAGAAGGATCGCGGGGATGACCTAATGAGGTCAAAGTAGCATTTGAGATTAATTATGTTTGACAAAAGTAGATCAAGCGGATGTTGTGGTTGCAATAGGATTTTTGTAGAAATACCGCGCGGATGACGTTGAGATCAAAGTAGCATGTGAGATTAAGTATGTGGGACAAAAGTAGATCGAGCGTATATTGTAGTTGCAATAGGATTTTTGTAGAAGGATCGCGGGGATGACGTTTATATTAAAGTAGCCTGTGAGAATAATTATGTGGGACAAAAGTAAATCGAGCGTATATTGTGGTTGAAATAGGACTTTTGTAGAAGTACCACGCGGATGACGTTGAGGTCAAAGTAGCATGTGAAATTATAAAGTTGCTAATATTTTTTCCAGATAATGTAGTGATTGATGTGTTGACTTTTGTATAAAAGCATGGTAGGAACTAGGCAAAAGTCAGTTCTAAGAAACATTTACAGTGTAATAAAGTTTATAACATATTTAATTAATATAAATGGAATTTTTAAAATCAGTTAATAAACTTGGAAGTTCTCAGTGTCTATTACCCGTGGTAAATTTATCTGATTTAAAAGAATCCGAAGTGTATTTAATATCAAAAATCAAAAGGGTTAATACGCGGTACGGAGTAAACATTATAGTGGAGATTCGTGAATTTGAATTCTCAGTTTTTTTACCGAAACGTATGGGTGAAGGTATCAATTATGCCCAATTATCTGAGGTGGTGAAATTAGTTCAAACTAAAACATTATTATTAAAATATTTAGGCGGTCAATATAATTTTATTGAATTCGTCTGTGCGGATGACGAAGAGAAAAAATAAAAAATCATCATATCCGCGGAGAATAGAACTTTCGTGAAAAAAAACTTTATAGTTCTAGTACATAATTAATATATGTAGTTTGAAACGAACTCAAGAACTTCAGTTGACGTTGTCATCTTTATCGTGTTGGCGTTAATAGTTAAATTTAAAAAATAAAATAAGAAAAACGGTCAGTGTCTGTTGGACAACTAATTAACAAAAGTACTGTACCTCAAGATTTTAAAAAGGATTAAAAAAGTGAAAAGTCACATTTAAAAAAAAAAGAATGGAGAACATCAATAAAAAGTTTGATGTTTTAAAGAAATCTTCAAAGACGATCGGTCAAAGTGTACCTGAAGTGCTAACTTTGTAAGTATAATTTTTTATTAAAGAAGAAAATTTTTTTATTTAAAAAAAATAATAATAAATTTTTTTATTTCAGATACGTTACTGCGCTTCAATTATTAATAGATGTTTTGGAAGTAATACCAATTAACAACTCTAAAAATACAAAACTCTTAGCAGAATCCTTTGAAAAGCTCCAGTTTGAATGTAATGATCCGGCAATTTCATTATTGCATGTAATGGAAGAATTACAAGAAACTATTAATCAAATTGATCAAAGTGGAGAGGTTATGGATTCCGAGGGGTTGAATGAAACAACTATAATGGTTAAAACAATAACACAGTAAGTATAATAATAATAACAAATTTTAATAATTGTTTCTCTTTTCTGTTACAGTTTCACCTGTTCAATGATGCTGTTTTTAAGACTTTGTAAATTCCGTCCAGAGACCTTTAATCGAGATATTCTCGAAATTACGAGAAAGTCGTTTGAGTATCTTCTTCAGTGTAACATCGAAGCTAATATTAAGAAGGAAGCGCAAGAAAGGGATACAGATCTAGAAGAAGAAGCAGTAGCGACAACATCATCACAAGGAAAACAAGGACCGATATCACCAACCGAGGAAATGCAAGAACCATCAACATCATCGACACAACCAGCTGGTGATAACTTAAAAGAGTTCGAAATTTTCGAAAATCGAAATCCCATTTTATGTCAAATTAAACATATAATTTTAAATGTTTTTTTTACAGTAATAAAAGATAATACGGAACACGTAAAATTTCACTGTGTAACAAATATGTCAAAATTAAAAAATATATACATTATTGTTCCGTACAATTGGATTTTATTGATAAAAATGAAATTATGATGAGACTGAATGAAATTGCAAACATAATTCATTTAAAGAGTATATTAAATCATAAATATATTTGTGATTCATTCTTTTATTTTGATCATAAAAGGTATGAGTTGAAAGATGGGGAAGAAAAAAATACTTGGTTTTTAGATAATCATTTTTAAGGGAAACAAATTTTTTAGTAAATTAAGTTTGTAAAAGGTAAAAAAATACATATAAGAATTTTATATTATATCTGTATCTGTATGTATCTTTATTGTTCCCCTTAGGGTTACAAGTACTTCCATCTCATTCTCTCCATAGTCACACTCTCCCATCACCCTTTACATTCCTTTCCCTTCATCTCCATCCTCCCATCCTAACACCCCTACCTCCCCTCTCTCTCCCCCTTCCATATCCTTCCCTTCCTTCATCCTTCTTCTTTCGTTCCCTACATCCTACCTCCCCTCTTCTTTCCTATCTATTGCCAGCTCTCCTTCGTACCTTCATACCCCCCACCGCTTATACACTCTTCCACTCTTGTCTTTCATCACCTCCTCCACCTCATCCCACCTGTACCATTCTCCGTCTATTTGTAATTCCCCACGCCCTATCCACACTTTCCTCATCCCCCTTCTCTCTTCTTCCGCTATTCCTCTGATTTTCCATTGGATTCTTCGTTCCTCCCACGTCAGATCCTCTTCGATCCTTTCCTCTCTTCCTCTCAACCGCCTCTTCTTCCTCATCAGCTGCTGTTTACCTTCCTCGCTCCTCATCGTGACCACCACCATTTCCTTGCCTTCTTTCCTCTTTCCTCCTACCATCTTCACTCTTTCCACCGCATCCTCCACTTCTATTTCTCTCAACACCTCCTCGACCACTTCTCTTGCACCCCTATTCCCAATCCTCAAGCCCTTCACCACCACATTCCTTCTTCTTTCCTCTCTCTCCTTCCTTTCCATTTTCCTCTCCACCTCCTTTATTCTTTCTTCCGCTTCTCGTCTCATCCCCACCTCCCCTTCTCCACCCTGTTCTTTGGAACCTTCCATTCTCTCAATCCTTTCCTCCAACTCTTTCCATCTCTCATCTTTCCCGCTCTCCTCCTTCATCTTTCTCTGTATTACTTTCGCGCTGTCTTCTATGCGATTCTTTTCCTCTTCCCTTCTAATCTCTTTCTGAGCATCCTTCGCATACTCCAGCATCCACTCCTTCATCCTTCTCCCATTTTCCTCCATTTCGAATCTCATCTTCCCTATTCTCTCTTCCATCTCCTGTCTCATCTCTTCCAGCCTTCTCCTCCCTTCCTCTCTTATTCTTTGTATCCTCCTCTCCATTTCTTCTTCTTTTTTCTCCATCATTTTCATCACCTCCATCACCTTCCTTTCCATCTCCTTCTCTTCCCTTCTCCTTCCCTTCTTACTTCTAATAACTTTTCTTCCCTTTCCTTCTCCTCCGGCGTTCCCACTGCTCCTCCACCTCCTTGTAATTTCCACTTCTCCTCTGTCCTCTCCTCCACATCTAACCCCTTCCTCCTCCTCTCCGGCTCCTTCGCGCTTCGTCCGCTCCACTCACCGCTTTCCATCTCTTCCACTGTCCTCTCTCTCCGCTCTCTGCAACGTTCTCCATCTTTACTCACATCTTCCTCCCTACCCCTCACTTGTTGAATTCCAGCGTCACGACCCTGATGAAATGGTGAAAGTTATGACTGAATGGGTGCAAGATGTGAACGATGAGAAATTGAAGCGAGTGCGGAGAGCCCCGAGGAAAAGGGTTAATTGGTGGAATGAACAGTTAGCGCAAATGAGGACGGATGTGAGGAAAGAGCGAAAGAATTATCAGAGAGCGAGGAGGTGTGGTTGGGTGAATGAGAGAGAATGTTGGAATGTATACAAGGGAAAGATGAAAGAATATAAAGGATTGATGTGAGTAAAGGATGATTCTGAGAGCAAAAGAGGATGATTGGAAAAAATTTGTCGAAGTGAAAGGAAACCAAGACCCTTGGGGCGAAGTATACAAGGTGTGTGCAAGGAAGAAACGTATGGAAGTGCTGAGTGGAATCAGGGTCGGCGACGAAACGTTGAGTACGTGGAGTGAATGTGCGACTGCTTTGTTGAATGAGTTCTTCCCGACGCAGGATGTGAATGTGATGAACCCAGTGATGAATGAAATGGTTGTTCGTGATGAACAAGAGTTTGAATGGGATGAGCTGAAGAATGCGATTATGAGAATGAGTGTCAGGAAAGCTCCTGGTTTGGATGGAATAACTGGTAATATGGTAAGAGTGTTGATGAAAGTGATACCACTGTACGTGAAGAGTATGTTTGATAAGTGCTTGAGTATGAATCGGTTTCCGAGTGAATGGAAAAAGAGCAATGTGGTAGTGTTATTGAAGTCCCCTGAGAAAGATCGAAGGGACCCTCGGTCGTACCGACCGATCTGTCTCCTGCCGGTGCTGGGCAAGGTGTTGGAGCGATTAATGGTGAGGAGGCTGCTGCCTCGGATCGAAGGTGTACTGAGTCACAGGCAGTACGGCTTTACGGAGGGAAGGTCGACCGAGGATGCCCTGAGATGTATGAAAGATTACGTGAATGAGTCTGAAAGAAAGTATGTATTAGGTGTGTTCGTAGATTTTAGGGGTGCTTTTGATAATTTGACCTGGGAGTGTGTAATTGAGAAACTAAGAGCGCTTGAGATTCATGAACTTGGCCTGTGGATTGAGTACTTCAGTGAGAGAAAGGTATGCATGATGGGAGAAAATGATGTTGTGTGGAGGGAAGTATGTAAGGGGTGTCCGCAGGGTTCCATCTGCGGCCCCCTCATATGGAACTTAATGATGAATGATTTGTTGTTGAATCTTGCACGAATGGAGTGTAAAGTAGTGGCCTATGCGGATGACGTGCTTCTCCTCATTGAGGGGAATGGACGGTGTGAATTGGAACGAGTGAGTGCGGAATGTATGCGTGTAGTTGTCGAATGGGGTAATAGTGTCGATGTGAGTGTATCTGAGAAAAAGACAGTGTGTATGATGTTGAAAGGGAACCTTTCGAGGGCGCCCAGTGTGAAAGTGAATGGTAGAAATTTGAAGTGTGAAAAGTGTGTGCGATATCTGGGAATTATGATTCGTGAGAGAATGAGTTTTAAGCCCCACTTGGTGTGCATGCGAGAGAGAATGTTGAAGAGTGTGAGTGCGTTTAGACGAGTTATGAAAAGAGAGTGGGGCCTTAAGAGAAAATCTGTGAATGTATTGTATAATGGTGTGTTTGTTGCGTGTGCGTTGTATGGTGCGAGTGCCTGGTACGAGTGCATGGAATATAAGTATGCTAGGGAGCTCGTCAACCGGTCTCAGCGAGTGGTGATGAGTGCATGTCTGAGAGTGGTGCTAACGGTCTCCACGGAGGTCGTGCAGGTATTAATGGGTGTGCTTCCGTGGGACCTGGAATGTATGAGACGGGGTGCAAGGTATAAGTTGCGAAAGGGAATACGGTTGAATGAGATGGATGTGCTGACGAATGCTGATGTGAGTGTGAATGGATGGGAAAAATGCGTGAAAATGTTGGATGAAAGAGTGTATGATGTATGGCAGGAAAGATGGAATGAAAGTGTGAAAGGACGAATGACTTTTAGATTTATACAGGATGTGAGATTTGTGCGTGAGTGTCGAAAGTTTGATTTTGGGTGGAAGCTTGGGTTTTTGTTGACTGGACATGGTTCGTTGAATGAGTATTTGGAAAAGTGTGAATTGGTGAATGATAAGAGATGTATGCGTGGAGCAGAGTCGGAAGATGCGATGCATGTATTGGTTGAATGTGAGATGTATGCTGATTTGAGGAACTTGGATGAAATGGGAGTGGTTGTGTGTGAGGATGGGAGTGTGAATGTGAGCGGTGCGGTTGATAGTGAGAAATGTTTCAGGGCGTTGGGTGAGTATGCGGAGAGAGTGTTTAAGCGAAGGGATGAGAGAATGAGAGAGAGTGAGTGAGAATGAATGGATGTAGGGTGCCGTCTTCGGCACCGCCCGCAGGGGGGTTAACACCGGTTAAAAGCTACAGCGGATTCCGGTAAGTTGCCTTTGGAGAGTAGCGTCTCCACGGATCCGAGCTGGTCGACCAATGCCGAGGTTTGCATAGACCTCAATTGGTAGTAGCCTGCGGCTACGAAAACCCCAGCCGGGTTTAAGATTACCACGGGGGTCGGGGGCACGCAGGGAGGCTTCACCTCCCTGCCCCGACCATTTGGGTACGGCCCATTTGGGAGTATCGTGGTGGCAGTGGTTAAAAGCACACATCGCGTACTAGGTGGCTGAGCCGTCACCGACGTGTGAGTTGCGGTCTCAACTCGGGTACTGACACAGCAGAGCCAGTAGGGATTTAGAAAGGTCCCGCTCCGACCGGTGGGGTTGTCTCGCCTTGCAGCGGACAACGTACCGGTAGTTCAGGTCCATTTGGGGTGAACGCGCTGATAGGGCGTATCTCTATCCCGCGCCCATGGGGGCCGTGTGGATTAAGCCTTAACGGCAGGGGCTACACGTTAAACTATTACGACAGTATCTACCCCTCACTTCTTCCTCCCACCTCCTCTTCCATCCTCCTACAACACTTTTCTTCTCCCGTTCACCTTTACTTAGTTCTTCTCCCATCTCCTCTCTCCATTTCACCAACTCCTTCATTTCCTTCTTCCATCTCTCCAACTCCCTCCTTCCGGCTTCTACTTTGGTTCCTTCCTCGTATCCTTCCTTCTTTCCGTTCCTTTCCCCACCTTCTCCGCTGCTTCCTAGGGCATTCTTCTCATCCTCTTCCTCCTCCCTTTCTCCCACGTCCTCCCTCTGCTCCTCTACTGGTCTCAACCTTCCATCCGTCTTTCCCTTCCCCATTCTTCACCACTCACTCACTCACTTCTACTGTCAATCCTCTTGCCTGCTTCACCTTCCTTTCTACTTTACCGTCTCTACTTTATCCGTTGAGCCTTTCTCCCCTTTAATTGCTTTTCACTCTCCAGATGTCGCCAATCAAACTCCCCACGTTTTCCGTTGCTCCTGTCCACTCCTAACCTCACTTTTCCAACCTCACTTTCACCTGTCCTTACGACTCTCAAAACCCTTTATTCCACTTTCCTTTCATTTTCCAACAATTCCACCACCTTTCCTTTCTTCCTTCCTCACATCTCACTCTCCCACGCTCCTTTTTTCCACCTTTCCTTCAATTCCTTCTCTCTGCCACAACTCACACGTCTCTCCACCACTCAACCGGAAACGGAAGTCGAATTTTATATTATAATGTAATGAGAAAAATAATAAAAAATAAATAAAAATATATATTAATGATAAAAAAGATAAAAATATGATAATGATGATGTCAGCGATGATGATGTTGGTGCTAAAACTAATACTGTTGATTAGTAATACCGATAATATAAATAATGCTACATATGGTGATGATCGATGATGGTGATAGTAATGTCAATGATAATTAATGAATATGATAGCCGGTAAGTTTGATAGTAATATCGATAATAATTAATGAATTGATAATTAATGAATTATTACTACCAAAATCATTGGTCATCATTATAATTCATTAATTATCAATTCATTAATTAGAATCCATATTACTGTCAAATTCATGGGTAATTATATTCGTTAATTATCGTTCATATTACTGTCAAGATTATCAATCATCATCATAAGCATTACTTGTATTATCGTTTATGCTAATCAATAATATTAGTCTCATCATCATCATCATCATCTATGGCACTCAAAAATTATATGTTATAAAAATTAGGTTAGTGCGTTTTTGAGGGAAAAATGTTATATTGTAAATAAAAAAGTAAAATAGATAAATGGTTTTTTCTTTTAGCGATAATTCCCTTATCCATATTCCCTATTACCTAAAAATTAATATGTAAGAAATAAAAAAAATATTTCAGAATTAATATATTGTAATTGAGAAAAAAACTCTATGTATTTTTATTTAATTAGAAAAAGTAATAAAAAACACCATAGTCGTAGAAGTTAGGATAAATACAATATTCCGATACAACGTTCCGATGGTGACTTATGACTAAAAAAATTATATGTTATAAAAAATTAGGTTAGTGTGTTTGAGGGAAAACATGTTATGTTGTAAATAAAAAAAGTAAAATAGATAAATGGTTTTTTCTTTTACCGACAATTCCCTTATCCATATTCCCTATTACCCAAAATTAACACATTGCGGACGACACTCTGCTACATTCCGTTTGGTATAAACGAGAATTCTCATGTTCCGTACGCAATGTGTTAATATGTAAGAAATAAAAAATATTTAAGAATTAATATATTGTAATTGAGGAAAAAACTATGTATTTTTATTTAATTAGAAAAAATAATTAAAAAAAAGAAAAAACCATAGTCATAGAAATTGGGATAAATACAGTAGAGTTCTGATAAAAAATTAGGTTAGTGTGTTTGAGGGAAAAAATGTTATGTTGTAAATAAAAAAAGTAAAATAGGTAAATAGTTTTTTCTTTTAGCGACAATTCCCTTATCCATATTCCCTATTACCCAAAATTAACACATTGCGGACGGCACTCTGCTACATTCCGTTTAGTATAAACGAGAATTCTCATGTCCCGTGCGCAATGTGTTAATATGTAAAAAATAAAAAATATATTTAAGAATTAATATATTGTAATTGAGGAAAAAACTATGTATTTTTATTTAATTAGAAAAAATAATTTAAAAAAAAAAGAAAAAAACCATAGTCATAGAAATTGGGATAAATACAGTAGAGTTCCGATGTTGACCTATAGCTTTATCTTATCGTATTTAAGTACAAAAATTGTTCGCCATTTAAGAGAATTAAGTTTTTTACAATCTGTGTTCCTTATAAAATAGCGCTAAACTAAGTTTCACTTTACAGTCCTCCACTATTCTCACCGCGTAAGAGGAGACGTTTTCATCATGGGAACGTTTGAAAATTCATTATTTTCTCTCATTCATGCTGCTGATGAAAATTTACGAAAACAATTGACGTTAGTGAAACTTGAAAGTGAAATGGAACTATGGATAAAATCATGTTCTGAGATCATTGATATTCTCATAAAAACATTAGAATGTGATGATTTGATTTTATCAATTGGTATGCGACGAAAGTTAATTAATAGAATCGCGTATTTCAAGTGATTAAAGAAACGAGTGTGAACGGACAAGGTGAAAAGTGGGCAAGGTCTTACTAGAACATTAGATTTAAGGTGGGAAACTGTAGTGGAAAAATCAGCGTTTCAAAGTCGAATATCCAACGGTATGGTTGTCAATATTAGACATACTGATCCAAAACAATTTCTGCGAAATGCTGAGAAATTGGTTATTGAAAATATTTCCAATTCATTGAAGACTCACAAGTGTGTTAAAGTGAACACAGTGCTCAACGCTGATTTCATAGATAAAGACAAAAGCGTTGATTTGAAGCACTTTGAAACAAAGAATCATCAGTTGCTGGCAACTTCTAACTTGAAGGAATGGTACGAGAGTAAAATCGTGTAACCAATAGCGACGTCGTTGGAGGAATTTCAAGAGAGAGGCAGTGATTGGGCACTTTAAAAAATTATCAATTTAATAGTGAATATTAACAAGTGAATATTATCCTGCTGAAAAACATGGGGATAGATGTTCTTCCTATCCACATTACAAATCAGTTCTTAATACTGATGGAATAACATTTCCCATGAATCTGCAACAAATGAGGAAATTTGAACGGATAAACGACCTATCCATTAATGTGTTGTGACGTGGTATTTGGGAGGGTCGGGCAACCTCCACCACGTGCACTTCTGATCTTCCGTTGGGCGCCAGCCAGGGTCGACCTGGCCGTGCTGGGTGCTGAAAATCTACGATAAGAAAATTTGGGGACCGGAAAAATAAATAAAAAGAACACCCGGAATCTAATATAATCCGGAGCTTTATTTCCGGTCAAACCAAATAACACCGAACATCAAAAAGAAATAACATAAAAAGAAATAATCGGCAAAACTATCGATAACCCGGATCGCCGGTACAAATATTCTTGGCATAAGAAAAAGCAAATAAAGCTAATAACATTAATACTAAAGTAATAGTCTAATACTAATGAGAAAACCGTTAACGGGAGAAATTTCGGATTTCACCCGGCGTGTCTCAAAATGGCGGTCGGAACGCTACCGCCTCGCACGCTTCTCTCACCACGTACGCACTCTCTCTCTCTCACTCTCACACACACACACAAAATGGGAGGAACTCCCGGAGAGGCCGAGAAGTTCCCCTGGGCAACCGTTTCCGGCCCGGACACCCGGAACCGGAACTTAAAGGGGAAAGGACGCTTCCTTTCTCCCCCGGAACTCTACCGGCCACGTGCCGGATAACGAAAATAAACGAAACTACAAAAAAAAGAAAAGAACAAGGCGCGTAAAGAAATACGAGGAGCTAGCGTAAGCTCCGCTCACGAACCTTTTAAACCTTCCGGAATCCTCCTACACCTTCCGCTCGTCCTCTCCACCAAACGTCCAAAAACTTCCCCAAAAAGGCGTAAACGTCCGTAGTAGATGGCGACGAACGCGAGAATGACTCGCTCCGCGGTTCTCCTCGGAGAGGGGGACGATCGACCGTGGATCGCAGCGCTGGAGCCTCGCCGGTCCGTCCGGTGCTGCCCTCCGAACTAATCGTCGCTTCCCAGCCGGCGCGGGACGGTTCGAATCCGGTTGCTCCCGGTCGACGTTTTCCCGGGCGTCGTTTCTTCCGGAACGCCTGGGTCCGGTGTTACCCCTTGCTCCGGTGAGGCAGGGATCGGGCCGGTGGTTTTTCCCCTTCCTTGAGGGTGCCAGGAGGGTATCTCCCTCGGAACGGTAGCCGGAACTTTGAATGGCTCCCGGTTGCCGCGTCGCAATATGGCCGTCCGTCTTCCCGGCTTCTATTCCCGCGTTGTTCGGCGGTCGATCCCGGATCGATAATTCGGTGAACTCATGGAAAAAGAACGAGCGGCAGAAGTGACAGGCTAGAGGTTATGTGTGGTTGCCCAGGGGGTACGAAGGTGCCTTACCGGTCACCCGGGATTCGAATTCCCCGATTCCCGCGTTCGACGCCTTTACCGGTAGGACGCTGCGTTATTTACTCTTTTACTTGTGGATGGGGTTCGTAAAAACCCCATCACAGTGTATACTCTGGCGGAATCTTCTGAAGGAAAAAAAGTTTTGTAATGTCTACCTCTGCGACTGTGTGAGGAAAAAAAGGAAAAACATGTAAATTTACTTTTCCTTTTGAATAATGAAACGGGAAAGGCACATTTTACGTGAATAAAAAACTTGTCACGATTGGTATCCAATCAAATCAATAAAAATCATCATGCAAAATACATTTGTGATAGGTAATTATTCATAGTATTTTACTAATTTAATTATATGAATATGTAATTTCTTCAGTCTTTCGGTCTTAAAATTAAATTCTGTACGAATTTAATGATGTAGTCGAAAACACCTATAATAACTTACTTTCCAATTATTAAATTAATTTAAATCTAAGAAATTATGTTATGAAATTAAAAATATAAATAGAATCAGTGTTCTGAAGATGACAACGTATTAGTTGTCGAAACGTCAACACAACAAATTTATCAATAAAAAAATTTTAAGACCGAAAGACTGAAGAAATTACATATTCATTTAATACCTACGGTCAAAGAAGGGATATTCCAAAATAATTTAATTATATCCTATTTGAACTATTTAGATTAACGTTATTGTTTTTTTTCATTTACAGATGTCTACATTACTGCTACAACGCGGAAAGTCTTGAACGGCATGTAATTGATTGCAGCCGAATCAATAAATGTAAAATTACTCTACCAACGGAAGAGAAGAAGATGTTAAATTTTGAGAATTTCAAAAGGAAAATTCGTTTACCGTACGTGGTATACGCCGATATTGAATGTTTACTAATTGTAAGAGATACCGTTCATCAAGACATAGAAGACTGCTGCAATACATTCCCTTATCAAGAACATATACCATATAGTGTTGGTTATTATATACATTGCGATTTTGATTTGAATCAGAGTAAATATGTTACTTACAGGGGAGAAGCGGACTGTATTCGTTGGTTTGTTCAACAATTGCATGAGATCGTATTGGATAAATTTTTCAACAGGGTGGAAGCAAAAATGCGACCTATGTCTTACAACGAGTCAATTGATTTTCAAAATGCCACACATTGCCACATTTGCGAACGGGAGTTTGCGGAGACGGATGAGAGAGTAAGGGACCACTGTCATTTGACGAGTGAATATCGTGGACCAGCACATAAGGGTTTTAATTTAAATTACAAAGACTCGTTTGTACCTCCAGTGATATTTCATAATTTGAGCAATTACGATGCTTATTTCATAATTCGCGATGTTGCCAATGCCTTCAAAAGTGATGATGATGATGATGATGATGATGATGATGATAATGAAATAAATATTAAAATTTTACCACAAACGAGTGAGAAATATATATCATTTGTAAAGCACGTAAAAGTTGGTGAGAGATTCATCGATTCGTTTCGCTTCAAGCAATCGAGTTTGGAAAAATTAGCATCGCTTCTCGTTGACAAAACAACTGGTGCTACTGACATGAAGGTAGAGGTAGAATTCTCTTCTTTAATACTCTTGAGTCTGTTGATTTGTTCCACGTTAAATTTACTATGACGGTCATCGATAATGCTCTTAACGCGGTTGATGTGCTCTACGTTGGAGTTATTAATATCCTCAACATTTGTCTTCAGTTTCTCATATTATTGTTGAAGATGGTTGATGGTACTCTTGAGTATGTTGATGTTCTCCACATTGGATTTATTTACATTATCAAAATTCGTCTTCAGCTCTATACACTTTTGTCCGAAATGTGCGTTGTTCACCGTAAGTAGACTATTTATATCATTTTCCTGTATATTCCTTATCTTCTCCTCAATTTCCCTCCTGAACTTATTATGAATAATTGTAATATTTTCAAGCATTGATTTAACAAGCGCATCTTCAATCTTTTCAACTTTCGTTTTTAAAATTTCATTTAGAGCTGTTTCGATTTTCTTAATATATGACCTCATGTTCTCATTTAAATTTTTCCCTATTTGAGTCAATTGTTTATTCACGTCTTCACCAATTGCATCTGCTTGTTTATCCACTTCATCTTTAACCTTATCATCCACGTAACGTTTATGAACGACATCATCAGCCTCTGTGGGAGTTGCAAGCCTTTGAATTTCTCTACCACCAGCATTGTACACATTATTCTTTACATCCAAGTATAAAGCATTCTTGTAAACGTAATTTTTTAAAATCATTCGCTCGCCAATTGAAACTCTCTCTACTGCTGGTAAACCTCTTTGCAGTGATACTCCGAATTTGTTAATGGACATTTTGCAACTGATTCATTATTTCAAATTTCACGTTAATTTATAATTAATCCGACCTCTCTAAGTTCCTCGATAATAGAAACGATTTCATTATCGTGTCCCGTATGTCCAGCTGCTTGTGAGGCAAACAAGAGTTGTAATCTGTTGACCAACTCGTTTGCATCGTCTGTGACGTGGATCTTGGTATCCCCTTCGTTGGAGGTGTCGACACACCCCACACATCACAATCGCCCTGAAATCCTGAAATCTAAATAACGGGAAAAGGGCTCGATCGTGGGCGCCAGGTGCTATGCACCGCGATCTAACTCAGGAAACGAAAATGGTAGAGGGGAGGGTTTGGATAAACGATACGTTCGACAAGCAAAATAAAATAAAAGTAAATATATTTGCCGATAACAAAATAGTCGAAATAAAAGAAAAGAAAATCCTACAAAGTGAATGCTAATAAATAAAAGAAAAGCAAAGAAACGGGGCGAGGTAGCGCGAACGAAGCGACGAGCTCGCTCAAGATGGCCACCTGTCAACTCAGGTGGCTCGACCTCCTGAGCTCGCTCGATTCTTTCCAACAGAAATACGAATTCGGGACTCACGCTTCCTCCGTTCTGGGTCCCGGATGGTGATCTTTACTCTCTGTCGACGATATCGAAAAATGGGATGGATATTTGTCCCTTGACCGGGTCGCCTTCCTCTTTCGCGTTCTCTCTTTCTTTCCTTCTCTCTCTCTTTCTTTATTCGCGTGGGCACGTGTATACGGGTTTACGTCCAGCGTAGAAGTGAAGAAGTCGGCTTCACTTCCGGCGTCTTCTTCTCGATCTCGGGGCTACGAGCCTCCTCATTGGCTGCGAGTGACGACTCGTACCCCTCGAGTCATCCAGCGAGCCTTCTGGTGGATGGAAATCGGTGATGGGCTCGACTTCGAGGTAGAAACGATTCCCATTACTCCTGGAGGATCGTCTCTCGATTTTTCCCCTCTGGGACGGCGTCGAAAACCCTTCTTGACGTGTTCTGGAGCTGATTTTCCTCCTTCCACCAACGGCTACTTCGACTGACGTAGTCTCGGTGACGTCAGTACCGGTTGGTCTTCGCGATAAATCTCCACGTGGTCGAAAGTCTGGTCCCCGTCGTCTTCGACAGATGACGCCTCGGCGTGTTCGGTTATCGCGATTCGCCTCGACCCGTTTCGAATCTACTCTTATCGACGCTACGATCTCAAATGCGAATCTAATCTATATTTCGGCCGCCTTAATTCTAACAATATATATGGTTGCTCTTACACCGCGGAATAACTTAACCTAAGTGTTTGTTGTCTTCCACGGTGGACGTGTATGCGATCGATCCATGCCGATCGATCGTATTGATTGAATTTCGCGGCGCGAATAGTCGTGGGGAAAGTGCGTGGGAGGTTCGAGATCTTTGTATCAGGGAATCGATATTCCCTGTTACACGTCCCAATGAACGTAATCTATAGCGTTACTTGTAACTTTCATATTGAATGGTATTCTTCTTTTATTACCTTCATTAATTTTTTTTACTCTTGTCATAGCACCTCCCACTCTGATATTGAATAACGGTGCAATTATATGCTTATACTTGTATCCACTATTACCCAAAATTCGTTCAGTTGATAAATTTAGACGTTTGTGAGCGCTCGTTGATATCAAAATGCTTTTGTACGTTTGCAAATCTGCATTTGTGTAGAGAGTGATATTGGGTTTTTTCATAAAGATTAGTTCGAAGTCCTTGCGTACCACGATATCTCGTACCGTTAATCAACAAATAATCATTATTATCCACATCAAAAGCAGCATTTCCCATAACTAATTTGTCTTTATCAAAATGAACACCGTACAAGTTATCAACTGTGTTACTCTTATCAGTAAAAAGACGTTCCAAGTACAATTTTGACAATGGACCTATATTTCTAGTAAAATGACTTAGAATTTGCTCCCGTTCTTCGGGGTTGTTCATCATACCCCTGATGGACGTTTCCAGTATACTTTCTTCATCATCATTATTGTCTTCAAAATTATCATCATCATCATCATTGTCGCGAGTCACATAAGAGGAGGAAGATCTGACGGCTGCTGGCGTATAAGAAAGCTTCCTTCGTATTTGTAATCTTGGAGTCGATAGATCAGTCAATGTCAAATCACTTTGTTTTCTCTTTTTAGATGCTCTTTTTCCTTCTGACTGCTGTTTTTGCAATAGTGGTGACATTGGTTGAATATCTGTTTCTGGTGAGGATGGTGGTGATGCCTTCATCGGAAATTTCACTGTTAAAGGAGATTCAATTGAAGTGTTTTCAACCAAACGTTTGAGTGGGTCGATGATAGGTTTTATGTTCTTCTCAAGCATATCATCACTCTCCATTTTTCCAACTTTTAGCGCTTGATGTTTTGCACGAATAGTTTTACGCGTTTTCGCGATTTCCTTCACAATTTTCTCCGTCTCTATCTCGCTAGGTGTTTCAATAACTACTAAAGCTCTTAGAGATGAACAAAATCATTAAATCCACGTCTGTAACGACCATTGTTCAATACACTGTCTTTGTCTATCACAACAAATCCATATTTGTATTTCTAACAGATTGCACATAAATCATTAAATTTTTCATACGTCATGTCAGTATTAACGTGATCATTGTAAATGTGTTTGAGATTTGTTCCATCTTGCTTAAAAAGAATCAGCAAATTTGCATTATCACGAATCAAATGTTTCGGAATTTTTGCATAAGTCTGACAAAGGTAGAAACAATCTACGTTGGAGTGTCTACCCATAGAAAAGTATTCCCTTATAGCGTCCTGCTTATCACAAGCATCGTCATCAAACACGAATACTGAATCGGGAGAAGCGTCAGACGGTGGAATTACATCCACATTATTGAAGAATGTAAAATAGCCTATGTCTTTCATTGGTCCGAGAAGATGTCTGAGATAACGATATTTTGGTTGTTGTAATGATTTCGAGTAAATGTAAACATTATTGAAACGCACTCCATTCGGACTTTCAAGCAAACTCAACAGTACATTGGTTTTTCCACAATTTGACGGTCCACAAATTATCCCACGAATTGTATTTGGTAACATATGGCCATGTCTACGAGTGTGAAGGGCGATGTGGTTAAACATCTTATCGGTGACGCGTATACTAGATGATTGCTTCACGCATCGCATAATGGACGCGGTGTGATTTGAAGAGTTAGGAAATTCAGCTATTTATACAACTCGGTGTAATCGAAAAGTGTCAGTGCTACTATGGATTTCGTAGAAGTATCAACAGCCTTAGAAAATATATATAATCTCACAGCTGATGAGTTGGAATTTATTCCTAAGATTGTTTTTCTAAAGCACTGTGGGCACGCAATACACTATATTTGGGATAAATTGCCAGAACACATTAAGGCTGATCGAGAAGTTCAACGTTATCGCCGTTGCATGAAACATTATAATCGCTCGGAGAATTCTACACACTTTGACGGTCCATCACCTATGTTAAAAGACTGTTACTTATGCTTTGTGGGGACAGAGGAGGACCAGCAGGAGGAAAACGAAGAGGTGGATGCATCTCCAATAGTGCAATAGATGCTTTACCTTTAGAATTACATATACCTGATTATCAGTATTGCGGACTAGGTACACATCTAGAAAAGCGACTAGCACGTGGGGATCGTGACATTAATCCATTGGACGCAGCCTGTCGTGAACATGATATAGCGTACTCGCAACATTGAGATTTGGAAAAAAGACACGAAGCTAATCAAATATTGCTGCTACCACTTGAGCTGCTATGAAGGTGAAAACGAAGTTAGGAGTGGGAATGAAGAAGAGGATGAAGAAACGAGTAGTCAAATACCGTTCACTACCGCTAGCTAAACGAGGTGGCTTTTTACCTTTGATTGCACCAGTCCTTGCAGGACTTTCCGCCCTGGGCTCCTTGGCAGGTGGGGCCGCCACTATAGCAAAATCCGTCAATGATGCAGCAGCGAAGCGCAAGATGCTAATGGAAATGCAACGTCACAATCGTGCTATCGAGGGAAAAGGTCTCTATCTAGCACCCTATAGCAAGAGCGGAAGAGGATTCAAGAGGACAGCAGAACGAAAAAAAAAGTAGATGCAACAACCACCAACTGTCAATTGGAACGATGGTGTCAAAACATACTATATTTTCGAGGAGTGTTTATGCGTAATAATTTACCTGTGAAAATTCGGAAAAATGAGTGTGGTATCGTGAATTTGGATGATCAGCAAGGACCCGGGACTCACTGGATTGCCTATGTGGTGAAGAAGGAGTACGTAAAGTATTTCGATAGCTTTGGAAATCTCAAACCACCTTTGGAATTGATTCGCTACTTTGGTACTACAAAAAGCATCAATTATAATCATGATCGTTATCAAGAATACAATAGCACCAATTGTGGTCAGTTGTGGGTTGACTTTCTCCTGAAGAATACATAAATATGACATCATTCACGCTCATGCTAACAGGTGCTAATTCCATTTTATCAGCAAATTACTTTCCTCCGATAAACTTGGAGGTAATTGGTAGCGAATTTGAACTTGGTTTGGTGGATTTGCAAACATTTAGTACCATTCCCAACGTTGATTCGAGTAATAACAAATTTTACTATGACAAAGACAAGGTTGTGGTTATACCTGAGGGTTCATATGAATTGGCTTCCATAGCGGAGTATCTCAAACGAAAATGACTACAATAGACAATGAATATCCCCTTACTTTACGTGCAAACAACACCACGTTGCAGAGTGAAATACAATGTGAAAATGAAGTGCATTTCACTAAACCAAACAATATTGGACAGCTTTTGGGATTTTCCACCAATCGTGTACTCAAAGCGAAAGAACTTCATGAGTCTGATACACCTGTGAAAATCATTAAAGTTAACATGATCCGCATAGAGTGTAATATAACTACCGGCTCGTACAGCAATGAACATCTTACACATACGATTCACGAATTTTCACCGAGAGTTCCGCCAGGATATAAAATATCAGAAACTCCACCACAAATCATTTATCTGCCAGTTGTTGCACGTGTCATAGACAATTTGACCTTACGCATTGTCGATCAGAACGGTCATCTCGTAGACTTGCGTGGAGAAGAAGTAACAATTAGACTTCATGTAAGAGGGAAAAATGCTAATATATAATAGTGAGAATCAAGACGCGCGTAATCATTCAAGCTGTGATAGCGCTTCAAAAGGTGTAAAGATTTGCAGCAGCAGCAGCGGCGGAAAAAATAAACTCACTGTGGAAAACGCAAAATTTCTCAAATCTTTAGGATTCGTAATTGCCTATCGCAAACAATAAGAAGAAAAATGACCATTGTGAACGTACTGAACATTTCGACAAAACCGATTTTCGACAATCGCATCACCAAATTGGAACTTCATGCTTACAATCCCTACTCCAGTACAGCACTCAATCACAACGATGAGATAAGAATACCGATACAACAGCAAGATTTGTACACCCTACCGCATCAGAGTTTGCTCTACATCGAAGGTCGACTGGAAACGACGAATTCACCGCAAGATCATCCAATACACTTGGACAATAATTGCATGGCTTTCCTCTTTGACGAGATACGTTATGAGCTGAATGGTGTGGAAATAGATCGCTGTAGAAACGTCGGTATTGCCACTACCATGAAAAACATTGTAAGCTTAACTCGAACTGGTGGAAGGTCTATGGGATCAACAGGATGGCTTTATGGAGATTTACATGTACCTGTAGCTGTAAATGGACCCACTCATTTCAATTATTGCATACCACTGCACATGCTTTTGGGTTTTTGCGAAGACTATCAACATACTGTAATGAATGCTCATCATGAATTAATTTTGATAAGGTCACGCACAGACTTTAACTCTCTGTTTACTGGATCGGCGAATGCCTTACCACCAAATACTCAAGCAAAAATTGTCTTGACAAAAGTCCAATGGCGCATGCCACACGTTTATCTCGAGGAGGTCACCAAACTCTCTCTCTTACGAATTCTGGAGAGCGGTCATGAAATCAGCATGGCTTTTCGCTCATGGGATCTCTACGAATATCCCCTTCTACAGACGACAACGAAGCATACCTGGGCCGTGAAATCTACCACGCAACTGGAGAAACCGCGATACGTCATCTTCGGTTTGCAGACCAACAGGAAAAATGATTTGAAACGACGCATGACGGAATTTGATCATTGTAATTTAACAAATGTACGGTTGTATCTAAATTCAGAAATTTATCCATATGAAAATATAAATGTTGATTTTGACAAAAATTATCATGCCATCCTGTACGATATGTACTGGAAATTCCGCCCATCGTATTATGATAAAGAAGACGGACATTCACCGTTATTAACACCATCGGAATACATAACGCGTGCACCAATCGTCGTCATCGATTGCTCACGTCAAAACGAATCGATAAAAAGTGCAACAGTTGACATGAGAATCGAATTTGAATGTAAAGACAATGTGCCTCAAGACACTCAAGCGTTCTGTCTTATCCTTCACGATCGTATCGTAGAGTATAGTCCACTTACCAATGTAGTGCGAAAATTGTAATGAAAAATTTCATTAATCATACACACACGCACGCACACACTCGCACTCACGCACGCATGCACGCATTGTATCGAATAAAGCTGAAATAACGAAATTTTAATAATGTATATTTATTACATCATCATTTTTCTTCCAATCCTCTTTTCCCCATTCCCCATCCCCTCAGTCGATCTTCATACGTTGGTGGAATCCAGTAGGACCATGGATCAGCTAATTATAAATTTAGAGGAAAAAGTGATTCAACGACTGTCGTCTCCTCGTGATGATTTACGACAACGACAACGACAACGACCATTTATTCTATATCCGAAAATTCCATTAACATTAATTGCCGATCTCGTTCCAGTTCATTCTACCGAAAATTATTATGATTTTCGTGAAAAGATATTGAAGAAAAAAATTATCGATAGAGATAATAATGATGCTGCTTCAGTAATGCAACAACGATGTGATAAGGAAGATGAAATTTGTATACGAGCAGCATTTCTTGAGCAGGAGAATGTGAAACTTAGATACGAACTCAATACTCTGAGAAATGAAATTTCTAAATGTCAATCTAATAAAATTATATTCTATGATAGCGTAGTAGTACCAAATGATGATGTTAAATAGTAATAAATATTCTTACAAATTACTCAAAGCATTAATCTCCCTTGGAACGCCCACTGCGTCTTCGCAATGGACGATCGCGTGAATTTTCTTCAATTATTGTCGCTTTTGTTTGTGATTGTTGCTACTACGTCAGCAAAGCAAATTGACCTAACCGAAGCTGTTAATTATCTACGACAGTATGGTTATTTAATTGATAATAATAATGGTGATAACGGAGGTGATTATCCTTATAAAATAACGGATGTGAATATACAAAATGCTGTGTCGTTGTTTCAAGAATACAGTAAACTACCCGTGGACGGAATACTAAATCAACAGACATTTGAGAAAATGCAAGTACCTCGTTGTGGCAATCAAGACGACTTACTAAATTACGAACTTTGGAAAAAAAAGTGGGATACCAATCATTTGACGTGGCGCTTCATTTTACCCAATCCCGAGTCCCATAAACTCGCGAAAAAAGCCTTTGCCGTTTGGGCACGACATTCTCCACTCACGTTTTCCGAGCGTCGCGGTAGTGATGCTAATATCGTTATTTCCTTCAAAAATCGTGCTCATCGATTTGAAAAAATGGCCCATGGCGGTAAATGTAAGAGTAATTTTGATGGTAAAGGTCAAGTATTGGCTCATGCTTTCAATCCACCTGCTCAGGGAAATACAACGGAAATTCACATAGACGAAGAAGAGAATTGGTTCATGGGAGATGGTATTCCTCCTGATGAAAATCAAATTAGTTTTTTCTCCGTTTTGATACATGAAATAGGACACGCTATTGAAATACGTCGATGGGCTATTGATTGTAAATAAGCGAATGTACATATTCTATAGGAAGTGGGTGTGGCCCATGAACGTTGGTGCGAGAAACTATGAAAAACCACAACTCATTAGAAATTGGCTGCCGTTTTTACCAGATAATTTTACAAGAATAACAGCTGTATATCAAACACCCGTGAATGATGATATTGTATTGTTTGTTAAAAATCAGACTTACAGAATGAAATTTCCAAGTTTAGAGCTAATCGGAGGTTGGCCAAAACCTATAACTGCGTACAAACTTTCAGCCACTGCGACTAAAATCCGTGGAGTCGTTAATACCTACACAGGGCGAACACTAATCTTCTACAATGATAATTACTACACGGAATATGACAAATGTGTTCATCAACCAAAAAAATACGGTATAGTCTCCACGGATTTTCATGGTTTACCCGGTAGAATAATAAGCGCGCATTCAGATACACTAATGGAATGCTCTACTTTTTTGACCGGACAAACTTCTACGAATATAACGAATTTACAAACAACATGGTTAGATCGGGAAAATTCGATCTCACTCTATTTGGCATTGAATGTGCGAATGAAAGTATTTTACAACAACTGAAAAATCTATTGTCTCGATTGTCCAGTGTCGATGCTGATAATTACGAGCAAGATGAAGAAGATAATAATGAATAATACCTCGAGGACAAAAAATGTAATTTCTACTTAAAAAAGACATTGTAATGAAGAAATGATATTTTGAAAAAATAATATCTAGTGTCTTCCTCAAACCGCTTTGCTACTTTATCTCCCCTCTCATTACGTCATCCAAACTGTGCAAACATTTAAACTCACATGCTACCTTGACCACATTAGGTCATCAGCGCATCTCTACAAACTTCCTTTTGCAATCAAATCATACGCTCAATCTACTTTTGTCCTACATACTTAATCTTACATGCTACTTTGACCTCAACGTTTTCTCCAATAAATGCTCTGCTGACGTGACACTCAAAAACAAGATCCAACCTGCTAATAAGCAGTTTAATTTTAGAACTTAAGTGAATCATTTAAATTATCAAATAGGTCAATAGTAACTCGCGAGTCATAGGTTGTCAATCTCTGAGTACTCAGAAAAGTTCGAATCTATTTCCTTCTGCTCGCAACTTTGTTGGAAGATATCTAGCATAATTAATCTCACTCACGCTCGCAGATCTTAAGTGAATCACTTAAAATTATCAAATGGGTCAATAGTGACTCTCGGGTCATAGGTTGTCAATCTCCGAGTAATCAGAAAAGTTCTATTTCCTTCTGCTCGCAACTTTGTTGGAAGATATCTAGCATAATTAATATCTCACGCTCGCTTAATTAATCTCACATGCTACTTTGACCTTAGCGTCATCCCAAAAAAAATGCTCTACTGACGTCACACTCAAAAACAAGATCCAACGTGCTAACCCCCACTGCTCACCCAAAACTGCTGACGTGACACCAAAAAAAATTTTTTTTTGGTGTCACGTCAGCAATTTAAAACTCCCGCCCACCACCCACAACCCCACCACCTACAATCCCCCACCCTCTAACTCCGCCCACTTACACCCCCCCCCCCCCCCATTAGAAACTTCCTCCCCCGCGCAGCCCCTCACCCCTCCTCAGAGCACCTGGGTTAGAAACGGCATAGCCTATCTGCTCATCCAGAAAAAAACAGTGTACATCATTGAATGTACCTCTTCAAATAGAGCAAGTTTCGTTTAAACATTTTTTTCGAATGATGAATATTTTGCGAGATAATTGCGTGGAAAGATTATAATGAGATTATGCATTGATATATTATCTGTCAAAAACAAGATCAGAACTGTTCATACGATGATAAAAAAAATTCTTAATTTTTAAAAAATCTGAAAAGAATATAAAAAATCCGTATCCCATTATGAAATTTTCACAAAAGATGTTAAACAAGCAGAACTTTGAAATATAAATTTTTCAAAAAAATTAAATATGGCAATCATTAAAAAAAAATAATTGGACATAAAAATTGAAAAATCATTACGAAAAACGCAAGTGAAGATTTTTAAACAATTTTCTTTAAAAAGTACGCAAAAAATGCAATAGAATGAATAAAAAAATTTTCAATCCGTCTATTTTTCGCAAAGTTACGAATTTACAAAGTTCTTTGAAGGAAAAATCGAAAAAATCGATATCTTGAAATCGGCTTAGAAAGAAAATTTGAAAAAATTCTCAAAATATTTTTTAGCTAGTAGAATAATATAAAAAAAATTCAGACAAATAAAAAAATAGAAGGGGCAAAACTGATTGATTTGGCGTGGAATGACCCATATGTTGTGTGTTTCGAGTCTAATCTTGTTCTGTTCTGTCGTACAAAAATTGTTTTCCTGGTTACGGTTTTATTGGTATACCTGGATATGCAGTATTCTGAAATATGGCAAACATGTGGAAGGCCGATGTAATCCTTTTCCTTTCGGAAGAGCTGTAAAAGTCTATTAGTAAGGAGAAGGATAACGATTATAAAAGATGGTAATGCAAGTGATAAATAGAACTGAAGAGTAAAATATTTGGTAGTCCTTAAGTTGTAAAAGGTATTTCCCTTGAATAATTTCTACGCATTTCCTAAATTATCATATTTCGGTGTACTGTAAGGGTTTTCTGAAAATGTAGAATTAATGTGAAATATTGTGTTGTGTAACGATTGTCAAATTTAAATTAGTGTCTATACATGTGAATGTGTTTCTTAAATGTACTACGAACGAAACACATAGCTGAATGCCACTGCGTGTTGCAAACGGCCTGTCAGTGTGTGAAGACATTCCAGCCGTGTATGTATACACAGTTACCGTGTATAGGAAGCGACAGACAGCCCTTGAATGTATTTGTCGTGTATGTATACATAGTTACCGTGTATAGGAAGCGACAGACAGCCTTTGAATGTATTTGTCGTGTATATACACAGCATGCTTCGGCTATTTTTCATGTGCCTGCAGCTAGTTGCTTTGAGAATAGATACACGTTAACGCTCGAGTCAAATTCATACATGAACTTGTCTCGAGACACTACCGTGTGTTACGTCTAGGAACAGAGGAAAACGCTCTCTTTTTAAGGGACAAGGTAGCTTTATGTCCCTAGGGATAAGAGCATGCGTCAAGATTGGGAGGCGTTTTAAATGAGCAAACGAATGTTTTTGGGTAGATAAAAAAATATACAAAATTTATTAAAAAAAGAAGTGACAACATACAAAAGGATCTTAATCTAATTCCTCGTCCGATTGCCTACGCACCTCTTAACTCTTTGTCGGAGTTTTTCTTTATAGAATTTGTGCCTAGGATCGTTCGTTTTAATTTTTTTGAAGTGGGGGATTTTATTATAAATTTCTATAATTTTCAATTTCCTATTTTTTAAAATGGTATCGGTGGCCCTTCTGCTTAAAAAGACTGGCCTGGGTAAGAAAGGCCTTATGATAGAAGGGACAAAGAATTCCTTTCTAATTAATTTTAAAAGTTCCTTAGTAGAAAGGGTCGATAACTGCTGTTCCTCGCTTGGTTTTATTCTGGATTGCTGTTGTTGTTGCTCGGGTTGATCGTCGGTATTCTTGCAATACCGACGATTTTGGAGCTCCTTGATTTTTATTAAGTTTTCAACTCTATCGTCCTCCGGTAATTGAGGGTCTTCATTGAATCTTTTTAGCCGGGCGATTTCCGCGAATTCCCTTTTTTGGGTCTTGGTTTTTCTACCCACTAAAAACAAGATAAATGAATTTTAATCTTACGAGAAGGTGAACAAAATTTTACAAAATAACTTAATATAAGATAAAATTTGGGTTAATTGAAGGACTCGAAACACCAGATTCTAGTGCATCGAGGGGATAACCTAATGGTAAACCAGATCCTAGTTCTCCCATAGGTTTTGGGGATGAAGTTCCATGACCAGATGCTAGTCACAAAACTTCGGGAAGGGCAGAGATCCCGAACCAGATACTAGTTCTAGGGTCCCTGGGAAATAGAAGATCCCGGTAAACCAGATACTAGTTCACCAGGATCGACTTAGAGGGAGAGAAGAGCAAGAAAAAGAATGAAATAATCTAGGCTTACTCTTTTTTAGATTTTTCCTCGTCTTTATTTTCAAATATTACGGGGGTCTGGAGATGATTCTGTTTCAAACGTCTAGAGCGAAGTAAGCGAAGTACAGAAATTTTGGGCCGCTTATATAGGCCGAAAATTGTTTTCCATCCCTTATGGTTACATACATTTTAAATGTCGTCTGTCTTTCTTAACTATTGTCATCTTCGTCTTAAACGGAGTTTGTGTTTTGTCTTTCCTTGTCTATTTTCCTATCCTTTTCCGAAAGAAAAATATCTCTGTCTAATTTCAATATATTGGTGCAGTGGAGGTTTGTTTGTCCTTTAGTTTTATGACTTTATGTGCACCATACATGTACAGAAATGCATGGTGTCGTATGCTAGGCTATAGGAAGGAAAGAGAGAAAACCTCTTGACTCGTGTCTGTGTATTGTACGTGGAGTACGGAGGTCACAATGCTATGTTAAAATCTATGTAGAGAAAAAAAAGGTACCCTACACTGCATTCAGAGAGAGAGAGAGAGAGAGAGAGATATTTTTTTGTTATATACGATTCTTAAACTAAAATTTTAAACAAAGTAGATGAGTTTTTCCGTAGGATGTATCAATATAATATTTGTATTTCTTTTAAATTTTGTAAATTATATGTTCTGGAAACGTTATAAGATACTGATAATGATTTTTGTTTAAAATTTTGTTGAATATAAAACTTTACCTACAATAAAGTGTACTTATCAAATTTAAGGAAGTAGTCTTAGGTAACAAGAAGTAGTAGGATGTAACACGTGTATCTTGATAGAATTATATAAGAAAACAAACAAAAGATTATAGCACAACAAGATGTGTAGGACGAGACCATTGAAGAAGAAGAGAAAGAAGAGTACCAGATGAATTAAGAATTGATTACATCAGAGATTTGAGATGGAGCCAAAGAAAACTCTTCTTTTTCGCAGTTGAGAAGGTACAGGAAGAGTCTCGACTTAAAAATAGAGATTCAGAAGTAGTAATAGGATAAGGAATGGAGGCCCAAAAATGCAGAGAGGAAATTTGGAATGACTTCTGAAAAGTAGCTGTCCTTGCAAAGGGGATCAAGAATCCTGGAAATCTGTCAGCTAACCTAGCCGACTGCCTTACACCAGGCTCAGCTTCTCTGTAGAGTTCTCTTAAGGCGGAATGTGGGACACACGAGGCTAGGTCAACCGCCCTCCCGTCGCCTCGCCCCCCGGCGGGAAATCAAGATGAATTCAAAAAGTGGCAAATATCACGATAGGATAACTTAGTTGCTACTTATCCGATTTTTTTGAATTAATGATCAATAATCATCAATTGGTTGTCCCTTCGTTCTGTATATTTTACTTTTTCGAAATGCGAAAAAAAATTTTATAGTTTTCTCAGGTACCTACCGGAACTATTCCGCCGGGAAAACAAGACGAGTTCAAAATGTGACAAATAGTCCGATAGGATAACTCCGTTATTACTTATCGGATTTTTATAATTCAACGATCGGTGATAATCTATTGTATTTCTGTACACCCTGGATATCTAACTTTGTATATTTGAATAAAAAATTATTTAATTTACTTACGTGTCAATTCACTTATCGACAAAATGGCGGCGCACGAACCGTGACAGACCATAAATGTCATGAAAGCTGAGTGAATATCACTTTTTAAAACTGGAAACCCCGTCTAAAATCACGTGCCACGATTGTAAAATCAAATCACACCTTATTTATGTTAAAAAATATCGGGAAATAGGCAAAAAATAGGCAGGCAGACGCCTACTGGTGGCGCAACGGTATTGCCGTTACCCTGCGAGTAAAAATAACCGAGAGATAAGCCTTTTTAGTATAAATCATTGTCGATAGGTGGCTCTGCAATGCCTATTCACCGTCGAAATTAACAAAATGCATTATCGATGCTCGAAAATCTGCTTTATTGATGTTCGACAACCATATTCCACGATTCTACCTCAATTTACCTGCGAAACAATTATCCACAGAGAGTTGGGGGCGCTGTGACCGGATTCTGTACTTATTTTCATCCACTACATGATTCTCGGACCGCCGATTACGGATCTGAAGCAAATCTGCGAAATTCAAAATGGCGGATCCATCATTGCAGGCGAAACATTTCGACAAATTTCGTTAAAAAACAATATATGCTGTTTTTTTACGGAACGGTTTATATGCGGTTTTTTTCTCGGAACGCCGATGATGATGATGATGATGATGATGATGATGATGATGATGATTATTATTATTATTATTATTATTATTAATATTATTATTATTATTATTATTATTAATATTATTATTATTATTAATATTATTATTATTATTATTATTATTATTATATTTCTCCATGTATCATTTTTCGCTTAAAAAATGCGAGTAAAAGGGATATTAATTAAATAGCTTTGTCTTGGCATTACAATACTTGCTATAAAAATAATTACAGTTGATTTAGATTAAATTTCCAATCTAAATCTCGGCTCAGACTATATTCCATCTAAATAGTCTCAATTTAATTTACTTCATTAGTAAAAATTAACAATAAAGTCGCTAAGCCAGATAGATAACTCCTAAAAATTAAATATATTATTATTGTTATTATTATTGTTGTGTTGTAAGAATGATTATAAAATAAATTCTCCCAATCTCCCCCCACCCCTCCTTTAATTAAATATTTCGATAACAAATATATTATATCCGCATATATGTACATATAATATTATACAGGGTGCGCCGTTAGAATCCGTACAGAATTGAATTTGAAGTTCTCGCTCTTTTGTCCGGATTTTAACAGAGCACCCTGTATATGCGGATATAATATATTTATTGTTGAATTATTTAATTGAAGGGGGGAGGGGGGATTGGGAGAATTTATTTTATAATCATTGCTACAAAATTTATATAATAAAATTATTAATTGTTTTTTGTTAATTATTATTTGTTAATTATCACATATTCGCATATATATGCGGATATGTAATATATGCAACAATTAATAATTATATTATAAATTCGCGAGCCTATGGCGCGTGTCCGCCATTCGTATTCATAATCGTAGTTGTCATTCTTACGGTCGAGAAAAGGCGTGAAGGGGGAGGGGGAACGTGAAGAGTCGGCCTATTGGAGAAGAGGATCCTGGAAGTGACGCGCATGGAAAGGGGCGAAGGAGGGACAGGGGCGGGCGTCGTTGTTACGAAGCGGAAAAAGTTCGCTCGTCACTTGGTCCCTGGCTCGCGTATATATATAACGGTAAAAATTCATCTTTTTATATTTCATGCATTTATTTATTTATTTATTTATTTATTTATTTGTATGTATGTTTGTGTTGATAATAATGATAATAATTAAAATAGTTCTAATAGTGAAAATAGTGATAATAATGATAATAATGTTAATAGTGACAATAGTGATAATTGCGATAATATTGAAAATAATGATAATAGTGACAATAATGATAATAGGGATAATAATGATAATAGTGACAATAGTGATAATAGTGATAATAATGACAATAGTGATAATAGTGATAATAGTGACAATTTTTTTTTGTTTCCAAAAAAAAATTGCCAAGCGGCACAATAACGCTCTTTCTATTCCTTATTTCAAAAATGCTCGCATTTTTGGACATGGAACAAAAGAAGCGCGATCGCACCGCTTTGCAATTTTTTATTTGGAAACAAAAAAAGACTTGTCACTATTATCACTGTTATCACTATTGTCATTATTATCACTATTATCACTATTGTCACTATTATCATTATTATCCCTATTATCATTATTGTCACTATTATCATTATTTTCAATATTATCGCAATTATCACTATTGTCACTATTAACATTATTATCATTATTATCACTATTTTCACTATTATCACTATTTTAATTATTATCATTATTATCACTATCATCAGTTATAATTAAAATATTTACTATTTCTATTCGAAATAGGCGAAACCTAAAATGCAGAGGATGCAATCTTTGCCGGCCCTATCGGGGGAGCAGGAAGAGCAGCTGCCTCTGCCCCAACAACAACAACAACAACAACAACAACAACAACAACAACAGCAGCAGCAGCTGCAGCAGCAACAACAGCAGGAGCAGCAGCTGCAGCAGCAGCAGCAACAACAACAACAACAACAACAACAACAACAACAACAACAACAACAACAACAACAATGGCGGGAGCAGCAGCTACAACAACAACAACAATGGCGGGAGCAGCAGCTACAACAACAATGGCGGCAGCAACAGCAACAACAAGAACAACAACAACAACAACAGTTACGGCAGCTGCCCCTCCAGTTCCAGCAGCAGCTGCGCCTGGATGAGCAGCAGCCGCAACAGCAGCCACCGCTGCAACAGTGGCAGCAGCCACCGCTGCAACAGTGGCAGCAGCCACCGCTGCAACAGTGGCAGCAGCAGCCACTGTTGCAGCAAGAGCAGCCACTGCTTCAGCAGCGGTGGCCGCAACGGCAGCGACAGAAGCAGCAACAGCAACAGCAGCAGCAGCATCAACAGGCACAGCCGTGGGCGCAGCCGAATGTTCAGGCTCCCCAACTTGTTCGGCGCCAGCGACGGCGGCAAAAAAAGGTATCATTAATAACTTATTAATGACTAAGTCCTAACCCTAATATAGTGTTAACTTAAAAGTTCAATATGTCGATCATTTATGGTAACTGCCAAATGACACTGTAAACTATAAATGATCGACATATTGAACTATTAAGTTATGACTAAGTTAGGATTAGGACCTGAGCATTAAGGGGTTCGTCTAATGTGAAAGGTTTTTATTAAATGCTTTATTGGTGATTTTTTTTTAAAAAACAATTAAAATAAAATAATTTATAAATTGTACATCATTTTTATTAACATTTAAACAAACTTTGTGAATTTTTATAAGTCAATATATTGAATATAAACCGAGATACAGCGCCCAACAGGAACACATATAAAAAAAGAGGTGCTCCACTGCTGTCATGATTCCGGCCGTTCTGCTTATCTGAAATAAAAAAACCAAACGCCATTTTAATTGTGAGACTTGAGGCTCTACAGGGAATTCAAATAAAGTCCGAATTCACAAAAATAATATTTTTTTACGCTTTAGAAAAAAATAATTTTTTAGAATTCTGACTTTATTTGAGTTCCATGTAGAGCCTCAAGTCTCACAATTAAAATGGCGTTTGTTTTTTTTATTTCAGATGAGCAGAACGGCCGGAATCGTGGCAGCAGTGGAGCACCTCTTTTTTTGTGTTCCTGTTGTGCGCTGTATCTCCGTTTATATTCAATATATTGACTTATAAAAATTCACAAAGTTTGTTTAAATGTTAATAAAAACGATGTACAATTTATAAATTATTTTATTTCAATGGTTTGTCAAAAAAAATTCCCCAATAAAGCATTTAATAAACACATTTCACATTAGACGATCCCCTTAACCAGCTAGTACTTAATAATAGTTTTAGTTGACTAATTAATAATAATTGACTCCTTTTTGTGTTCCAGTACTTCGATAAACGGGTGGAGGAAGAAGTTAAAAAACGCCTCACCACTAACTCAGCGTCGACAGTTCAGCCAGTGGCCTACGTGGTACCACCGGTCATGCCATCACCGGTGATGCCATCACCGATGATGGCATCACCAATGATGGCATCACCGATGATGGCATCACCGATGATGGCATCACCGATGGTGCCACAAATGGCATATTCATTGGCACGCAATTTTTATTATTAAAATATATAATTATAAAAATAATATTAAAAATATATTATTAAAAAATTAATATTAAAATTATAAAGTTTAATTTTGAAATTAAAAAAAAATTTATTTCCCCCCTTTTCCACAAATTTATTGGGTTGGCAACTAAGAAATTGCGGATTTTGTCATTTGTTTACTTAGAAAATTTGCTCCGCAATTACTTAATTGCCAACCCAATATTTTAGAAGTAATAATATTACTAGTATATAGTAGCAGTAGAACAGTAGTAGTAGCAGTAGTAGTAGTAATAAGAATAGTATTAGCAGTAGTAGTAGTAAGAGTAGTAGTAGAAGAGTAGTAGTAGCAGTAGTAGTAAGAGTAGTAGTAGTAGCAGTAGAAGTAAGAGTAGTAGTAGTAGTAGTAGTAGTAAGAGTAGTAGTACTAGTAGTAAGAGTAGTAGTAGTAGTAGTAGTAAGAGTAATAGTAGTAGTAGTAGTAGTAGTAAGAGTAGTAGTAGTAGTAGTAGTAGTAGTAGTAGTAAGAGTAGTAGTAGTAGTAGTAGTAGTAGTAGTAAGAGTAGTAGTAGCAGTAGTAGTAGTAGTAGTAGTAAGAGTAGTAGTAGCAATAGAAGTAAGAGTAGTAGTAGTAAGAGTAGTAGTAGCAGTAGTAATAGTAGAAGAGTAGTAATAGTAGCAGTAGTAGTAGTAGTAGTAGTAGTAGTAAGAGTATTAGCAGTAGTAGTAAGAGTAGTAGTAAAAGAGTAGTATTAATAGCAGTAGAAATAAGAGTAGTAATAGCGGTAGTAGTAGCAGTAGTAATAGTAGAAGAGTAGTAATAGTAGCAGTAGTAGTAGTAGTAGTAGTAGTAGTAAGAGTATTAGCAGTAGTAGTAAGAGTAGTAGTAAAAGAGTAATATTAATAGCAGTAGAAATAAGAGTAGTAATAGCGGTAGTAGTAGTAGTAGTAAGAGTAGTAATAGCAGTAGTAGTAAGAGTAGTAGTAGTAGTAGTAGTAGTAGTAGTAGTAAGAGTAGTAGTAGTAGTAGTAGTAGTAGTAGTACGAGTAGTAGTAGCAATAGAAGTATGAGTAGTAGTAGTAAGAGTAGTAGTAGCAATAGAAGTATGAGTAGTAGTAGTAAGAGTAGTAGTAGCAATAGAAGTATGAGTAGTAGTAGTAAGAGTAGTAGTAGCAGTAGTAGTAGAAGAGTAGTAGTAGAAGTAAGAGTAGTAGTAGTAGTAGTAAGAGTAGTAGTAGCAGTAGTAGTAGTAGTAGTAGTAGTAGTAGTAGTAGCAATAGAAGTATGAGTAGTAGTAGTAAGAGTAGTAGTAGCAGTAGTAGTAGTAGTAGTAAGAGTAGTAGTAGCAGTAGTAGTAGTAGTAGTAAGAGTAGTAGTAGCAATAGAAGTAAGAGTAGTAGTAGCAGTAGTAGTAGTAGAAGAGTAGTAATAGTAGCAGTAGTAGTAAGAGTAGTAGTAGCAGTAGTAGTAGTAGTAGTAGTAGTAGTAGTAGTAGTAGTAGTAGTAGTAGAAGAGTAGTAGTAGTAGTAGAGTAGTAGTAGAAGTAAGAGTAGTAGTAGCAGTAGTAGTAGTAGTAGTAGAAGAGTAGTAGTAGAAGTAAGAGTAGTAGTAGTAGAAGAGTAGTAATAGCAGTAGTAGTAATAATAAGAATAGTAATAGCAGTAGTAGTAAGAGTAGTAGTAGCGGTAGTAGTAGTAGCAGTAGAAATAAGAGTAGTAATAGCATTAGTAGTAAGAGTAGTAGTAGCAGTAGTAGTAGTAGTAGTAGTAGAAGAGTAGTAGTAGTAGTAGTAGTAGTAGTAGTAGTAGTAGTAGTAGTAGTAGTAGTAGTAGTAGTAGTAGTAGTAGTAGTAGTAGTAGTAGTAGTAGAGTAGTAGTAGAAGTAAGAGTAGTAGTAGCAGTAGTAGTAGTAGCAGTAGCAGTAGCAGTAGCAGTAGCAGTAGCAGTAGCAGTAGCAGTAGCAGTAGCAGGAGCAGGAGCAGGAGCAGGAGCAGGAGCAGGAGCAGTAGCAGTAGCAGTAGCAGTAGCAGTAGTAGTAGTAAGAGTAGTAGTAGTATTAGTAAGAGTAGTAGTAGTAGTAGTAAGAGTAGCAGTAGAAGTAAAAGTAGTAATAGTAGTAGTAGTAAGAGTAGCAGTAGAAGTAAAAGTAGTAATAGTAGTAGTAGTAAGAGTAGCAGTAGAAGTAAGAGTAGTATTAGTAGAAGTAAGAGTAGTAATTTCAAAAGGGGGGGGTTCCCATTTAAAAAAATTACTTTGACCTTGAAATGACCTTGAAAGTGACCTTCAAGGTCAAAGTCAAGGTCACTATCATATGTCCCCCTCAAAGTCCAGCAACTTTTGTCTCAAACATTTTTCAATAAACTCAACCACTTTCGAGAAATGTGTCTATCCAAGTTAAAATGAGACACCCTGTATAATCATGAGAACGCCTTGTGGGAATGGTATGGATAGTTGGGATAACCAAACTCACTCTATTGCCTAGAAACATCCATAGAATCCCCGTCTGTAGGGGCTCGGGTCGAGCGAGCGACTGACTGGGACGGCAACGATCTCACCGACATCGGGCTCGGTGAGATCGCTGCGAGGTGGGAGACGCTGCGAGTGGGGAGCTCCGGGAGAGGGAGACTGTCTGGTGGGTACCCGCTCAGCCCCGCTCCCCCCTTACCTTTAGCGATCGCGAACAAATCTGATTTTGAAATCTGATTGCTGCTATCGCCATGCCGACGCCCCCCCCCCCCCCTCAACCCCCCCCCCCACCAGTGCGCGTTTCATCGCGCAAATTCATGCACGATAATAAAAGTTGTGCACATTATTTTGTGAAAAATTGTGATTTTTAAAAATGGATAAATGTAAAAATAATATAATAAAAATTGTTAATATTAATAATTCTAAAAAAAGGAAGTCGGGGAGGTACCAGCTGTCAGCCCCTCGCCCGTCAAGAAAGAAAAGTTGGACGAACAGGTAATCAGCCATTTTAAATTTTTGTTTACGTAAATAAAACAATAAGGGTTCCCAACCTGACCCCATCGATTTCAATTTTTTTTTTATATTTTACTACTCGAAAAAATAAGAAACACGTGTTTTTTTATGTGCCAGCATCCACTTTAAAGGGGTGAAAACCACCCCTAAAGTTTCATCCGAAAATCGTTTTTTATCATATCTCGGCTTCGAATTTATATTTTTTAATAAAATAAATTGGAAAATATTTGTCATAAGAAGTCGAAGATGTTAGGTGTGTTAATGACCGAAGGGGTTGCAACCCTTATATTAAAAATGAAGAAAACTAGATTTTTAATGATTTTTTTCTTCATAAAAACCAGGTTATGAACTCCAAAAAATAAAGGAAAGCATTTCCGTTTATTTTGCCGAATATTTAAGTTGTGTTTCAGGATGTTTTAAGTAAACACCCCCAATTATTACTATTATTACATACTTAATCATGATGATAATGATGATGATGATGATGATGATGATGATGATTATTATTATTATTATTATTATCATTATTATTGTGATTATCATTATCATTATCATTATAATCATTATTATCATTATCGTTATCATTGTCATTGTCATTGCCATTATCAGTATTATCATTATCGTTATCGTTATCATTATTATCATTATCATCATCATCATCCTCATTAATATTATTATTACTATTATTTCTTTGTTAATGATGATGATGATAATGATAATGATAAATAAGCCTAACAAAACCCTACCAAACCAGATTTGGAATGTTTTGATGTACTGTCTTAATCTTTTATTATTATTTCTACTATTTATTATTGTTCGATGTCACGCCAGCAAGTGAGGCCAGGTCTACAATTTTTTTACCGCCTACCGAGCCCTTTGGGCGATCTGATTGGCCAGAACGTTTTTAATAATTACTCGGTAATTTACCCGAATTTTGAAAAATGGTATTTGAATTTTCGTCTCCATTTTTCTCCACCTACCACCACCTTTCGGCATCGACACCTTATGTGGGATACTCTCTATAAAGAACAATAATGTTATAAATTTTTTGTAATATAGTAGTATAGAGGGGGTGATAAAAATCACAGCTAGAGATGGATTATTCAATATAACTCGATATTTGTTAATATTTTGTAATGGAAGTGATTAAAAATTATTTGTAAAAAGAAGATTTATCCATTTTCCTTTTCTGTTTATAATTAAATTACGGCATCTTATTCTCCAAATTGTTGAAAATAATGATTATCTTCAAAAAAGTGCTTAAACCATAAGCAATTTTGAAGATTTAACAACACAGCACTATTGTGAAATCCTTCTATTTTGCACCGTACATTGCAAAAATTTCCAAAAGAGAACTCAATAGGATTTTCAAATTTACCTGGTTTCTCATTAACGTAACCACGTTTGTACCAGGATTATTTAAACATACTCTTATATCTCGCCGAAGAAACCTGATTATGAAATACAGATTGCAGTTTTATGATGTAGTTTCTAAATTGTACATTAAAGTCATAATCCATCAAAGTTACTTTTCTTTTCAACAAAAAGAAAGTTACTTTTATATCTTATTTTACAAAATAATTTTTAATCAGTTCCATTAAAAAATATTAATAAATATCCAGTTATATTAGATAATTCACTTGTAGGGGTGACTTTTATTACCCCTTCTCTACTATTATATTACAAAAAATGTATAACATGGTTGGTTTGTATATAAATTGCATTTTCTTTTGGTGTCACGTCAAAATACCCGCTGTCAAAATACCCGCGACAAAATACCCTTAAACCAAAATACCCCCGACAAAATACCCGCAAACCAAAATACCCTCGACAAAATACATATTTAGGAAAAACGTGTGATTAAAAACAGCTAGTTTTGGAATTTCAAAGCAGCTATTCTTTAAAGCTATTGATTGAAATTAGCAAAATTGAAAATTTTAACCCACTTATTTTAAAAAAATGACTAAGAACGTAGTATATTTATTATGTTTGATAATTGTTTACTTTGGTTTTGCTAGAGTTTTGCTAGGGTTTTGCTATGATCTTAAATTTCTTGAAAATAAAAATTTCAAAATGTAGAATTTTAAGAATTAAAAATTCTTTGAAACTTCTGTTTCAAAGTTACCCGATTTGTATATTTCAAAAATTTCAGTCCGAATATAATCCAAAATCGCTTCAAGAAATTTCTGTTACTTGATAAATCTAAAGTCCAATTTAGAATTTTATAAACTCCGTAGGTTTTCCAAAGTTTTTCATGCAATTGGGAATTTCTATAACTCGAATTCGAATAAAATAATTACTAGGACGGATTCCAAATAGCTAAAAATTTCTAATAGCGGGTATTTTGTCGCGGGTATTTCGGTTTGCGGGTATTTTGTCGCGGGTATTTTAGTTTGCGGGTATTTTGTCGCGGGTATTATGTCGCGGGTATTTTGTCCTCGGGTATTTCGTTATGTAACCTTTTCTTTTCACATATTAATAAATTTAAAGAAAAAACATTTTTTTTTCATCATTGACATTCCGCGTATTACTTTAAGAGGTAATGTATGGTATTTGGGGGTGTTTGCTTCAAAAATCCTGAAATACGACAAATTAAATATTTGACAGAATAAACGGAAATGCTTTTCTTTATTTTTTGGAGTTCATAGGCTGATTTTTATGAAGAAAAAATTCATAAAAAATTTAATTTTCTTCAAATATAAAATAAGGGTTGCAACCCCTTGAAAAAATATTAATTATAAGCCGAGATATGATAAATAAAACGATTTTCGAATTAAACTTTAGGGGTGGTTTTCACCTCTTTAAAGTGGATGTCGGCACATAAATAAGATACGTGTCTCTTATTTTTTCGAGTACTACAACATATCAAAAAATAATTGAAATCGGTGGGGTCAGGTTGGGAGCCCTTCCTTGTAAGAATTTCGCACGCATCGCCATTCGTCGTTCGCTGACGTTTCACACTCCTATCATGAGACTTCCCCTCTTAAGCCTAACCTACCCTCATATATGCCGTAGCACCGCGCCGGCTATTCAAATTATTAGGTGGACCGGAAAGTAATGTCGTTTTTTCACATTAAATTCTAACACATAAATTTTTAGCGAATTTTTATTTTTAATCAATGATATAAACACCCTCACTATCTACAACTCTTTGCCATCTAGTGTGTAAATTTTCAATGCCGGATCGATAAAAATCAATTGGTTTTTGAGCAAAATATATAGAGATGGCATTTTCGATATCATCCAAATTTGCTAAATTTTGCCACTTGGAAAGCGTTGAAGCGATTGGAATAAATGAAAATCCGATTGGGCGAGTATGGTGTCACCCACCATACTCGCCCGATGTTGCACCATCGGATTTCCATTTATTCCGGTCGCTTCAACGCTTTTTAAGTAGCAAAAGATTTGCAAATTTGAATGATATCGAAAATGCCATCTCTATATATTTTGCTCAAAAACCAACTGATTTTTATCGATCCGGCATTGAAAATTTGCACACTAGATGGCAAAGAATTGTAGATAATGAGGGTGTTTATATCATTGTTTAAAAATTAAAACACGTTAAAAATTTATGTGTTAGAATTTAATGTAAAAAACGACATTACTTTACGGTCCACCTAATATCACGCTTCCTACAATATTTTGAAATTATGATTTTTTCCGTAGGCGTATTAAAGCACGAAAAGATAAAGAACGCGCTCTCGCTGCTGACAAGGATGCCTCCTTGCAAGAAGGCCCGGAACAGCAGATGTACGCCGAAGCGCCGAGGACCGACAATTGTCAAGACCCTACCTCGTCGGGCTCCGTAGCTGATGAGGTATTACATGAGGTAATTGAAATATTTTATTATCCAGAGGAGGTGAGTGCGGAAACGCACCTTCACACCTCTGTCGATGAGGATAGATCTTGCGAGATCTCCGAATTAGTTTTTGATCCAGAGGAATGTGAAGTGAGTGCGGAAACGCACCTTCACACCTCTGTCGATGAGGATAGATCTTACGAGATCTCCGAATTAGTTTGTGATCCAGAGGAATGTGAAGTGAGTGCGGAAACGCACCTTCACACCTCTGTCGATGAGGATAGATCTTACGAGATCTCCGAATTAGTTTGTGATCCAGAGGAATGTGAGGTGAGTGCGGAAAAGCACCTTCACACCTCTGTCGATGAGGATAGATCTTACGAGATCTCCGAATTAGTTTGTGATCCAGAGGAATGTGAAGTGAGTGCGGAAACGCACCTTCACACCTCTGTCGATGAGGATAGATCTTACGAGATCTCCGAATTAGTTTGTGATCCAGAGGAATGTGAAGTGAGTGCGGAAACGCACCTTCACACCTCTGTCGATGAGGATAGATCTTACGAGATCTCCGAATTAGTTTGTGATCCAGAGGAATGTGAGGTGAGTGCGGAAAAGCACCTTCACACCTCTGTCGATGAGGATAGATCTTACGAGATCTCCGAATTAGTTTTTCATCCAGAGGAATGTGAAGTGAGTGCGGAAACGCACCTTCACACCTCTGTCGATGAGGATAGATCTTACGAGATCTCCGAATTAGTTTTTCATCCAGAGGAATGTGAAGTGAGTGCGGAAACGCACCTTCACACCTCTGTCGATGAGGATAGATCTTACGAGATCTCCGAATTAGTTTGTGATCAAGAGGAACGTGAGGTGAGTGCGGAAACGCACCTTCACACCTCTGTCGATGAGGATAGATCTTACGAGATCTCCGAATTAGTTTGTGATCCAGAGGAATGTGAGGTGAGTGCGGAAAAGCACCTTCACACCTCTGTCGATGAGCATAACACTCATGCAAACCAAACGAAAGATATAAAAATAAATGGTCGCAGAATTGTAGACATATCTTACTTTTGGAGTGCATTGCACGAAAAGTTTGATAACCATTCATTGTCAGTTCAGTCTAAATGTAATTTTCGTGACTTCAAAATAATAAAATACGTTGATAAAGGTTTGAGAACCCAAGTCTTTGTAAAATGTGTTGCGTGTTCCTTTGAGGATAGTATTTGGACTGAACCAAAGGAGCAGTCATTAATGGGACTCCATGACAGTGCTGTAACTGGTGCGATAATTTCAGGGTGTGGTCAATCAGCCTTGCAGAGTCAGTTAGCTGCAATGGCGATACCATGCATGGCACCTAAAACGTATAGACAAACGGAGGAAAAAATTATCAGTGTCCTTCTAGAAACCGCTGAAAAAGTAATGAAAGAAGCGGGACAAGAGGAGTACAGAATAGCAACTGAAAAGGGCCATGTAATAGACGGTATTCCTTACATAACCGTAACAGCGGACGGTAGTTGGATGAAAAGATCGTACAAAAGTGGAAAATATGATTCCTTATCTGGCTTAGGAGCTATAATTGGTTGCGAAACACAGAAGGTTCTCTTTTATGGTGTAAGGAACAAGTTATGTGCAGCTTGTGCTTATGCTGCCCGCACTGAGACAGAACCAAGAGAACATCATTGTTTCAAAAACTGGCGTCGCGATCAAAGTTCCACTAGTATGGAAACCGATGCTATTGTTGAAGGTTTTAAGGCAAGCCTTCGTACGCATGGTCTCATTTACAAGACACTCGTTAGTGATGGTGATAGCAGTGTCTATAACACCATTCTGAATAATGATGTTTATGGAAAATACGGTGTACGAGTGGAGAAAGTGGAATGCACGAACCACTTGTTGCGAAACTTGTGTAACAAAGTGGTGGACATTTAAAAAAAAGCGGAGGTGCGGACCGGATTACACAAGAAAGGTTACATCGGTAGAATGCGCAAACTCGTGAGTGATAGCGCTCTGAAAATGCGAAAAGAAATTGTGTCAGCCGTGACACGCCGTAATGCAGAAAATAGTGAGATTACGGACAAAGTCGCAGATTTGATGCGTGACATTTTGAATATTCCCAAACACGTATTTGGCGATCACAGCGAATGCAAGAATCGCAAAATGCCATGTAATGGGAGGCCAAAGGTTGGCGAACAGAATGTTTTAAAAATGGTGCAGGAAGCTAATTTTTATGAGCCTATTTGTAAGGTGATATGGAATCTCTCCTGTAATGCGCGTTCATTGTTAGCCAACCGCAATAACAATGGAGTAGAAAATTATAATTCTATTGTTGCAAAATTTATCGGAGGAAAACGAATAAATTTTGGTATGTTAGGTTCTTACACGGGACGATGTGCCGCTGCTGTCATTCAGTGTAACACGCAAGAGGTTTTATCTCAGGTAACCTCGACAATGAATAAAGAAATTAGCAGTATAGTTTCAAATATGGAGAGAGTTAGAAAGACAGCAATATCTAATAAGAGATTGGGTCGTCTCCATAAGAAGGAATCTAAGCGTAAAGGCGTAAAGGGCACGGATAAAGATTATGGCCCTACGTCGCAAAAGCCAGACATTGATGTCGGTGCGTACGAAATACTAAAGGCGGAACATTTGAATAAATTGCGACAAGACGCCGAAAATCGTAATCGAATAGAGCGTGCCACAGTTGGACAAAGTCTTTGTGACGAATGGCACCAAAGACGCCGACACCTACTAACAGCGTCGAATTTTGGTAGAGTTTGTCGCATGAGGGAACACACTTCTTGCGCAGCAACAGTGAGAAGCATTTTGTATCCTGCTCTTGTAGACACAGCAGCACTGTGCTACGGAACGGAAAACGAAATGAAGGCTTTAAAAATGCTGGAATCAGAACTTGGCGAAGAAATTGTCCCTTGCGGTTTGTTCATTGATGAAGAAGAACCGTATTTGGGTGCGTCTCCTGATGGCCTCCTTGGAAATGATTCGATCGTTGAAGTTAAATGTCCAGTGTCTGCATCAGAATTGAAACCCGAAGACGCGATCCGAGAGAAAAAGCATTTGAAGGCTATTTTTCAAAAAAATGATGAATTGAAAATGAACAAGACACATATGTATTATTACCAAATTCAGGGACAGTTGCACATAACCAAAAGATTGAAATGCTACTTCTGTATTTGGACTCCTCTTGGAATTAAATACATTGTGGTCGAGAGAGACGACAAGTTCTGGGATAAAAAAATGGCACCGTATCTCAACCGATTCTATAACGAATGCATGTTGCCTGAAATTATAGATAGTCGGTATAACAGAAATATGCCGATTAAAAATCCCGAGTACATACTAAGTGCTCAGGAACGTCGAAAATTGAAGTTGCCAAGAGCTAAGCGTCAGAGAAACGGGGAAAATGCGGAACCAGTTTTCAAACGTCAAAAAATAAATGAAAACGGAAATGTCGAAAATGATCTGGATGTGTCATTCGATGGGATAGAAATCGATGACATTCAAGCAATTGATGTAGTGATCAGAGACATCAATCCAGAGAATGTTTACCGTACGCTTCAACAAAAGAACGAAATGCTGACGGACGAATGCATCGAAATGTTTCTTCAAGTGTTAAAAGAGGAGAAGCCTGAATTCGAAGTACACAATGTATTCCAATTCGCTTCCCTCCACTTATTGAAACAAACAAATTCTGGACAAACTCTGCAGATCATTGGTGGTTTTGGAGTGGAACACTGGTGTTGTATTCACTTCAATGGACACGAGCTTTTTATATATGACAGTGCCTGCCGTTGCGAATACGAGCTGTTGAGCACACAGGAAAAGTCATATATAGCAACTCGGTATCCTTGTTTGCAAATTGACAAAATTCTGTTCCAACCTGTAACAAAGCAACCAGATGCGGTCAGTTGCGGGGTTTATGCAGCAGCTTTTGCAACAAGTGTCGCGCTTGGAGAAGATCCTTCCGAGAGGACGTACTCTACAAGCGTTATGCCAATGCGTATACACTTGATGGACATCATTCGACAGAGAAAATTGTTTACTTTTCCCGAATAGTAATCAGTTCTCTGTACGCATTTGCAAAAAAAAATGTTAATGTTTACCAAATAGAGATGCGAAATGTCATTTTCGCAACATTTCGCCTCCGGACAAATTATTAAAAAGAATGGCAATACTGTTCTTTTTTGTAATAATCTGCAGATGGTTGTGTATAATAATTGGCAGATGGAACTAGAGTTTCTATTGGTTTAGGAAAAACGGGGAGTCGATGTAACAGTGGTTGCGACTCACGGAAGTGGGCGGAGGTGGAGCCCCTTCAAACAAAAATTTTAATTGTAGAATATTGAAATATTAAAATATTGCAATATTTGGAATAATGTATTAATCCAAAAAATATATTTATCCCGTTCAAAAAATAGGATATTTCTTTAAACAGAAGCAAGTTTTTTTGAAACAGATTATGCTGCTAACCTCTTACCAGCAGCATAAATGCCTAGCGCCCGTCCATCTTTTTGTAAGCATGGGAGGTGTAAACCGGGTGTTGAGGGAAAGCAATGGCGGTGGCACGTTCAATCTCCGCAATTCTTACAATATGTAATTTTTAACAATTTGTTAAAAAAATACATCTAAATATGGACCAAATCAAAATATGGATAGAAACGAAAAATGAGAAATACATATTTCGAAAATTAACACCTGTATATCCCTGTTTTTATTGAAGAAATTGTTGTTGATAAAGAACATCGTTTTTTAATAATTGATTGGATTGTAAAGATGGCTATGGTCAATATAGTTTTTAAAACTGCAGCTTCATAATCAAAGCAATTTAACATTTTTCGTCCGGCATTTAGAATTTCAAATATTTTTTTCAGAATTGTCATTAGCGGTCCTAGAAACCTTCGGATGTGGTCTTACGCATTATTCAAAGCAATTTAACATTTTTTGTCCGCCATTTTGAATTCTTAAGATTGGTTTCAGAATTGTCACCAGCGGTTCGGGAAGTCTTCAGATATCGATTGTGGCAATATTCGATTCAATTGTACATTTTTTGTCTGCCATTTTGTGTGCAACATTGTGGATTGTAAAATGACGAAAGCCACAGGGAAACGAATATACACTCGCTGCTGCCATGTAAATAACTGTATGTAAATTCCTTACAAATTCAATAAAATCGAAATGAAATAAACATAGACGACTCCTACTACTTGTGTTACTATTTTGGGGAACAGGGGAAGAAACTTGTCATCTTTGAACCATTATATTATACTAGGTACGAAAATTAAAGGATTGAAAAAAATCTTAAATTTTTAGGTGTTTTTCGAAGTGCTATAACTTGAAGAAAAATAGTCGGAAAGCAATTTTTGAAAAAGCAAGTTTAAGCTCAAAGTTTCTAGTTTCCAGATCATGAACTTAATATTTTTTACCATCAGCAGTATTTCAATAATCATAAGAAAATTATCGGAAACAATATATATATTTTCGCTTGTTTTTCAATAGGTTCACGGACTTTAACAAATTTTGTTTAGTTTTTTCATCATAAAGCTTTTTCAGAATAATTATTTTTCTTTAATATGAGTGATTATTTGATCCATGTACGATAATTTTTCGCTGAACTCATAATGATGGTAATGGTGGTTATGGAGATGATAGCTACAATAATAATGATATATGTATGTGTATACGTATAATATAATTTATAAACATAGTGTAATATTAATTACAAATATAAAAGATTAATATAAATTTGATATATCATATAGATATATTATAATTTATTTAATATTATGTAATTTATATATACATATATAGAAGATGCTTGATAAATTCATATAAATATAATAAAGGAATTTTTTCGGTACGGTATTTTCAATATTATAATTTTATACATTATTGAGATATACAAGAAACAATATTTTTAAAAATTGGATTGTTGGAAGCAAACGAAAAATGATACAAATATTGAATATTCCATTTTATTGTAACTATATATTTACTTTGAATTTATAATTTAATAAGTAATTTACAAGAGAGTGTGCGTTCGCGGACTTGCGTATAGCGGGATATCCCTCGCCCTAATCTCTTTGAGGGTGATCGCTCGGACGGCCCAGACCGGGTAACACACACAAAGAAGCAACGTTAGTTGGTAACTTTAATTAATATCTATTAATTCAAAAATAAAAAAAATGAATAACCAAAAAATAATCCTATAAATCAAATCAATAATAATAAACCGCAGCTGAAGCGAAAATCGCGTCTATTTCGTTAGGAAACGTACAACAAAAAAAAGGCCGTAAGAAGAGGCG
>OX463775.1:516411-641411 GCA_949825005.1 Gasteruption jaculator
CCAAAGAACTCGAACACTACATTATACATATACATTTCTGCATGCTGCTTTGTCTTGCGTTAAGATTCTGTTAAAGTCGCGTCCTATATAGTGTTAGCCCAGATACGAACCCCGATTTACCGACAATTACAGTCTGACTTCTTACGTCTTCAATAAGAACTGCAATTGCTTGCGCTTCTCCCAAATGAAAATTAATAGCGTAAAGAATGTGCGTATGGTAGATTTTTTCCATAAATCGAACAAAAAGTTTCAAAAATTTCATCTTCTTTATCGCCAAGCGTAAGTAACGCCATGTTGAATCATCACCTGCGATATTCCCCGCATTGGAAAATAATATTCACAGCATATATTGAAAATAACGTACAATACGCACATTCCTTAGCTGTGATAGAAGAGGACAAAATCCTAATTATCTGTTTCCGGTTGGAAACAAGCTGACAGGAAGTCAGACTGTAATTCGTCGTGAGTGATAACTTGCTTTCATTGAAAAGATTATCGGTCAACAAAATTTTAGTACAACGAAATTGGCACAGATGTCGCTGTTTTCATGTTCCATGTACGTAACAAATTCGGTCAATTTGTAGCGTTTTGAAAAAAGTTCCCATCTTTGAATTCTGGATGACAACAAAGCATAGCTAATTTATGTTATATTATTCCATTTCTTTCTCCAAGAGTCGTACGACGTGATACCGCCGAGTCGCGAGTCTGTGGTATCCCGTCGTACGACTCTTGAAACGTGAGTTTAGCCTAGAAACGAACCGCAATTTACCCGCAATTACAGTCTGACTTCCTACGTTTCCAATACGTTACGTAGAAGCTTGTACTTCTCGCAAATGAATATCAACAGCGTAAACAACATGTGTATTGTCGATTTTTTCCATAAATCGACAAAAATTTTTGAAAAATAGAATTCATTTATCGCCAAGCGTGGAGCGACGTCATGTTGCGAAGAACATCGCTGGTGACGATTCAACATGGCGTCGCTCCACGCTCGGCGATAAAGGAATTTCATTTTTGAAATTTTTTGTCAATTTATGAAAAAAATCGACAATACACATGTTGTTTACGCTGTTGATTTTCATTTGCGAGAAGCACAAGCAACTATGGTTCTTATTGGAGACGTAGGAAGTCAGACTGTAATTGCCGGTAAATTATGGTTCGTGTCTGGGCTAATTTCACGTTTCAAGAGTCGTACGACGCAATACCGCCGAGTCACAAATCTGTGGTATTACGTCGTACGACTCTTGGAGAAATAAATGAAATAATTTCATAGAAATTGGTGATGCACTCTTACACAATGATAACGCGTGATTCAAATATGCATTCTCGTGACAAAATGCATTAATAATTTTTTAAAATAATTTGTTTAAACAAAAATTGTTGAAACAAATTAAAAACCGTAATTTTTTATGTTCTTTTCGGCCGTAAAATCCGTGTCCGGTGTCAACATGGCCAAAAACCCAATTCTTCCACAATTTATTTAAAAAATAATTGTTTAAACAACACTATTGCATATATAGTAAACCGCGCGGCCTGAATGGTTGGCTAAGAAAGTCACGCGTACGTGAGAGCGGCCAGCAATAATTGACTCCAAGAGAATCAAGAAAAGACTGCACTGCACGAGAAGAAGTCTTTTTCCTTTCGGTCCAAATCTATAGGAACGAGGGTGAGAGATGCTGTAAACATCCACGCGTGTAATTCAATGCGACAGAGAGCTCCAAATAGTTCCTTATCAACTGTATCGGATTACATAGGAGCATGATTCATGCAGTCAATAGTATGCTTTATCGACTTATCTTAAGTTTTGTCAACATACCTTCCTTTCAGTTATTCGATATTTTAAGTTCTTCATTTATCGTCGTAAGTTTATAGTCAGTTTTTTTGTTGGATTTACAATCTACCGTAAAAAATTCCACGTATTGAATGTATCCATTCGAATACCGTGTCAATCAAAATTATCGACCAAAAACGAAACAAAACATCAGTTCGGCAATTTATTTAAACAATAATTGTTTAAATAAAAAAATATTAACTTTTTGTACATTTTTCCTGTAAAATCCATGTCCGATGTCAACACGGTCAGGAACCTAAATTTTCAGCAATTTGCTTCAAATGTAATTGTTTAATCAAAATTAAAAAACATTTATTTTTTGTTCTTTTTCGCCGTAAAATCCATGTCCGGTGCCAACACGACGAAGAATCTATTTTTTCTACAGTTTGTTTAAAGAATAATTGTTTAAACAAATTACACAATTTTTTTCTTTTTGTTTGTTATCATAATTTGAGGATTAGAGATTGCAATATGCGTTCTCGTTTGAATTGTAACAAAACACCGCAAATTTATGTTAAATTATTCGATTTGTTTCTCCAAGAGTCGTACGACGTAATACCACCGAGTGGCGAGTCCGTGGTATCACGTCGTACGACTCTTGCAAAGTGAAATGAAATAATTTGAGAGAAACAAGCCATGCACTCTTGCGCCATAATATATCTAGATTGAAATATACACTCTAGTGTAAATATATAAATAATTTTATTTTGGTAATTTGTTCAAATAAAAAATGTTTAAACAAATTAAAAAGCTTTATTTTTTGTTCTTTTTGCCCGTAAAATCTATGTCCGGTGTCAACAGGACCAAGAACCTATTTTTTGTACAATGTGTTAAAAAAATAATTGTTTAAACAAATTACACAATTTTTTTGTTTTTGTTGTCATAATTTGAGAATCAGAGATTGCAATATGCATTCTCGTTTGAATTGTAACAAAGCATAGCTAATTTATGTTAAATTATTCAATTTCTTTCTCCAAGAGTCGTACGACGTTGTTATATTCTGTGTATAACAATGGCGGAAATTTCCCCTAGAATGTTGTAATTGTGGGAAAATTCAAATCGCTACATAAAATAACATATTCAAACCTTAAATATAAAGAATTTGTATTCCTAGAAGTATTAAATAATGTTTAGAGGTGATAGACATAAGTATCTGAATTTATATATTCAATACGTAGAATTATTTTATCGTTGGTTATAAATTAAACATTATAAACTTAGTTTACGACAAACAACTTAGGGAACCCTGAATTCGAGTTTAGTGTTGAGTGACATTTATTATGAAAGAAAATATAAAAAGGGATAAACTAGAAACTATAAACGAAGAAAAGTTCGTTAACATAAACTTAAGATAAGTGGTCGAACTATACCGCCCATAGCATGACATCATGCGTCTATGTAATTTGATATAGTCGATAAGGAACTCCTAGAAACCCTTAAGTGCCCTTTGTCAGAGTGAACTGCACGTGTGAATGTTTACATCATCTCCCACTCTGGTCCCCATAGATTTGGACCAAGAAGGAAGAGATTTCTTCTCTTGCAGTTCAGTCTCCTCCTAATTCTCTTTGAGTTTAGATCCTTGTGCGCGGAGAAATTTTGACTTATAATTAGTAATTAGGAGGCATTTTCAGTTAACTTTCTTGAAAATTAATAAACGTTCCTTTTTAGTAAATCATAATTTAGTCTTTTATTTATGCCTTTTATTTTCCTTTATCTTTAAAACTTAATATTGAAAGTGGACAAGTTGGTGACCAGACGACAACATCCAGGATTTGTCCACAATCTCTTCCAGGACGTAACAACATGATACCGCCGAGTCGCGAGTCTGTGGTATCCCGTCGTATGACTCTCGAAACGTGGATTTAGCCTAGACACGAACCGCAATTTACCCGCAATTACAGTCTTCCCTCCTACGTCTCTAATACGTAACGTAGAAGCTTGCGCTTCTCGCAAATGAAAATCAACAGCGTAAACAACATATGTATTGTCGATTTTTCCCATAAATTGACAAAAAATTTCAAAAACAGAATTCCGTTATCGCCAAGCGTGAAGCGACGCCATGTTGCGAAGTACATCGCAGGTGACGGTTCAACATGGCGTCGCCCCACGCTTGGCGATAAAGGAATTTCATTTTTGAATTTTTTTGTCAATTTATGGAAAAAATCGAAAATTAACATGTTGTTTACGCTGGTGATTTTCATTTGCGAGAAGCGCAAGCTTCTATGTTACGTATTGGAGACGTAGGAAGGCAGACTATAATTGCCGGTAAATTGAGGTTAGTGTCTGGGCTAAAATCTCTTTCCAAAAGTCGTACGACGGTACACCGCCGAGTCGCAAGTCTGTGGTATCACATCGTACGACTCTTGGAGAAACAACTTATACAATTTGACATAAATTTGCGGTGTTTTGTCACAATTCAAACGAGAATGCATATTGCAATCCCTGATCCTCAAATTATGATGACAAACAAAACGAAAAAAATTGTGTAATTTGTTTAAACAATTATTATTTAAACAATCTATAGAAAAAATAGGTTCTTAGTCGTGTTGGTACCGGACATAGATTTCATGGGGAAAATAAACAAACAATAAATGTTTTTTAATTTGATTAAACAATTATTGTTCAAACTAATTATTTAAAAAATTTTTAGTGCATTTTGTCACGATAATGCATATTTCAATCTCGTATTATCATTGTGCAAGTGTACATTGCCTGCTTCTCTCAAATTATTTCATTTGTTTCTCCAAGAGTCGTACGACGTGATACCACCAAGTAGCGAGTCTGTGGTATCACGTCGAACGACTCTTGAAAAGAGAAATTAAATAATTTGACATAAATTTGCGATGTTTTTTTACAATTCACACGAGAAAACATGTTGCGGTCTCAAATCCTCGAATTATGAAAAAAAACAAAATGAAAAATATTGCTTAATTTGATTAAACAATAATTTTTTTAACAATTTGCGAAAAGAATGTGTGCGAGACTGTAACGACGGGCAAATCCCGATCACCACAAATACAAAGAAACAAAGCGGAGACTACCGGTGGTAGCGCAGAACGTTCGGCTCGCTCGGACGGACAAGGGTAGGAGACGCTAATAAAGAAAAAGAAGAGACTTAACGAGAAACGTAATAATATATTTCCAACAATAAATAAAAAAACTTAACAGAAAAAAAAAGGCACTAAGTCTCCGAGCGCGAGGCTCGTGCAATGAGTGCTAAGATACCCGAAAATGACGCGCAAAGCGAGCTCCGCTATGACGCGCGAGGCGAACTCCGCCTGGACCAGGCGCTAGGGCGCCTGGAAAGTCGTAGGGTTGGGAGCGAAAATGGGGCTAATCCCCGAAGGCAAGACAACCTGAGAACACCTCGAGTTGTCTCCGAGACACTACAAAGTGCGAACACCGCACTAGAAAATGGAAGCGAACTCCGCTTTAAGGAAGTGCGAACACCGCACTAGGAAAGGTATAACGCGAACACCGCGCTAGCTCTACGATCACGAGAACGCCTCGTGGGATAAGGTATGGATGATTGATTTTACCAGACTTACCAGTGTAGCCTAAAAGCATACATAGAGTCAACGTCTAAAGGGGCTCGGGTCGCGCGAGCGACTGCCTGGAACGGCAACGATCTCGCCGATATCGAGCCCGGCGAGATCGCTGCGAGGTGGGAGACGCTGCGAGTGGGGACCAGCTCCGGGAGAGGGAGACTGTCCGGTGGGTCCCGGCTCAGCTCCGCTCCCCCCTTACCTTTCGCGATCGCGAACAAATGAGTTCTTGGCCTTGCTGACGTTGATTACGGATTTTACGGAAAACAGAACAAAAAATTATTGTTTCTTAATTTGTTTAAACAATTTTTGTATAAACAAATCACCAAAACAAAATTATTTATATTTTTACACTAGAGTGTATATCGATGGCTCCGAAGAAAAAAGACAAGATTCAAGATACGACGAAAATGATTAACACTCGGGGCTTTCGACGAAAAGCAACAACACTTGTTACGGATTGACGAAAAGTAGCAAGATTCGCGACCCTCCAATTACAACTAGCAAGAATTATTATGCTCCGAGGAAAACTAGCAACACTTGTAGCGCCACGACGAAAAGGAGCAACAGTCGATGATCTTCGACGAAAAACAACAAGTTTTGAGATACCTCTGATGAAAATTAGCAACACTTGTACTGCTCCGACTAAGAGTAGCAACACTCGTATCACTCCGACGAAGAGTAACGACAACGGCTACTCTTCGACGAAAAATAGCAACTGTCATGATTCCTCCGACGAAAATTGGCAACACTCCTACCGCTCCGACTAAGAGTAACGACAACTGCTACTCTTCGACGAAAAATAGCAACCGTTATGATCACACGTAAGCAGTAAAACATTCAACATATTTGATGATAGGAGGAAAAAATTAATCGAATGGCATTGGCTGTTCAAAATTAAGATATATTTCTAATATGACGTTTCGCTCTTCTTGTTAAAGAGCTTCTTCAGGTCCTAAAATTATACATATTGCACTTATAATGATAATAATATAACAAAATAGATGAATAAATTCAACAAACAACAAATAAATAAACGAACTTACAAAAGTTTAATGTCTGCGAAAGCAAAACAAGTCAGTGAGTGGGTAATGATTTTTGTAAGTTCGTTTATTTATTTCCTGTTTGTTAAATTTATTTATCTATTTTGTTATATTATTATTATTATAAATGCAATATCTATAATTTTAGGACCTAATGAGGCTCTTTATGTTATTTTACAAATGTTATGGTAATATATGCATTTAAAACCTTACATATTATTTGTCGCTCTCTTAGCCCCTCTATCGCGATTCAAACCATTTATGGCTTTCGCCATACTTCGTCGCGCCATCTATAATGTATAGTTAGGTACTTCTGACGACTCTCCTACCTCCAGTCAGTGATGTTAGCTGTGCCGCAATTTCACGCGCATGCGTGGAAAAGCAGGGGCGTATATGTATTTGGCGCTAGAAGACTGGCGGGATTTAGGAAAACCCTAGCAAAACCATCAGGTGTTGCAATACTGATTTGATAAAATATTCACAGACGGTTAAATATTTAAAAAATATAATGTGTTATAATAATGATAATAATAACAATAACGTAAATACTAATCAATTCTCATAACCTGAAAAAGTAGATGAATTGACACCTGCAGAAAAAGTAAAACGGGAAGAAATTAATTTAGCAGGATTTTTTGCTGAGCATAATATTCCTTTTCAAACTGAAAACCATTTTGTTTCCTTATTAAAAGATGTTTAATTGATGAATTTACAGATATTTCGGATACAAAACTTCTTTTCATTTTAGTACAATATTTATGTCCGGAGAGTAAGACAGTTAAAACGCAATTATTAGAATTAGTAAAGTTAGATGCTCGAAATTGTTCCGCGAACTCGATATATGAAACATTTAAATCTATTTTACAAAAAAAGGATATTTCTTTGCAAAGTATTGTAGGAATGGCAAGTGATAATGCATCGGTATTGACTGGATGCAATAATTCCTTCTTTTTGCGTTTAAAATCTCAGGTACCGCATGCTGTTTTATTAAATTGTACTTGCCATTCATCTGCAATCATAGCTAGTAAACCCTGTAATCAATCACCTTAATCTTGCAAAAGTATTTTTAGACAGGTTGCAACTTGTATTTCGGACAGCGCAAAGAGATGTGCAATTTTACAGGAATTCCAGGATTATTTTGAAGTAGAAAAAAAAAATTCTCAAATTATCAAAAACAAGATGGCTTGTATTACAGAAGTGTGTTATCAGACTTCTTGATAATTTGGGAAGTACTAAATAATTTCTATACATTAGCTGTTTTTAAAGATAATTTAAAATCCGCAGATGATATATAAACTTATTTGAATGATGATTCCCGTAAAGCTTATTTGCTATTTTTAAAAAATTCGTTGGATTTTTTTAATAAGTCTAATGCTCTTTTTCAATCGCGAAAGGTTTTAATTCATACAATTTTTAATTGCAGCCAACGTTTAATACGCGAAATTGGTCAAGATTTTATTAATCCTGACGCCTTTAAATTTAAAAGATGAAAAAATTATTAAAGATCTGCCCAGTATATATGTAGGACCAGAATGTGAACGTTTTTTGATAGAACAATGTTCAGAATTAGTAGATTTAATGAAATTATAATAAATGGTTTAAGTTTTTATAAAACAGCAATGCGGAAAATGATGAAACGATTGCCCTATAATGATAGTTTTTTCAAAGAGTTGAGTTTTTTAGAAGCGAGAAGTGTACTGTATCAGGAAGGTCGAAATGAAATTAAAGATTTATTGTATATTGCAACGTATATTTCAAATATTAATGTTAATCAATTAAGTTTAGAACGGGAAATTTTACCAATGCATTTTGATGATTTGCAAAAAAAAGAGTTAGCGTCTTTAGAAATTGATGAGATGTGGATACAAATATTAGAAAGTAAAGATTATAATGATAATTATGTGTTTCCAAATTTAGACTTATTAGTAGAGATTGTTCTTTCTTTTCCACACTCTAATGTAGAAGCGGAACGAATATTTTCAATCGTGACAGATTTAAAAAATAAAAAGCGAAAGCGGCTACGTAACGACACTGTTTTCGCTCTTTGTGTCGTCCGGTCAAGCTTCCGAACGAATAATAATATTAACTGTACAAATTTTGAAGTAGATTCAGAATATTTCGAGCTTCACAATACAGAAAATTTATATTCCCATTAAAAATAATTAAATTTTGTTTTTTGGTAACCCCTAAAATTTTAATAAAGATATTTTAATTTTTTACAAGGTTATATAAAATATTTATTTGCATGTTAAACATGTTGAAATAAGCCATTTTCATTTAATTAAAAAAATTATAATTTTTGATTTTTAGAAACAAAACTTTGTAACAAAGTTGGGTCCATGAAGTACCCCCTTTCACAGTGTCTAGGCACGTCGTTGAGGCTATTTTCTCGCGCATGCGCGAGTTTTTGCGGCACAGCTAACATCACTGCCTCCAGTCTCGATAGAGCCGTCGTACGCGGTACACTTAATAAAGTTTCTTTTGTCTTTTCCCTACAAACGCCTTTGTTTTATTCGGTCATATCCAACATGTTTTTATAAAAATCCAAAAGAATTTTAAAATCATGCAAACTTTCTTGCGGAACGATGCTCTTCTTGATCACAGTTACCAGATCTTTCTTTTTCTTATCCGACAGTGGTATTTTTCCTTTGTAAGCTCTATCTAGTGTTAATGAACGTATTTTATCAAGAGTTTCATTTTTTTTAAATATGAATATTTTTCGGGTTTTTGTCAAAAGTATCATATTTAATAAGTACCACAGAACTATTTGGAGTTACTTCGATTTCGCGTACACTTGCTATTTTAAGCAATTTCCAATTAAATTTATCCGTCAAAGTACCGAACTCATAAATAGCATTCTGATCTACTTGCGTAACATTATAAGGTTTGCCGTTTTTTTTACATGACGAAATATGTTTGGCCCACTCTTTTTGAGTGTAAATTGACTTTTTTCCCAGTGATTTCTCAATTAGCGCGTGCATGCTATCACCATCTGATTGAGTGTGGCCAACCTCCATAAACCTATTAGATGAAAAATTAGTGTAAGAAATAAAAAAAACATTAAACGCAGTAATATCTGTACCTTATATAAAATAAGATTAAATCTATGGCTGCGACAAAAAGTAGCTTTAGGTCATTCTCTTGATAACAATATACAAGTAAATTTGTCGAAGCAATCAAAAAAATTCAATGAAAAAATTTTTGATTTTCTCGACAAAAATATTACTTTCAATTTACTACGAAAAGTAACATGTTTCAAATAACAAAAAGACTATCTCGAATTTTTTACAGGCCGATTATAATCATAGGATCTTTCATAGGATTTTTTTATCAATTAAAGCTATACGCATTTTAGTTTTTTATAGTAAACTTGAATTTTTTTCCGTAAAAAGCAACAATTTAACTAGTACATAGACGGCTACAATGTTTATTACTTCAGTATATGAACTTCATCAAAGTTTACATTAAAAGTAAAAAACTAAAGATTTGAAGTTTATTCATACAGCATCAGACAAAATCCAATTTATTTTAATGTAAGAAATTCATTTGTCAATACATAATTCGCACGGTAAGATAGGTATTTTCTTTTTGTGGTGTGTCTGCTAAAATTTATTTAAAAAAAATATATGCATACTGATTTAAAAGTTTTGGTTTCTGCTAGTACTTTCGTGTACGGATTAATTGATTCTCATTTTACAGAAATCTTATGATAAAAGATTTACTGTCACGTGACTGAAGCCTTTTTATTTATTGTATGAATGGTCGACTCTGGTTAAGAGCGGGCAAATTTGACAACGAAATTTTGAAAAATAAATTAAAAGTAGTTTAAATTAAAAGTAGTTTAAATTAATATAAATTGAAACTATAAGGTAGTTAATCATAAGATTATTCTTCAAAAATCATAAGAATAACTGTTTGATCAAATGTTGGGGGTTGGCGTGCATAGCTAGCAGAGGGCGGAGCCCTCTAGTGAAAAAAAAAAACAAAGAAATGAAGTGAAAATAAGAAACAATATAATGTTACGTCCTGACACCAACACTAATAAGTTTTTCGCATTTCTTACAGTACGAACTTTCCGTACCGAGATGACCCTTTTTTTTATATAGTGTCCAATACATAGAGGCCCATGCCCTCCGCATGGTAGACGCTTGAGCCAAGGGACTAAACCCAATGTATCAGAGAGAGAAAGAGGATATGCATTTTCCAATACTTCATATCCTCAAGCAGTTCGTAAAAATCATAGGACATATACAAAAAATTAAAGAGAGAAAATTTTCTTTCAAGAAGGACACTAAATTAGACAGAGAAACAAAACACAATGTCCGTTTAAAATAAAGATAGAAATAGTAATAAGAGACCGATAGAATTTAGGATACACTAAACTGACAGAGAAAAAAGACAAAATTTGGAGTATATAAGGGTTGAAATTTTCATGTATCGTCACTTACTCGCCTTCCATCATAGAAGAACGACCTATTCAGAGAAAAATAAAATTCGAAAAACTTAAACTTCCCGATCAAGTTATTTTAAAGAGTAAGTCCTTGATCATTTTTCCTAAAATTTTCCCAAGACCTGGAGATTGGTAACTGATCTCCTACGTCTTACTCTTCCAAGATCTCGAAATTGGTCACTGATTTAGAGATCTTTCCTCAAAATCTAGTAAATTGATTGGAAACTGACCGTTTGCTAGATTCTCCCCTCAGACAGATTGGCAACCGATCGTTTGAGTCCCGAACTTTAACTTTGAAAATATATATATATTTCTTTCTAAATCAAAAAGTTTTATTCTAAACTCTAGTAGACAGATTGGCCACTGATCTCCTGCTAGATTTTCCCCCCTTTTAGATTGGTTGGCAACTGACCGCCTGAGTTTCAATTCTTTATTAATTTAAAATCTAGTAAACAGGTTGGTCACTGACCTCTTACTAGATCCCTCCCTACTCGGATGGTTGGTAACTGATCTACCGAGATTCGAGTCTTTTATCTTTAAAATATATATATATATTTTCTTGAAACTATTAGTTACTTTACCAAACGTTTAATTATTCCTTTTCTTTAGTGGCTAGGCACTCTCTAAAGAGGAAATTGGTGAATTCCCAAATTGCCAAATTGAAAAAAGAAGCCGCAAACCCTGTATTATCCGACGAGGAACGGGTAGAGCGGGAACTACTCATTAAGGAACTCCAGAACAGTCGATTTCAACAACAACAACAACAACAACAACAACAACAACAACAACAACAACAACAACAACAATTGGGAAAGGAAGAGCAGTTGCTCAACCTCCCAATTGCAGAATTATTAGAAAGGATTAAAAAATTTTCTTTTATTCCGGAACTAATCGCACCTTTTCCTCCCTCACCCCCGAAAGCTATATGCTTGAGTAAGAGGGCCACGGCCATTATACTAGGGAGGAAAAGAAACTTAAAACCAATTGAGTATTTTGAGGATATCCCTCATTTCAAAAAAATTTTAAAAAGGGACCCAAGACGTTCATTTTATAGAGAAAAACTAAGATTAAGGGTAAAAAGGTGTCTGGGTTCCGACGAAGAATTGGATTAAATTTTTTTTGTATACCCTTTTCTTTTATTTTTTAATAAATGTAACAATTCTTTTGTTATATTTTGCTTAAACCAATGCTCTTTATTTCAAGCCTCCTGTCTTGACGCATGCTCCTATCCCTGGGAACACAACGCTACCTTGTTCCCTAAAAAGAGAGCGCTTCTCTGGTCTTAGGACGTAACAATAACATGTAAAGTTATACTTTTTTTTCTTACCTATGGACAATTTTCACGTCAAGTTCGTTTGCAATTTTGAAATACATCGCGAATATGTTTCTATTCCTGTTCTGGCCAGAGCAATTATCCGTGTAAAATAGAAGTTTATTTTTTACAACTGAGTGTGTAAACGAGACTGTCCAGCGTAAGAAAAGACAACGAAGATTCTCGACGAGTGTGAAGTTTGTTGCACTCGCCTTCGGCTCGTGCAACAATCACACGAGTCGAGAATCTCATCCGGCTATGGTAGGGATGATGCGCAGTACCCAGTTCATGCAATGACTCGTTATCTTTGCGCACCAGTGCGTAAAGTAACTACTTTACGCACTGGTGCCAAAAAGGGGTACTTTACACACGCAAAACTGGCATCTAAAGTCGAGTTTTACGCACTTACTTGTAAAAAACAAATTCTTTCTTCCCTAACTCTGCTTTACGTTTAATAAAGTTCCAAACAAATGAGGCAATCTTGTTTGAACCCCGATTTCCAACAGTCTCGTTCCAAACATATGCATTACCTATGGCTTCACCTAATTGATATATAGTGAAATTTCACACTGAGAGTTTTGAAAGGTACATCACAGATGTCTGCGAGCGCGGTGTCGTCAAAACTTTCTGCATATCATAATGAGCGCAGCAGAAAGTGCTATCTGTAATAGCTCGAGATCTGTCTTCGCACATAAGCCTCCTAAGTTCGGACTTTGTGTTTATGTGCGTGTTATAAGCATTTTGTTCTTTACTTTTTTCCTCTTTCGGTAAATTTTTGTAAGCTTCGCACGTCTCGCACCTGCAACTGAATTTTATTTATTTATTTAACGCTGTCATGAGCGACTATAGGAGTTTTCCTTCTTCTTCTTTCCTGTGTTGCAAGAGCCTCGAGTCTTCTCTCTCTTCTCCAATCTCTTCTTTGTGCCAATCTTCGTAATGTTCTTGGCAAAGAAATTGGAGGGGAAAGAAGTGAGGTGACAGCGTTAGGTAGGAACATTCGGTAACGCAAAAATTATCCAAAATAATTCAATAAAGGAATCGAAAAATAAAAATACAATATTGAAAATAATAAAGTATAATAGTTCTTCAGGTTACCGGGAGATTTCTGAGCATTGTTCTAGTTTTCAATTTCCCGATACCCTGAATTTCCGAAAGAATCGCGGAAAGACAAAAAGAAAGACCTAATTTGCAAGAAATAAACGAGCTTTTTACCAAATAAAATAACGGGAGAAATTTTCCACGTTACAATTCATATAAACGATGCATCTCTGCGATACTTAATCCTTCCTCGAGATACCGTGTGTTAGTTTGCTTGCGACAATAGTGACTATCAGTTGTTGGAAATCTTTTTATATGTTCACGTACTTCATTCTTTAAGTTTTCGTTATACTTAAAAGGTCGATTTGAGTGTCTTCCCCTCAGATCTTCGCTTATAACAGCACTATTATTGGCACCTTTATTTTTTCGTTGAGCAGTTCTCACGACCTCATTGGATATACCTAAAGCATAATATTACAAAATATGAAGCTAAAAATAAAATGAATATTAAAATAACAATACAAAAAAATAGTTACATGTGTCACGTCCGCGACGGAAGTATCGAATACTCGATACTTCCTGACCATCCGAGTATCCTGTCACGTTGATCGTCAACGTGACGGATCTTCTAGGCGTCAGCACTCTGGTTGCTAAGAGGCCCTTATTGCTGATACCAGCACTTTTGGACGGGCCTTCTTATCACCCTGAGTCCCGCCGTCGGGCCACTCTCGCTTCGACGCTCGCGACACGCGCTACGCTACCTCTGTTAGCTTGACCCACGTTACACATGCATATAATTTTATACACAAAGTGTGTAATTTATGAGGTGTGTTAAAAAAAAAGGTGACATTTTACTTTTCTCAAGAAATATTTATTTATTCAACAATATCTATTTTGTCCCCTTCAAAGTAATCCCTTTCAAATATAACGCACTTGTGCCAGCGTTTTTTCCAGTCCTCGAAGCACTTCTGATATGCGCTTTTTAATATGGCTTTGAGCTCTTCCACCGATGCGGTCTTTATCTCCTGAATCGTCACAAAACGCTGTCCTTTCATGGGCCATTTTAGTTTTGGGAACAAAAGAAGTCACGGGGGGCCAAGTCCGGTGAATACGATGGCTGAGGCATGATAACGGTGTTGGTTTTGGCCAGAAAATTACGAATAGGCAAAGACGTGTGAGCTGGCGCATTATCATGGTGGAATAACCATGACTGGTTGTTCCACAATTCGAGGTGTTATTTTCGTATTTTTTCATGCAAACGACGCATAACTTGAAGGTAATAAACCCTACCAAAACCCTAACAATTTTCATCACTGGTTTAACGTTTTCATCGGTTGTTGACGTGCTTGGGCATCCAGGGTGAGCATCGTCATTAACATCTTCTCGGCCTTCTGTGAAGAGTTTGTACCACTTATAAAGATTTTTTTTGCTCAAAGTAGTCTCGCCAAATGCCACAGTCAACATTTTAAGTACGTTGGAGCACTTAATTTTATTTTTCACACAAAATTTAAGACATATTCTTGTTTTCGATATCAGAGAATCGCGAAGCACACCAAAACACGTCTAACGTTTATATCTGGCAAAAGAAAAATATAAACGCAAACTGCCTGATTTGGCAACATATGTTGGGGGTGTGTGTAGTAACATAACAAAACCAAAAATTCGAAAATCTAATATACGTAGCCTGCAAAATTTGAAAAGTCACCTTTTTTTTTGAACAAACCTCGTATATAATATGACGCGATCATATTACACATTTGAAATGCTTCGTTTATAAAAGACTCTGACCTGTAAAATGACGCGTAGGCAAACATATTTTTTACTTGAAGAAATCAAATGAAAGACCACTGCAGTTTTTAAGCCTTTACTTTAGCCACTTGTATTTGATATCGTATAAATTTAAAAAAGGTTATTTAACATTAAGTTGATTCAACGTTATCCCACTACGAAGGTATCCTACTACTTACGGGTAAATACACAAAACGATAAATTTCCTCCCTTTGTAAAAATGACGAGAGAAAAGATCAAGAACTGCATCGATATATCAACAGATTATACGCTTATTTAATAAAGAACACAGTAAAACTTCAGAAAATATAAATGATTTTACAATTTAAAAAATTGTTTTGCAAAAATAGACTTATTTTCACAAAAAGTCGATGTATTGAGACATTTTAGTTCAGTTAAAGTCTATACATTTTTAAGATGTATTTAACTTTAATTTCAAACCACCGCTAGCCGTTAAATTCAAGTGCCTCTGTCCGTGTCTCTTTTTATTATTAACAAAATTAAAAATAAATAACAACGGGTCGAAGGAACAGGCAAACAGGTGATTGTAAACTCTAGCCCTTCAAAACTACGTAGTCCAGCTCATCCACATTTCTTTACTACTTAAGAAGAGATGAGAAAACAATTGTGAACACAAGCTCTTCAAAACCTCAAAGCCCAGCTCATGCACTTTTTCTTATTACTTCCTAAATAAAGAAGAAATGAACAAATATACTTCCTTTCGTAAAATCTATCATAACATTCATTATGATTACTAAGCAATTTCAAGGTAAATCACTCGTATGCACATCTAGTCCGGTTGCCAGAGCACCAAAACATATAGTTCGTGCTACCCGGGATTTTTTTGCATAAATCGTTAGTTAATAGCGCCCTGAAAGTAACCTGAACGTCTTATCCAAAAAAAAGTTCGGCTTGTGTCTTTTTTATTGCAAAATAAGTTAACAAAAGCGTTTCTCTTTAGTTTTTCCCAAATATCTCTATTATTATTCATCTTACGTAAAAAAGTATACAGAGAAAAGTTGTTTAAAATGAAATTTCCTACAAGGTAGAGTCGGTAGTATATTTTGAATTTGGCTTTTTCAAGCCCAAAATTGTTATAGAAATTAAAAAAGGTGAAAAATATTTGCAACTAGGAAACAGTTGCAAAAAATAGTTAAATGTCACTGTAATTACTCTGAAACATGTGTTTCAGTTAGTAGAACATGTAGCCCGAACCCCAATCCCGTACTTCAAAATGGCGGCTTGTTGCAAAAATATGAAGTTTGAACTTCGAGTAGCTATAAAAATTAGGCAACAATAGTTATATGGATGAAATCAATTGCAATCGGTAGCTGATAACGTACTTAATAAATGCTCCGAAGGGATTTTCTAAAATCTGAAATTAACAACATTTTTATGAATAAAAACCCGTTACTAGGATCGGATTTCAGCGAATTATTAAGTTTTAAGAAAGGAGACAAAATGCATTTTAATGTAGGGAGAAAAACATGAATTTAAACAAAAAATCATTATGATCGGCCCTGTAGGAGCTGAGATCCGCAACTTTTGGTTTATGAACGATTGCGTCGAAAGTATTCAATATTTTTACTTGAAATTTGGCACAGTTATTGCTGAAATAATACTTTAATACGTCCATTTTTCCCGATAGTTTTAGATAGCTTAGTTCGTCTGCAATTAGCAATAAACGAACATAAAAAATACGCGTACGGCGCCGCAGCTTCCCGCACCGCCCGACGCGCTGGTGGGGGAACCGATCGGTGACGGAGAGAGCCTGACGGATCAACATTTCCGAATCTTAGTTGAAAATTGATTTACTCGGCCATGGAATGTGCTACTGCAATAATTTTTTTTTAAATTTAACTTATTTTTTTCCCATCTTATTAACCGTTTCAATAAAAATTGCATGACTACACTACAAACGTTAGAAATGTTCATTTTTCATAGCATTTTTCGTCTAAATAAACTTTTTTTTTATAAATGAAGTATATTACTTCATTTATAACCCTCAGCGGGTACTCTGGGTCTGACAGACCCGAGCGCAAAATCGTATATGTGAATATCTCGCAGGGGCGCAGGGGAGGGGGATTCGTTATAGCGGGAAAAAATCCTTCTTTGTGTGCCAAATCGAGGGAGCACTTGTGCCATTCCAGTGCGACGTCACCTACGGAGCTAGGAGCATTGAAAAATTCAATTCGGGTCTCCTGGACCCAGAGTACCCGTAGTGTCAGAAAGTAAGTTTTATGAAAAAATTATAATTATTTAGAATTTATATTTAAATTACTTAATAATGTAAAAATATATGTTTTAATGTATAGTGCGCGTGAAAAAAAATTTTTAATAGCTTAGTTTTTTTTTTAAGGCAGAAATGGAGACGCGGTCTCGCACGCGGTCCGCCGCTGAGTTGGCAGCAATCGAGAACCGTAACACGGAGGAAGTTTACGAAAATGATGCTTCTTCTGGGGAAGAAGAAGATCGAACATACATCTAAAATTTGTTCTGCTTGTTCAACTACCGATATGTAAAAAATAATTACAATGTTATAATGATAATAGTTTTCAGATAATAAATACTTTTCAAATAATATATCTCGATTTTTATCTTTCTTTACCATTGCAACTCTATATTTATATTGTAGCGCGACTGCCCTTTTCCTACAACTGATTAGGCATTTTTGGCACAGTCGCGGGACAAATGCCTCACTCAGAGAACGATAAAAAAAAACAAAGATTATTATCTCAAAAGAAAATTCCTTCACCAATAATTAGGGAGTATGGGAGGGAGTGTTGGGCGCCAGTCCGAATTTCGGACGCGGAATTCCTCTGAGGGGGCCCGGGCTAACACAGGAAGGGCGTGAGACCCACTCAGAGGGAGTCCGTTGTTTGAGCTGAAAATAAAGGAACACTCAAACGACGATTATCCTATCAACTAATTTATTAAACTATTCAATAATAACAAAAGAAAACCGTTTTCAAAATTTCGGGAAGGGACGATCTGAAATCCCAGAAGTCAAAAGAAATACTTGATAGCAATTTTACTTCCCAAAGCAACCGTCAGCAGAGGGCTGAATAATAAGAGATCGAATCTTACGTATTACTGGTGCACTCATAGGCACTCCTTATATTACGCGAAAACCGGGAACACTCGGACTCACAAAATAATCAAACTCTCATTAATTAACATTCAATTAATTTAAGATTAACGATAGGCGCGATAGGATAGCCGGATTCAGAGGTCAGTCGTTGACCTTCAGGGTAGTCTATCGAACAAAGTCACGAAAGACGAGATCCGTAACGGACACTCGTAAGCCGGAAGAAAGGTAGGACGGGAATACTTTAAGGATACTCAAGAATGAGGAAAAAGGGCGCTTGCCAATAACTCGCAGTACCAAGGAGATGACCGCACTCACCGCAAACACGTCACTTGCCTCGTTTCTCGATCCTATTCCCGATAGAAAAGTGTCGAAGTCGCTCGGTGTCAATAATGGCTCCGTGCAGGACGATAGCTCAGGAATCTCTGCCGGGTCCCGGCTATGGCGTCCTTCTTCCTGTGCGATAGCGCCCTCCTGGCGTTGACCGATTCGGGAATTAATTTCTCCCGTAGCGCTGGTAATTTCGCTTGGTGACCCATTTTTATCGACCCGTTATCATTCTAGATCTTCTATGATAACGACAGAGGGCCACACTGGGTCAGGAACCGCTAGTGCGGTCTTCGTTTAGCACGAGAGTCCTTCCAGCGCTATCCTCTTCTTTACGGGAGAACTGCCAATAGGAGCTGTCACCATCCTTCGGCGGTAGGCTCTCTCCTCTCTTTCTTTCTTGTAGCGATGTCGGTTGTGGTCTTCCTTGTCTCCTTCGCTGTTCCTCTTTGTGCGGATCTTCGCGCGAGTTCCTTGGCAAGGGGCTCGGAGGAGGGGGGACAGCAAGGGAGTAAGGCGACAGTTTCGATAGAATCGTAAAAATACAATGCTGATAAAAAAAGAAAGGTATTACGTATGATTACAATTTCTAAATTTCCGCTGTTCCTCGTGTTCTCGGGGAGATTCCTGAGCGTAACTAACCCTCATTTCTCGACCCGTATTATGTAAATAATTCCCTGTTGAAGTGGAAAAGCCGTAAGCGGCAACAAAGATGCAAGGCGAAATAGAAAAAGAAAGAAAAGAGAAAAAAATTATCAGTGAAGTAACGGGAGCAAATCTCCACGTTACAAATCCCCCCCCACTTAGACTGGACGTACTCGCTGAGAGACGGTCAGTATTACACCCTGGATCTGCAAATCATGGCAAGGCCTAGGTAAAAGAAAGTGAGGTGAGGTAGTGTAATACCAGGGATGTTAGGTACTTAGGTTGTAGTCCCAAACAATCGGTAAAGAACTTCCTGAGGTCATTCCTTCTTTGTATTTAGGATTTTAGAAAAGTACAAGTATAATAATAAGTAAGATAATAACTACTATACTAATTTAATCGACAATCTTGTTAGGTAGTCGATAGTCACGGGAGTGTGGTTCAAAAGTTAATGTAACGGGAGTATCGGCGAAGTTCTTTCGATGACGGGATGGTAACTTCGAAGGCTTCTGCGGGCTGGATCACTTAGAAGTCCAGTATACTGATAAAACGCCTCCTGGTAGCGGGATGGATTGCACGGGAGTAGGGGCCTCCGTCGCTGGGCTGTTGGATGGCTCCTCAACAGCGCTGGGGGACGACCGTAGGTTGCGCGGCGCGCGTTTTTGCGAGGAGTACGGAGGTGGCTGTCGGTTAGGGGCAAGATAGAGGCTCCTTGCCGTTTTTGGTTCCCGCCAGTTCCTCTTCCACTCTTGTCCGCAGCGAGGGCACTCCTTAATGGTGACATTCCTCATGCCGCACCGTTTACAAAATTTTCTAGGCGCTTCTGTACAGCGGGAGTATTTGTGCGGACCCCCACAATTCCAACACTCCGTAAGGTTGCGGGTCGATGGTACTGGCTGGTACGACGGAGCGGCGGCATCAGCGGGTGCCACAGTTCGGGACACACTCGCAGATACCGGGCGGTCTCCTGATGCGAGGACAGTGGCGGCCGAGTCACGGGGGTCTGGTGGCTCATGGATGACGCTCAGACAGTGGGCGATATTTCGCCTTCCACGTAGTGCTCCCCTTCCCAAGGGGACAATCCCTCGTCCTCGACCTCTGATCAGAGAGAAGGGAGGTAGAGCTTCCAACTCAGTGACCTGGATGGTCGCTTGTACCACGCCCTTAGGTGGTGATCCCGAGGTGCCTGCTCCCGGTACCGAAATGTCGGTCGACACCGCGGCTACTGGGTCGATGCTCTCCGGAGGTCCTTTGGGTTCTTCGATCTCATCAGTACTAATTTCCCTTGATTCCCCCTTATCGTCTTTCAATACGGGAGTGTTGCTGCTGGTAGAGGGTGCGGGAATGTCGACGATGGCAGCCTCGGTACTTTCAGCCCTTTCATTTTCCTCGGGAGTTGGGCCCTGGGAGACGTCTTCCAGAGGTTCGTTGGGGGCTGGCTCGGATAGGTTGCTCGCTCGCCTTCCTCTCACCCTCACACACCTTCGACGTGGTGCTCTTCTTATCTGCATCTAGAAAGAGGATGTTTTATTGAAAACATCGTACGGGAGTGCTAGAGATTTATAACAAAATGGATAGTCGATACCCCTTTCTTAAAGCAGTTACGTTTTCCGACGACGTAGGTTATATTTCGCGGGACTATTATTCCGAGAAGGTAAAGAGACACTCTCAACTCGAGGGGTTTTTCGAGGTCTGCCCCTACGTCGGGCAGGGGCAACCGGAGTTTTCTTAGCTGTCTCTCTCTCGGTTGGGTTAGGGCCCGGGTTACGCAAAGGAAGTTTCGATTTTTCTTTCGGCGCGGCAACAGAAGGCGGGCCTACGAACGGCTTAAGATCCTCGATGTGAACTTTTCTGATAAGTTCGTTGTCAGGATTTCTCAAATTTACAACGGTAGGCGACAGGAATTTTTCGATTACATACGGACCTAAGTACCTGGGCGCTAATTTAGCCGCAAAATGATCGGCTCCCGATGAAAGAAAGCGGACACGCTTCATTACTTGGTCTCCCACTCGGAAGGAAACATCGCGGCGATTACGATTAAAGTATCGAGCCCGTTTAGTTAGAGCAGTGCTCATATGCTTTCGGACTAAATCTTGTAACGCGGAAAGCCTCTTTAGGCGGTTTAACCAAGTAGCGGGATCGGTAGGCGATATCTTTTCGGGAGTCTCGTTATTAGCGAGGGAGTTCGAAAGTGGAGGATGTCTGCCAAAATTTAAAAAGGCTGGAGATACTTTAGTAGTAGTATTATCGGCGGTATTAAAGGCAAATACGAACTCGTGCAGATGTAAGTCCCAGTTCCGATGATCATGTCCTATAAAGGACATAATCATGGCCTTTAGTACCCTATTCACGCGTTCCACGGGATTAGCTCTCGGAAAATAGGGGGGAATTGTCGTATGAGTAATATGATAGTCCTTACATAAGGAAGAGATAGAACGATTGACGAATTCCGTCCCATTGTCCGTGAGCAAAAATTGAGGTCTTCCCCACCGATTTAATATTAATTTTTCGAAAGCTTGACCGATAGTTTCCCCTGTCGCCTTACGCAAAGGACAGCACTCAATGTACTTTGTAAAATAGTCTTGGAAGACAACTATGTATTTGTACTGTCCCTTGCTGGGCGGCAGAGGACCCATTACGTCAGCGGCTACCACCTTCCACGGAACTTCGACGTTCCGCTCGCCCATCATACCAGGAGGGCGTCTTGGTGGCACCTTTACTTGTTGGCAGGTTAAACATCCTCGCACGTACGAAACAGTATCGGTATATATCCCTGGCCAATAGAAATACCTGGCAAGTCTCTGGTAAGTTTTTTCTATACCGAGGTGTCCTGTTTGAGGGGTATTATGATTTTCGAATAACGCCCTCTCGCGCAGGTGATGCGGTAGGACCAGTCTCCACGGATCATCATCCGGGAATATCGGGTCCAATAATGGATCGGGATGATGATAATATAGTTGGCCCTGGGACACTTGCCAGTCAGGAAACTTATACGGGAATTTTTGGACATCCTCGATACGCTTATGATACCAGTGATCGGGGGTGTCAGCGGTATCCGCTACGGCATCGATATGACCCTCAAACATGCGGGAGAGAGCATCGGGTACACAGTTTTGTGATCCTTTCCGATGCTGTATTTCCACCGGCATCGCTTGTAATTGCAATGCCCAGCGCGCGAGTCGTCCCGTCGGGTCCTTTAAATTATGCAACCACCGCAAGCTGCTGTGATCGGTCACGACAGTAAAGGAGTAGCCTTCCAGGTAGGGGCGTAATTTCTTTATTGCCCAAATTACGGCTAAACACTCCTTTTCTGTCGTGGTATATTTCCGTTCAGCTGCGGTGAGCACTCGATTCACAAATACGATAGGGTGCTCTTCTCCATCTTGAACTTGAGTAAGAACAGCACCGATGGCGAAATCACTGGCATCCGTCTGTACGGTAAACGGGAGTGAGAAGTCAGGTCGCGCGAGAACGGGAGTGGTAGTAAGGGATTTCTTCAATGCTCGGAAAGCGGTGTCTTGATCTTCTCCCCATACCCATGGCTCATTTTTATGTAAGAGCTTAACCAGGGGAAGTTTTAAGACGGAAAAGTCCCTCAAGAATCGCGCGTACCAACCGACCATCCCTAGGAATCTTCGTAGCTGTCGTAGAGTAGTTGGTACCGGGTAATCGATGATAGGTTGGACCCGTTCCGGGTCGGCTTTAAGACCATCCTTGTTGAGAAGATATCCGAGGTAGCGCACTTCTTTACATCCGAAGTGACTCTTTTCCCGGTTGATTTCCAGGTTGGCTGTCTTCAGTTTATTCAGGACTACCTCTAGCCAGCGGACGTGATCCTCGAAATCGGCAGTAGCGATAATAATGTCGTCTAGATAGGCGAATACGAAAGGCTCCATTTCGGGAGTAATGAGCTTATCAATCAAGCTTTGAAAAGTCGCGGGAGCATTCGTGAGTCCGTACGGCATTCTTTTAAATTGAAAGAGCCCTCGTCCGGGAACGGAGAAGGCAGTGATCTCTCGGCTTTTGGGTTCCAGCGGGATCTGGAAGTATGCTTGGCTCAAATCCAGAGTAGTTATGTATTTTGCCGCCCGTAACTTATCCAAAATGGAATCAATATTCGGTAGTGGATAAGTATTTTTCTTGGTCACGTTATTGACTTCGCGGTAGTCGATGCAGAATCGATATTTTCCATTCGGTTTCGGGATTAGCACTGGGCAGCTGGACCACGGGCTCTCCGATGGTTCGATGATTCCATTCTGCAACATCTCATCCACCTCCGCATGTGCTGCTTGTAGCACTTTCGGGGAAACCCTCCGTGGTCGCTGCCTAATCGGCACATTGTCTCCCACGTCGATCCGGTGTTCTGCCAAGTCGGTAGTTCCTAGTCGATCCTGTGGGGGCGGTAGGATTGCGTCCAGAAGTTCCTTTAGACGGCGAGATTGTTCGGGAGTCAATTCTTGAATTCCCGTACAGGCTGATGCTTCTTCCAAAGTTGTCGAGGGGAGGTCTAGGAAGGGATAGGTTTTCCCAGACTTAGAAGACCACCTTTGGTTTTGAAAATCAATCTTGATACTATGAGTGCGGAGGAAATCCATTCCAAGAATGCAGTCATATCTCAAGGTAGGCATTACTCGAAAGGTGGTCGTTGCTGGTGTACCGTCCATCGTTACTTCCACGTCAACCGTCCCTGTTACCGAGACAGTATCGTTATTTGCCACGTAGACAGCGTAGTCTACGGGAGAGACGTGATCCCGCACCAATTGTCCTGGTCGTTTCCCTAAATAGCAATGAGTGGCTCCTGAATCCACTAATGCAGGGAAGGACTGATTCCCGATGCTCAACGACAGAAAGAATCGGGGATCTACCTCATTAGTAGATCCTATTCTTGCGACAGAAGATGACGGGAGTAATTCCGTCGGGAGTTCGGTAGGCGATAGGCCGTTTTGTTGGGAGGCCGTTGTGAATCCAGAAGGAGCAGGGGCCTCTACTGCTGCCCTCTCGGTCCGTTTCCCTCCTTACAGCGAGCACAGCTGGAAAGGTACACTCCCGGTTGACCGCACCGGTAGCAGAAGATACCTCTCGGTCTCGTACACTGCGAGTATCGATGTCCCATTTGGAGGCAGTTCCAGCACTTCTCTTCTATGAGTGTTTCCCGGGAGTTGGCTGGAGAGATAGGGCGTTGTCTAGCGCCCTTTTCTGCTAAATCAGCAGGAGATACTACGGTATTCGGTAGCTTCCTGGAACGTGTAGCACGTCTACGTACGTTCTTCTGAGCGGTAGGTCGGATCGCGGCTGTTTTCAACTTCCGAACAATAGCGGATGTGGCACTTCCTTCGGACGTGTCTAATTCCAGGGCGTCTGTTAACAAGGTCTTCCCACCTGGGTCCTTCCTTCTACTTTTTCGTCGAGTCGACGACGACTTTCCTTCTCCAGAGGTACTATCCGCCACGGGAGTCTTCACAGTTGCAATGCGATTCTTCTTCTTCTTCGGTAGTTCCTCTGGAACATATGCGGTACTCGGGAGTACGCAATCGGCAATATCTGGAGGAGGTCGGTAGTCCTTCTCGCTTCGGATCGAGGCTTCCACTTCTTTGGCCATCTTCTTGAGCTCCTCGAAACTGGACACATCCCTTCTTCTGATGTCCTTTCGATAGCGGGGGTGTAAATTAAAGCACGCCAGGTCTAGTTGTTGCGATAACTTAGGACGAGGTCGCAGGTGATCCATAGCAACCTTTATCTTGGCAATGTAATCCGCTACCCTTTCCTTTTCCCCTTGCGTTCGCCTATGAACGTAGTTTAAGAGGTGGATTTGGTATTCATCGCTGGAGAAGTGTTGCCGGAACGCCTGTAGAAAACCTTCCCAGGAATTCCAAGTGCTACTTTCGCTCCGGTACCAGGAACTGGCATTTCCTTTTAAGATGGCGGGAATTGATCGCAAGATGTCTGCGGGAGTAAGACCGGTGGCTACTCCGCATTCCTCCAGCCTAGATATGAAGTCTTCGGGATCCTCGTTGGGTTTTCCGGCGAACGAAATATTCCATTTCTTTAGCACATCGTAAGCTTTTCCGGTAGTCGAAAAGGTGGTGGTCCCGAACGGCGAAGTCCGCCAACAGGAATTATCGAAGGTACGGCCATGCTGATCTTCTCCATCGCTTATGCTGGAGTCCGTTTGCGTATCTTGATCACGAACAGTTGCGGGAGCCGTAGGCAAAATCCTAGTACTATTTAAGATAGTTCGTCGGGAACGGTGTAATTGTCGTCGATCTCGCGCGACACTTCTCGAGGGTAAATTCGGGTCGGGAATATTATTCCCGAACGTTACGCGACCAGGGGCTGCAGGGGAGCTCGGCCTTGGGTTCCGAGTTCGATACTCAGCCAGTTGGAGGGAGAGTTCAGCTAGCGTCCTCTCCATCACTGTCAGAGGATCCTCCCACTGTCCCATAGTTTGTCCGGTAGGGAGGTGTGCCACCGGTTCAGGATTAGGTCGCCCTTGTTCGGTAGCCGTTACGCGTGATACCGTGGTAGTAACCGTGGTGGTCGTAGCCGTCGCTAACGCAACGGTGGGTACAGGGTTCGGAAGAACCAAATGTTCTACCGAAGGGACGGTATGGAGTCCTCGAGCTCCATCTTCTCTCATCCCTATGAGATAAGAAAAGGGGGGAAGGTCACCCCTTTCGTCCACTTCGGGACGCCATGGTACCTCAGAGGTATCCAGATCGCGGCGTAGGGTGTGGCGTAGCAACCTATCCTGTACCTCTTCTAACGGGCCCACGGTGTTCAACCCGCGTAAATCTAGGGTACGAAGTAATTCAGAGGGAGAAAGCGCGTTCACAAATGATCGCGTGGCCTCTTCCACCGTTCGCATCGCTTCGGGAGCGTCATCAGAGAAATATGTTCCGCCCGTTGCCATCTCTCAAAATTAAATTTAATTCGGGCGAGATACGGTAAATCCAAAAAAAAAAAGGAGATTGAGCTTCCTCGATATAATTTGTCGAACGCAAAAGGGAATTAACGACAAACGGTAATTTAGAATTTTAAAGTAAATTCTAGAAGTAAACAAATGATATTCTTACAAGCGTTAAGGTATTCTCTCGTCACATCTAGTTGGTATCTCTAAGAGTTCGGATCAACGGGAAGTATAAAGTACTTGGAACGCGAGCAAACAAAAAAAAAATCCAAACAACGCTTATTACTTCAAGGACGCGGTATACGTTGGAACTCTCCGAGTTATTCCTAACAGCGCGACGATATCTAGAATAATAACGCGAAATCTTCCTTTTAGAATTTTCACAATTCTCTAAAGTAAAAAAAGATTATCACATGTACGGGAGTAAAGCAATGTACAAGATTCTCGATAGTAATAAGCAACCAAAACACCAAAAAAAAAGAAAACGTTTCGCTTGTTTCAGATAATAATAGAAAAAAAAAAAAGAAAATTTGAGCGATATTTGGCTGTCGGGCCCCACGTTGGGCGCCAAAAATTTGTAGCGCGACTGCCCTTTTCCTACAACTGATTAGGCATTTTTGGCACAGTCGCGGGACAAATGCCTCACTCAGAGAACGATAAAAAAAAACAAAGATTATTATCTCAAAAGAAAATTCCTTCACCAATAATTAGGGAGTATGGGAGGGAGTGTTGGGCGCCAGTCCGAATTTCGGACGCGGAATTCCTCTGAGGGGGCCCGGGCTAACACAGGAAGGGCGTGAGACCCACTCAGAGGGAGTCCGTTGTTTGAGCTGAAAATAAAGGAACACTCAAACGACGATTATCCTATCAACTAATTTATTAAACTATTCAATAATAACAAAAGAAAACCGTTTTCAAAATTTCGGGAAGGGACGATCTGAAATCCCAGAAGTCAAAAGAAATACTTGATAGCAATTTTACTTCCCAAAGCAACCGTCAGCAGAGGGCTGAATAATAAGAGATCGAATCTTACGTATTACTGGTGCACTCATAGGCACTCCTTATATTACGCGAAAACCGGGAACACTCGGACTCACAAAATAATCAAACTCTCATTAATTAACATTCAATTAATTTAAGATTAACGATAGGCGCGATAGGATAGCCGGATTCAGAGGTCAGTCGTTGACCTTCAGGGTAGTCTATCGAACAAAGTCACGAAAGACGAGATCCGTAACGGACACTCGTAAGCCGGAAGAAAGGTAGGACGGGAATACTTTAAGGATACTCAAGAATGAGGAAAAAGGGCGCTTGCCAATAACTCGCAGTACCAAGGAGATGACCGCACTCACCGCAAACACGTCACTTGCCTCGTTTCTCGATCCTATTCCCGATAGAAAAGTGTCGAAGTCGCTCGGTGTCAATAATGGCTCCGTGCAGGACGATAGCTCAGGAATCTCTGCCGGGTCCCGGCTATGGCGTCCTTCTTCCTGTGCGATAGCGCCCTCCTGGCGTTGACCGATTCGGGAATTAATTTCTCCCGTAGCGCTGGTAATTTCGCTTGGTGACCCATTTTTATCGACCCGTTATCATTCTAGATCTTCTATGATAACGACAGAGGGCCACACTGGGTCAGGAACCGCTAGTGCGGTCTTCGTTTAGCACGAGAGTCCTTCCAGCGCTATCCTCTTCTTTACGGGAGAACTGCCAATAGGAGCTGTCACCATCCTTCGGCGGTAGGCTCTCTCCTCTCTTTCTTTCTTGTAGCGATGTCGGTTGTGGTCTTCCTTGTCTCCTTCGCTGTTTCTCTTTGTGCGGATCTTCGCGCGAGTTCCTTGGCAAGGGGCTCGGAGGAGGGGGGACAGCAAGGGAGTAAGGCGACAGTTTCGATAGAATCGTAAAAATACAATGCTGATAAAAAAAGAAAGGTATTACGTATGATTACAATTTCTAAATTTCCGCTGTTCCTCGTGTTCTCGGGGAGATTCCTGAGCGTAACTAACCCTCATTTCTCGACCCGTATTATGTAAATAATTCCCTGTTGAAGTGGAAAAGCCGTAAGCGGCAACAAAGATGCAAGGCGAAATAGAAAAAGAAAGAAAAGAGAAAAAAATAATCAGTGAAGTAACGGGAGCAAATCTCCACGTTACAATATATATATATTTTTTTTAATATTATATACATATGTATATATATATGTATGCATGTATATATATCTTATTTTATGATAAGGTAGGCTAAAAAATTTTTTAAACAATTTTTTTTCCTAATTTTCAAGCGATAATGGCCGTGTATATATGAAAAATACGTTGTAAAAAATACTAACTTTCAATCGCAAAAATAAATCGCTTATCCTAATTTAATTGAAAAATGACCTATACAACCTTAAAGTACAACACTTAAGCTTTAAAAAACCGTTTTTAAAATTAATTTATCTTTATTTTTCATTTTTTTACAACAATTTGAAAAAAAAAATTTGTTTTCGAAAGGTCTCCTTGTATTTTGTTAAATATTAACAAAACCTTTAGATTTGGAGTAAAATGGATCACGCATTCGTTTTTTTGAGATTCTGGCAATGGATTTAAAAAAAAACGTCTCCCTACGATGATTTGGCTTCGAGTTATAAGCGATTGAAAATCGCTCGGGTCTCACAGACCCAGAGTACCCGGATCGGGACAAACAGTATAGAGTACCCGCTGAGGGATAAGTATATTACCCAATAAGGAAGTAAAATGTTCTATTCTTTTAGTTTCTTGCTGATTGTGAGTAAGGGATAAGGTAATAGACAATGATTTACTTTGAATTGTTCGTATTTTTTTTAAACTTGTAACAGGGAATATCGATTCCCTGATACAAAGATCCCCGAACCTCCCACACACTTTCCCCACGACTATTCGCGCCGCGAATTTCAATCAATTCGATCGATCGGCATGGATCGATCGCGTGCACGTCCACCGTAGAAGTCAACAAATACTTAGGTTAAGTATTCCGCGGTGTAAGAGCGACCATATGATATGACGGGTCGAGGTGAATCGCGAAAATCGAACACGAGGCGCCATCTGTCGAGGACGACGGGGACCAGACTTTCGACCACGCGGAGATTCGTCGCGGAGAAGAACCGGCACTGACGTCATCAGAACCACGTCAGTCGAAGCAGCCGTTGGTGGAAGGAGCAAAGTCGACCCCGGAAAACTCCAGGAAGGATTTTCGACGTCGTCCCAGCGGGGAAAAATCGAGAGACGTTTTCTCCGAAGCGATGGGAATCGTCTCTACCGCAAAGTCGAGGCCAACGCGGAGTTCCGTCCACCAGAAGGCTCGTAGACGACTCGAGGGGTACGAGTCGTCACTCGCAGCCAATGAGGAGGCTCGTAGCCCCGGGATCGAGAAGAAGACGCCGGAAGTGAGGCCGACTACTTCACTTTTACGCTGGACGTGTTAGAGATCGGAGGTATCGGCAGCCCGCATATCGAGGAAGAGAGAAAGAGAGATAGAAACGAAAGAAAGAGAGAGAGAGGCGAAAGATCGAGAGAGAGAATCAAAGGAAGGACGCCACCCGGACGAAAGGAAAGTAAGTCCCGACGCCCAACTTTTCCTCCCGAAGGAAACGAGCGAGCTCAGGAGTTTGGGCCACCTGAGTTGACAGGTGGCCACCTTGAGCGAGCTCGCTGCGCCGTTTGCGACACCTCGCCCCGTTCATGGCTTTTGCTTTTTCTTTCTTTTATTTTGCTTAGCATTTATGTTGTAGGCTTTTCTTTTTTTTCTTTTATTTTTGTATTTTTGATTTGATCGGCAAATATATTTATTTTCCTTTATTTTTCTTTGTCTATCAAACGTGTCGTCGTTTATACGAGCCCTTCCCTCTGCCATTTTGTTTCCTCGAGCTAGACCGCGGTGCATAGCACCTGGCGCCCGCGACTGAGCCCTGTTCGACGATTCCTTTTTTTTTTCTCGACTTTTTCAGGGCGATTGTGACGCGTGGGGTGTGTCGACACCCCCAACGAAGGGATTGGGAGATCCTCGTCACAAACTTTTCCAATTTTCAGATAAAAATTATATGTTTAAATACACGTATTAATACATGAAGAAAAATTAAAAATCAGTAATAATTTGAAGAAGTGCTAGCAAATGAAAGCAAGCGTAAAAAAAATATTCGATAAATATTTTAGACGTACATCCTTTACTCAGCAAGAAACTAAAAGAATAGAACATTTTATTTCCTTATAGGGCAGTATACTTCATTTATAAAAAAAAGTTTATTAAGACGAAAAATGCTATGAAAAATGAACATTTCTAACGTTTGTAGTATAGTCATGCAAGTTTTATTGAAACAGCTGAAAAGATGAGAAAAAAACAAGTTAAATGGAAAAAAAATTATTGCCGTAGCACATTCCATGGCCGAGTAAATCAATTTTCAACTAAGATTCGGAAATGTTGCTCCGCCAGGCTCTCTCCGTCGACGATCGGTTCCCCTACCACCGCGTCGGGCGGTGCGGGGAGCTGCGGCGCCGTACGCGTATTTTTTATGATCGTTTATTGCTAATTGCAGACGAACTAAGCCATCTACAACTATCGGGAAAAATGGACGTATTAAAGTATTATTTCAGCAATAACTTTGCCAAATTTCAAGTAAAAATATTGAATACTTTCGACGCAATCGTTCATAAACCAAAAGTTGCGGATCTCAGCTCCTACAGGGCCGATCATAATGATTTTTTTTTTAAATTCATGTTTTTCTGCCTACATTAAAATGCATTTTATCTCCTTTCTTAAAACTTAATAATTCGCTGAAATCCGATTCTAGCAACGGGTTTTTATTCATAAAAATGTTGTTAATTTCAGATTTTAGAAAATCCCTTCGGAGCATTTATTAAGTACGTTATCAGCTACCGATTGCAATTGATTTCATCCATATAACTATTGTTGCCCAATTTTTATAGCTACCCGAAGTTCACACTTCATATTTTTGCAACAAGCCGCCATTTTGAAGTACGGGATTGGGGTTCGGGCTACATGTTCTACTAACTCAAACACATGTTTCAGAGTAATTACAGTGACATTTAACTATTTTTTGCAACTGTTTCCTAGTTACAAACATTTTTCACCTTTTTTAATTTCTATAACAATTTTGGGCTTGAAAAAGCCAAATTCGAAATATACAACCGACTCTACCTTGTAGGAAATTTAATTCTAAACAACTTTCCTCTGTATACTTCTTTGCGTAAGATCAATAATAACAGAGATATTTGGGAAAAACTAAAGAGAAACGCTTTTGATAACTTGTTTTGCAATAAAAAAGACACAAGCCGAACTTTTTTTGGATAAGACTTTCAGGTTACTTTCAGGGCGCTATTAACTAACGATTTATGAAAAAAATCGCGGGTAGCACGAACTATATGTTTTGGTGCTCTGGCAACCGGACTAAATTCTGCAAACGCAGCACATATGCATGCCTCTGTCATTCACCTTCCAGCGTGCTCAGCTGTTTATCAGCAAAGAATATAAAAACACACATACACCCTCTATGTGCATGTGCCCCCACAACTAATTAACAATATTTTGACCCCACTCAATTCACTAGTGTAAATAGGAGCAAAAATCACTCCTCATCAGGGAGTCTGGTCTCAGGCAGCTCGGTGTAAGGGGCACGGCCACTAACCGTTCGATCCTGCACGACTATCCTCTGCTGATAGCGAATAGACAAGGCATCCATAGGGTTGGTACACTCGGATGCGCAGATAAACACCTTGTGTACGAAAGTCCAAATCTATTGTAAGTCTTCCTGTTGGACCCGTGCAGGAGGGAACCTACTAGACCGCTGACCGCTTAGTAAATGTCCAAGCTCTTGGGCAGGACCTACTCTCTTACTCATTTTCGTTCTTTACGAAATTCAAAGTCTTTTATTAAATAAAGGGGAGGCTTATATTCTTTTCACACCTAGAGTGATAGAATATAAGTCCTAAGATTAGTCATACAATAAAACGTTAGGAACAGATTGTAAACTCAAAAATTGATTAATAAACACTTATCATATTTAACTATACATTTATGTTGAGACTTCTTTCAGTGCCTTATCATTTTCAGCAAGGTGCACTTCAGTGCTTTAAGGCGCAACTATCCCGCCTCACGTATCCCTTAGCCGCTCGAGGTATACGTGTATCATCGGTCTTACCATACCTACATACAGAAGATATCGCTTACGCGGTATCATAGTGGAGGTGGTAGCGACTAAATATAAAATATACATACCCGCTCGTACAGAGTCGGGACGTAACAATATATATATATAAAAATTGAACAAAATGTATCCATCTACTTCCACCCTCTCCGATAAGTACTAAAAAACAGTTATTCTGATTTTTTTCATATTTTTTTAATTAATTTTTGTTAGACCACTACAAAAGCAGCAATTTTTACGTCATTCGATTCGCCAACATGTCAGGAGATCCGAGTCGTTTAAGCGCTTGTATTTCTGAATTTCCAATAGAAATACCTAATGTATCATAATTTTTCGATAAAGAGAAGATAATTCTTTAAAAACTAAATCCTATAATGAATCTAAACTAATACGGTTGCATTAATACTAGTAGCAAATTAAATTCTATAAATTGATTAACAATTAGAAGTGTACAACTATTTGGTCATTATTTTTTGCAAAATAATTTATATTTTCATTATAGATGGGAATGGTAATCTTGATTGTCATTTTAACGTCAAGTTTTAGGTTTCCTCTGACCTATCAAATTAAAAAAAAATTTGAAAAAAAAAACGTTAATGGGTTAGAAATGCTGCTTTTGAGCCGAGTGAGTAACGCAAACTTGAAGTCGAGCTACTCGTCGGCTCGACTTAAAAAATGTCATCAATTTTCATGTACAATGGTTTTCAAAATATTAGTTCGAAATTACATCATTATGTTATATACGGTTTTGATATCAAACTTACCAAGTGTGTCAAGAAACATCTTTAAACATACAGGGATTAGTTCATCTGAGCCTGGGAGGTTATATTGGCTTTATTGCTTTACAGCATTAATACCTAAAACTTTCGCAACCTCCTTTGATTCTTCACTGTCATGAGCCGGTTTTTTTAATGTTATCCAATTCTTCATACATTCCCATTGTTTTTTCTTATTTTTTAGATTATAATAAACTTCGAAGGCTTTCTTTCTTTGTTCTGTAGTTATTTTCTTGCTGCACTCAAAACGACATTTTACATCTTCTCCACAGCCCAGTTTCATTATTTTTGCAGTTATCGGTGTAGGTTTTCGACCAACGCCCTCTTTTCCTTCTGCACGAGCTTTTTTAGCTTCAGTATCAATCCATTCTGACGGTAGCTTCTGCTTTTTACGAGATAATTTTTTCGTTTTTATGATCGTTTTTTTTCTTTTGTAGAATCTTCTACCCTCATTCGTAGGTGCGCAAACAGGTTCTTGATCTACAAATAGTAAAATAATAATAATTATGCTGGTCTATTGTTCAAACCATTTTGCTTTCTTATGAGAGGAAGCTCTTGTAAAGGTCGAAAAAATTTTTTTTTTCAAAAATACGTTCTCAAATTTACCAATTTTTTTGTACAAATTATGCCAAAAATAGTATTTTTCGGGTGTTTTTTGTCTTTTGTTATAAACGTTACATACATAGTTGTCCTTCACTATACATTTCGCTGAGAAAATAAAGTTTGAAGAAACATTTACCAATTTATTTTGTCCAATGACCTTTTTTGAGAAATTTTCAAATTTTTAGGACACATCTTCCACCAAATAAAAAGTTCTAAAAAGGGCTTTGCTTCGCAAGCACCCTCGGCTCAGGTAATCGCCCTGGAGGAGATGCACGCCAATGACGAAAACTATTATTTTTATCGTGAGCGCAAAGTCCGGTAAACCTTTTGGCCCTTAAATCACTTTGCGTCGACGAGCAGAAAAGTAATTTAAGCCCGGAGGGCCAGAAAGTACTTTCCCGTTTTAAAACACGAAGTGAGATTCATGGGAGCAAAGTGCCGCTCGGCAAAAAAACTGTCGTGTGTAACTCGGGCACAAACGTACATCACCCATGCACTTAGGCCGCGTTAGTCGTTCCTTGCGACCATAGTACGAAATATCTATTCAAATTCAATGATTGTGCTCATTTTAATGTAATAGCGATCTTCTGTACTATAAAATGTACTATTTTTACGACTATTATAAAAGCTTCTCTCATGAGAAAGCAAAAGACAATTACGTGCCCAACTTTCCATATATAGATTTTTTTGTTTATTTTTTTCTAATATAAAAATAAAAAGCAGTGTATAAAAAAAATTACTCACTAAGTTACTACCATACTCATTTACCTTTTGTATTAATAGGATTGGAATTCAATAGGATTGGAATTGACGAAGTTTTCTTGAGGAATATCATTATTCCTTATTTCATTTTCAGGGCCCACTTCACCATCTCGCAAATCTGTTTTATTACTCTTATCCTCCGATAAATTAACGTTTACTTCTACTAAACTTCTACTGCTCACATTAATCTTGACAGTATTATAGCTAATATCAAAAGAAAAATATGTTGTATTTAATAAAAAATATAAATGTTTTTTAATTTAATGTAATTTATTAACCGCTTCGTCGAAAAAAGCAATACTAGATCACATTACATATTTTTCATTTGCTTTTTCATTGTCATTTATGGGGAAACCTCCTACAGAACGTAAAAATCCAGCACTTTTTTAGGAATTTTTTTAAAGAAAAGTAATGAATGTATATTTTTTAAATTTCATCTGTTCATTAGGTATATATTGAACAGTACACTTATATTTTTCCACTTAATTAAAGGAACATCTATGCGAGTTATTTAAATAATACGAAAGTGACTCCAAAAATAATATCACTTTTTCGAGAATTCTAGCATTTTGGAAAATTTTCTGATAAAGAGCAGCAACAAAATTTTGTATTCTATATGAGTGTAGTTTGTCGTCGAACCTAAAAACATATGTATTTTATCATGAAAAATTAAACAATTAATTTGAAAAATAAATATCGTTTTTGGCAAAAATTTTGCACTTTCTTATTTTTATAACAATTTTTAAATAATATTTCTTCAGAATTAATTTGGTTCAAGTTTAAGGTAATTCAATTATTTTTAATTGGAAAAAAATTATTATGATTTATCAAGAATTTGTTGAGTTATTTATCCCACAAATGAAAAAAGCATAGTTTTGAGAAACACGCGTTTAAAGTTTTGAAATAAGGAAAAAGTGCCTTAACAGACTGAATGAAGAAGTTTATTTCAGCGTGGTAAAATTCGAATTGGCCAAAAAGGTTTTAAAGATATATTCTAGGGTTGATTTGCTATCGATTTATGAAAAAAAATGGGAGACCCCTTAACGAAATGACCCGATTCTTGATTTTGTGCAAGCCATGAATATTTTAAAACAGAAGTTCCATTAATTTACAATATTTTTCAAAAAATGTAAATCCTTCTTTCTAAATGACGTGAAAAATTACGAAGATTCCACTTCTATCTATATAAATCCATTCTAAATTTACGCACTTCCAAATACTTCAATTTTTGAGTAGGGATTATTTTTTTTAAAAATAGGTTGTTATTAATCGTCGACATTACCTAGCTACTCCTTTTAAAGGACAAATTGTAACATTTATTAAATTGTAGTTTATATTATGTGGAGGCTAATATTTCAAACTTGATCTATGATTACAACTTCTAAGTTACACGATTAATCTGTAATAAGATCATACAAACTATTAGACGTATGATTTTAATTTCATTTTTTGTAGATACTCGTGAGATTATATTTTACAAAAATGTGAAATCAACTCTTGTATATTATTTTAAAAATCACCTAGCAACGAGCTTGATTCCTTGCAAGTGTCGTCTTCGATATTTACTGGCACTAGCGTCGATTTGTTCCACGGATCTTCATCTAAAATGATTATAATTTAAGATTATTGAGTAACATTTCAATCAATATTAACATCAGTAGTTGACTTTGAAAAAAATTTTTTTTGCATTGCTTTCTCACGTTAGATTGTAATATTCTTTTCTGAAATTTCGGAGCTAATCTATTAAAAATTTATTTTATATTATAAGAAGTCGTTATGCACAATTTATGATAAATGTTCATATGTTTGTGTATAAATAATCATATTTCGTGATCTTTCATGATTGAAATTTTATTTTGTTTGTAGTTCTCGATGAGCTTAATTAACATACGTTTCAAGCTTTATATTACATTTGTTTTGTAAATATAACAAGAAAAAAAAATACGACCATGTAGAGAATAACATTTTAATAGAGGCCCCTTCAGGTTCAGTATCGATCTTCGTTGTCTAGCATGGCTAAAAAAATTCGCAAAGCTGCAAAAATTTGTTTTTCGTAAATATCTCGAAAACTATTACTCCGATTGTAAAAAGTTAAATGAGAAAGTTGTAGATAATAAAAATATATATCGATTGGTGCATATACTTATATCGATTGCTATCTTGGTTTTCGAGATATATCGAATTCTGTCAATTTAAAAGATAAATATTACCAAACATAAATGGATGATAAGGCTGAGTTTTGAACTTGAGTAGTAATTACTAAAGAACTTAAATTTAAGTGACTATACTTCGACCAACTTTTATTTAAGATATAACAAACAAAAACATTTTTATTTCAGAAAAATATTTTTCTCTGTTTATTGTTATTACACCCACGTAATTCTTTCAACAAAAAACTTTTAAAATGTTTTAAAGTAATCCAATTATAATAATTCATTATACAAATCAATATTTTTCAATGTACTTTGGGATATACTATAAAAAAAATTATTTTATTTTTTTCGATAACAAAAACTGCTCAAAAAACGATTTTCGAGATATCGAAAAATGTTCATAAATCTAAAATTATTTTTCCTACCTTTGGGCATTTTTGGTGACATTTGGACGTTTACTGCGCTCTCAGTAAGAAAAATAGCGTTCGCCACACAAGCGATATCAAACCGGTACTACCCGACGGTGCGGTTCCTCGGGTCGCAAAATAGCCCTGATGATGATGGCGCTTATATGACGAAAACTACTAATTCTTAAGGTCATATCAGCAAGCAAAATAAAATTTCAGTAATGACGGTCGGCCTGCAGGATCTCGAAAAAATATTTTATATACAACGCAAAACCCATTTGTAACATCTTATTACGTAAGCATTAAATACATTCATTGCAAAACTTTCTCACAAGGAAACAACTGTCCACGTCATTTAATCGACTTTGAAAACAAATCAACTGTCGGCTAGATAGGAGAATTGGTAGAGGTTTCGAGAGCTGCAGCTGCCGGTTAACTCTTGGAAATTTTTCTCGATGTTTTTAGTATTTTCTAATATGAGCAAAACAAACTTTCGTGTGTGAACTTGTAGCCCGGTGCGTCGGCTTGTTTACAATTGAGCACGTTCGATGGACCGCGCTTTGTCTCTCTCTCCCTCTCTATCTTCCTCTTTGCGCTTCTAGACAATTCACACACTCTTTTCCCCTTTCACGCGTTCCCGTGATTCCTCTTGATTGCCCGAATTTTTTGCAATCGAATACTGGAATGGTCTTTACGAATTTCTTAATAAATGAATTGAGAGCACCGTGTACTAATAAAGTTAATGCATATTGATTAGCAGTGGATTTAGCCACTTTTATAGTGTGAGTGAGTGGGTGTGTGCTCGTGTGTGTGTGTATGTGTGTAATCAACGCAAATCAACTACTAAAATGTAATTTTGTTTTTAACAAATAACGTCAATGACGTAGGCTACAAGGTACGTGAGGGTAATCATAGATCAACTAATTAATTTCACGTCACAATAAATTCAATAAAAAATGAAAAAATACACATGCGATAGGTTAGTAAGAGTTTGTTTTTGTTAAATATGTATAAGTTGTAAAATGGTATATTATAAACAGTACTCAGAATATTGAAACAAAAATAAACTTTTTCACGAAATAACATGAACACAACTTGTACTTATACATTTCCTCTTCATCCATCGTTGACACCTTCAATTCGACACAGGATATTAGATAAGAAAATGTTCGATTTTGAATACACAAACACAAGTTTCTTTTCAAGTTTAGAGGTTGGTGGGCTTTTACTTTTGCTGTTGCAACGTGATGCTCGCACGAAACTCACTACAGTCTGTGAGGCATATGAGTACAGGGGGGGGGGGGGGGGGGGTTCTGTCGCTACGCCTGGAATTGGCGCGAATCAGTTAGTGCCAACTGCTGTATTCAAATCGAATATAATTATAATCGCGCGAGGTAATATTGCTGCTTGTCTCATTTATTATACGATAACGCAGTGTTCTCGACTGTAAGAATGTTCGAGTGGTGTCTCCAGTAACTGGCCAGTAAGTCCGCTGACTCAGCCGTGGTCAACCTATCGTGGTCATGTGACCACGATAGAAACAAAAGTCCAAGTAGAGAGCTGGCATCAGTGCTTACTGGAAACTTGTTCAGATACTACACAGCAAACAGCTGATGTTTACAGCGGGTGATTTAAAACGCTGCAAGGATGCTAAAACCTTGTGACTTCACTCGCTTGCCGTTTGACAATAAAATAAATAAATAAATAATAATGCAAGCCTCCCAACAACCGCATAACCCTGCTCCCTTATTGTTTAATAATAAAATTAATAATAAGGTAAGCACTTCAACAACCGCGTAACCGAACTCGAATAGTAGGACTGAGCAGAAAGGCGACAACTGGTGAGAGAGTCAGCCAATGAGAATGAGAATGCGTGATTGGTCAGGCGTATAGCAGGCGATTCGAAACAGAACGAAAAATTAAAAAACCTTATCTCATCTCGCTTGTTGTTTAACATAAAAAAAATTTAATAAATAATGAAACAAGTCTACCAAAAACCGCATAACTCTACTCGCTTCATGTACAATAATAAAATTAATGAATAAATATTATGTATATACTAAGTAATTTAACAAAAAGAATTATATTACAACAAATAAATGAATTTTTCATATAAAAAGAAATATATTGGTATTAAATTTTTCTTCCACTAAATAAATATGTTGAATGTTTTACTGCTTATTTACATAATTATTTGACTTTGCCGATCAACAACGAATCGTACTACTCTTTGTCGGAGCGCTACAAGTTTTGACATTTTTCATCAGGGCACAACAACTGTCGTTACTTTTCGCCAGAGCGTAACAACTGTTGCCATTTTTCGTCGGAGGAATCATAACGGTTGCTATTTTTCGTCGAAGAGTAGCAGTTGTCGCTACTCTTCGTCGGAGTGGTACGAGTGATGCTACTCTTAGTCGGAGCGGTAGGAGTGTTGCCAATTTTCGTCGGAGGAATCATGACAGTTGCTATTTTTCGTCGAAGAGTAGCCGTTGTCGCTACTCTTCGTCAGAGTGATACGAGTGTTGCTACTCTTAGTCGGAGCGGTACGAGTGTTGCTAATTTTTGTCAGAGGTATCTCAAAACTTGTTGTTTTTCGTCGAAGATCATCGGCTGTTGCTGCTTTTCGTCGTGGCGCTACAAGTGTTGCTAGTTTTCCTCGGAGCATTATGAATGTTGCTAGTTTTCGTCAAAGGATCACGAATATTACTACTTTTCGTCAAAAGCCTCTAGTGTTGCTACTCTTAGTCGAAATCCAATAAGTATTGCTGGTTTTCGTCTGAGCACTCCGAGTGTTGATGCTTTTCCTCGGAGTATAAAAACTCTTGCTTTTTTTCTTCCGAGCCATCGATATTTCAATGTAGATATATCAGGATGCAAGAGTGCATCGCTTGTTTGTTTCAAATTATTTCATTTCACTTTGCAAGAGTCGTACGACGGGATACCACGGACTCGCTACTCGGTGGTATCACGTCGAATGACTCTTGGAGAAATAAATGAAGTTATTTCATAGAAATTAGCGATGCACACTTGCACAACGATAATACAAGATTGAAATATGCATTTTCGTGACAACATGCATCAACAAATTTTTCTTTTTATAATTTGATTAAATAAAAATTGTTTAAACAAATTAAATAATTTTTCTTTTTGTTTTTCTATCATAGTTTGAGAATTTCAGATTGTTGTAGATATTCTCCTTTAAACGGTAACTATACATTCCCAATTATTGCCAAATTACTAAATTTATTTATCCGAGAGTCGTACGACGTGATACCACAGACCCGCGACTCGGCGATATCACGTCGTACGACTTTTGCAAACTGAAATTAAATAATTTGAGAGAAACAAGCGATGCACTCTTGCGCCATGATATATCTAGATTGACATATACATTCTAGTGTAAAAACATAAATAATTTTGTTTGGTAATTTGTTCAAACAAAAATTGTTTAAACAATTTAAAAAACATCTATTTTTTGTGTTCTTTTTCCCCGTAAAATCCATGTCTGATGCCAACACGACCAAGAAACTATTTTTTTCAAATTGTTTAAAAAATAATTGTTTGAACAAATTATAAAATTTTTTTTCCTGTTTTTTTATGATAATTTGATGATTTGAGAGCGTTACATATTTTCCCGTGTGAATTGTAAGAAAACATCGCATATTTATGTGAAATTATTTCATTTCCCTTTTCAAGAGTCACACGACGTGATACCACAGACTCGATACTTGATGGTATCACGTCGTACGACTCTTGGAGAATCAAGTAAAATAATTTGAGAGAAGCAGGCAATGCACACTTGCACAATGATAATACGAGATTGAAATATGCATTTTCGTGACAAAATGCACAACATTTTTTAAATAATTTGTTTAAGGACGTTCACTGGCAAAATCACTTTTCTTTAGATTTTTCTCAAATTGAAACATGTTGTAAATGAAAATGCCCTCTATACAGGAGTATTTTTTTAAATATCGCTATCCATGCATAATTTAGAGTAATTCGTCGTTAAAGTTGGCGACTTTAACATGGGAAGTATAGGTTGTATATCGTAAAAATGAACATTTTTACTAATATCAAAAAAAGTTTTCTTTTCATATCTCTGAAAAAACAATATACATTAGAATAGAATGTAAGAAATATTAACCATTTAAAATATTTATACCTATCCATATTTATTATCAAGAATGAGCCATAATAAAAGTGTAAATACTACAGTTTTACGTTGAAAGGAAGAGACATGAGAGAGAGTTGGCAACGTTGCGGAATCGCTCTGCGCGCTAAGTATGCGATGTGAGTTGACTTGGCGCTCATAGCTTTCTGCTCTTGATAATTTTATTATTCAGGAACGCTTAGAGTAATGAATCTTAACGACTTTTGTGTAATGAACAAATTAATCATGATTTGTGAATAATAGTATCCAAAATTTATTTTTAAATGGTATAAATTTCAGTAAAGAAATAACACAAGAAAGTTCGAAAGTGGTTTGATATAATTATTTATTAAATTTCAATAGATATTATCGTGCATTTGCGGAAAAATAAATTTTAAATAATATAAATAATGTAATTACACAAATTAATAAAAATAAATTTTTCATTTCTTGTTTAAACATGCTAAGATTTTCGACAAAATTTTTTTATCTCTCGTTATTTTACATTTGTTATTTTCATTCGGTGCCGTTAACATATTTTTTACAGCAGTTTCTCCCTCATTATTGTACATTGTTAATAGTGATTCATAAGTAAATCCATGCAACGCTAATCTTTTTAACATTTCCAATGAAACTTCATTTTTAAATTCCGAAACATGCTGTAAATTTTCTTTGATTTTATTCGATTGAAGTAATTCGTTGTAACATGTCTTATATGTTTTATAGTCGATAAACAGCGAATTTTCTAAATTTAACGTGATTACAAGATTTTGCAATATAGAAACATCATAAGTAGCATCGTGAAAATTTCCTATATCTATACTTGTTAAAAAATCTGAAGCTAATTTCTCTAATTTGAATAATCCTGCACCCTTTCTTTCCGAAAAAAATTTTTTAAATAATTTTAATGAATCACTGAATCCAATTATCATGTCAAAATGGCTCATTATATTATTATTAAAAATAGCCCGCAAAAGTCGAGAACTATCAAAAGTTGCATTATGTGCAACTAATAAAACTTTTTTTCTAGGCGATTGAGAAAGTAGAAAATTTTTAAATAAATACAAAGCGTCGTTTATTTTTACTGTTTCAAGAACTGTGTCCCGTAAATATAACTCATTATTTTTTTTATGAAGACCAGTAGCTTTTGTTGCATTTGGTGAAATTTCTTTTTGGAATTTGATGTATACATTGAAATTATTATTCTGACTTTTGGCGGCTATTTGCAATATATATGGGGCATTCCACGCCAAATCGGACGGTTCGTAAAATTTTGATTTTTGATTTCCTCAATTTTCTGATATTTTTTAGTACCTACCGAAAAACCCTTCCTGGTAAATTTTGAGATTTTTTTGATTACCCGTTTAAAAGATATCAAATTTTCAAAACAATCGCTTTTTTTTTAGTTTTTTGCTGATAACTTCTTCAATAATGGTCCAAATTTAAACGTTTTTTTTTCAAAATTTTTGTTTTTTCATGTACTCTTTAGAAAAAAATATAAAAGAAATTGTTGAAGCATTTTTGAATGAGATTTTTGAGTTAACAATTTTAAATCTCATTTTCCAAAGTGATTGCATATTTTGATTTTCGTCAAAATTTTTTATAGCAAACCACTACTCATTCCACAACTTTTCAGGCCGGTCCGTTCGTGGGACCTCTAAAGCTATTATTTTTTTTCGATTTTTGAAAAAATTTTTCTTTCTATTAATCATTATGAATATCAATTTCCGTTACTGTATAATATTTTTCTAATTATTTTTTAATAATTTTCACAATTTATAATGGTAAAAAGATGTTTAAAATCAATCAATAGTCGTTAAATCAATTTATAATCAATAAAAAAAATATCTATTTATTTTCGGTAATTTTTTGAAAAATCTGATTGGGGTTGAATTTTCAATGTTACTTTTTGTTATAAAGTATTTGTTATAAATTTGCCAAATATTGTCGTAATATTTCACCTGAACAGAATTATTTAAATGCAACGAAAAAAATTAGATTTGAGATACAAAACAGCTAACAATAAGATTGCAGGAACGCACAAAATTCATTCAGTTGTTCCAATGGATAGCGGAAATGTACGAGTTAAAAATTATTCTGGTTCAAATGATGCCCGCATATGTAAAATTTTCAAAAAATTACGAAAATAAATAAATATTTTTGTTTTATTGATTATAAATTGATTTAACGACTATTAATTGATTTTAATCACCTTTTTACCATTATAAACTGTAGAAATTATTAAAAAATAATTAGAAAAACAATATACAGTAACGGAAATTGATATTCATAATGATTAATAGAAAGAAAACATTTTTCAAAAATCGAAAAAAAATAATAGCTTTGGAAGTCCCACGATCGGACCGGCCTGAAAAGTTGTGAAATGAGTAGTAGTTTGCTATAAAAAATTTTGACGAAAATCAAAATATGCAATCACTTTGGAAAATGAGATTTAAAATTTTAAACTCAAAAATCTCATTCAAAAATGCTTCAACAATTTTTTTATATTTTTTTCTAAAGAGTAGATGAAAAAACAAACATTTTGAAAAAAAGAAGTTTAAATTTCGACCATTATTAAAGAAGTTATCAGCAAAAAACTAAAAAAAAGCGATTTTTTTGAAAATTTCATATATTTTAAACGGGTAATCAAAAAAATCTCAAAATTTACCAGAAAGAGTTTTTCGGTAGGTACTAAAAAATATCAGAAAATTGAGGATATCAAAAATCAAAATTTTACGAACCGTCCGATTTGGCGTGGAATGCCCCATATGCATCACCTTCAAGTCCCGTCGTCTCAATATCAAAATAAATAATATCGCACTCTTCGCGAGTAAATTTTTTTGCGTTTTCGGTACTTTGATCGATACAATGATTTACGGGTATAGACAGGCCGCAATTGCTACTATAAGTTATACCTTCTGATTTTTCATTATTTTTTCTTAAATTTTCCCGTTTTTTACGTAACTCAATTCTTCTTAACTTTGAATATTTAGTTTTAATTGCTACGGCTCTTTTGAATTTTTTCAAATTTGCTTTCCTAACATAGTTTTTAACTTTTTTTCCAATCGATAAATGTAGTGCTTTTTTATACAGAAGAATACTATTCTCGCCCTCGTTTTTGGCGCACACGCTGTCAGCAACTCTATAATCACAGGCTGCACTTGTACTTAAACATTTGTTCTTATGAGCTTTATTAGCAACAATATTATTGAAACTTTCGTTCGCCTGACTCGAAGCTGCAACAGAAAATTTTTGAGCGTTTGCAGCATATTTTGAAAATAAAATTACAAGCCGATCAAACAAATCAACGTCTGAGAACTGTACAGTATGCTTCGCATTACTTTTGCACCATTCTCCACATGCTTCGTGCTGCCCAAATAAATGATTTGGCATGATTTTTAGAGTTTCGGCCAAATTTATGCTGTCTCCTTTGTTTTGAGACACTGCGTAGGTGAAGCATTTTTTTATATGAGCAATGGCTCCTTTTCTGCTCAACTGACTGTGTATTTCGCGAATTTTATACAATTCATTGCTGAAATTCTTAGCCAAATGATTTTTATCAGCTAATTTATGGATGGTGACGTCGGGATTATCACGTCTTACTGCCGCGATCATGGAACTATCTTCGTCACCAACAATCACTCGAACTTGTAGGCCAACTTTTATCAAAATATTACTATGAGTAATTAGTTGAACCCCCGCATCTGCCTCCATGGCCTTGGCGCTGCCTTTAAAATTACAGCGGCAGTCGTGATCAGTTTTATTGTGTCCCATGTCGCATTTTCTACATTTCCTATTTCTAGTCGTATAGTCTAGAATTTTTCCGGAGAGAAATCCTATAATGGCACTATAGCCATTCAAACTGTCGTAGCTGCGTCCGTTGCCACGCTTACTCCAGCCCATATCATACCCAACAATAATATTTACAATGTTTCCTATTGAAGAATCGAACGTTGAACTTAGCTCACTGTCTGATTCCTTATTCGAAGGTGAGGGTATGGAAGAATCAAGGACTTTCATGTAAGGATAAATATCATTACGGATTTCAGGTGGTCTGTAAAAACAGTGACAGTCTGTTAAGAATGCATAAAATAACGAATACATATGTATATATATATATATTTTTTTTTATTCATTTATTTTCGAAAGATTGTATTTGTAAAAAAAATCAGGAATTCACATGTAAATATAATTTGAAACTTGGTAGAAACCGAAAATAATATTTAGGTATAAGTCCAGTAAGAATAGTTACAAATATGAAAATATATAGTTTCAAATCAATTCATTATCATATTTAATGATATAACACAAAAGTAAATGAATATATTTTTCATCAAATACATAAATTCAGTGTAAATATAAAAGTTAAACACTCATAAAAATAGAACCGACCTACAAAATTGCATTTAGTTGTAAAAATTTGTATCTAGTTAAAATTCATAATACACCAGTAAAAAAATCATCAATCACCAATTTTTTGTAAATAAGATTTAGAATTCATTAAAAAAAATCTAATTTCTCATAATTTACTGTAAATAGAAAAAGTTTCACGGAAAGATATGAATGAGTGTTCATTTAAAAAAATTATCTGTCTTATTCAACGTACAATTCCTCGCAGAGTTCCTTCACTTTACTTATGACTAGATTACGTTCTTCTTCTGCAGCTCGTATACAACTACTTTCTGCTTCTTTTTCTATTACTTCACCAACCAACTTTTCATAACGTTTGTATACATTATTCGTCATCTCTGGAGAATCAGCGCAGGCTAAGATTTTATTCAAAGCTGTCTGACCTACACCAGAATGTACAGCACCTGAAACATTTTTGAAAAGTGATCATGAGATGAATTCATTGCGTATTCATACTACTCTTTATTACAATATTTATGTTAAATAATAATTAACTTACCCAACACAATTGACGTATTAATACTGGAAAGATTTTTATCAAATTTTCCTGAATGAACTGTAGAGTTTAAGTTGCATTTCATGCATTTCACAGACAGAACGGAATGTAAGCCGATACACTTTTCTTCTTGTATATTTTCCAAACTCAAAACATTTTTACATTTGTTGCATTTTAGATTTTTCCCGAGTTCATCTAATTGAACCATTCTTATTCCCTCTGCTACTTTTCTTTTTTCTACGACTTTTCTGATTACTACACCTTCTCTGTTTACCTTTTTTATTTCATTCATAGCTGTTACGGCATTCACATTTCGCTGGTTTCTTTTTTTCTTGATAAATCTGCCAGTTTTCAAACTTTTTACTTTTGGCATTGTTATTCAAATCTTAATTTTAAATTAAATTCAAAAAGCAAACAACTATGAAGCGAAAACGAAAACAATCATCGATTTACAGGTTACGAGTTAAGAGGTTACGTATGCTTCTCATTGTGGTCTGCTCAACTCACACAGGCACAGATTACGTCTGTCCATGTAAAGCTACGTTGCCGCACTTCTAACACCAAACTACGCACACTCCCTCTCACTCGCACGAACTTTTCTGTCTCTCTCTCGCCGAGTGAACGTCCTTAAACAAAAATTGTTTTAAAAAATTATAAAATCTAAAAAACATTCATTTTTTGTGTTCTTTTTCCCCGTAAAATCTATATTCGGTGCCAACACGGCCAAGAACCCATTTTTCCATAATTTGTTTTAAAAAAAATTGTTTTAATAAATTAAACAATTTTTTTTCTTTTTCTTTTTCTATCATAAATCGAGAATTTGAGATTGTTATAGACATTTGTGCGAGACGGTAACGACGGGCAAATCCCGATCACCACAAATACAAAGAAACAAAGCGGAGACTACCGGTGGTAGCGCAGAACGTTCGGCTCGCTCGGACGGACAAGGGTAGGAGACGCTAATAAAGAAAAAGAAGAGACTTAACGAGAAACGTAATACTATATTTTCCAACAATAAATAAAAAACAACTTAACAGAAAAAGAAAGGCTCTAAGTCTTCGAGCGCGAGGCTCGTGCAATGAGTGTTCAGATACCCGAAAATGACGCGCAAAGCGAGCTCCGCTGTGACGCGCGAGGCGAACTCCGCCTGGACCAGGCGCTAGGGCGCCTGGAAGCCAGAGGGTTGGGAGCGAAAATGGGGCTAATCCCCGAAGGAAAGACAACCCGAGAACACCTCGAGTTGTCTCAAAGACACTACAAAGTGCGAACACCGCACTAGAAAAGGAAGCGAACACCGCTTTAAGGAAGTGCGAACACCGCACTAGGAAAGGTATAACGCGAACACCGCGTTAGCTCTATGATCACGAGAACGCCTCGTGGGAGAAGGTATGGATGGTTGATTTTACCAGACTTACCAGTGTAGCCTAAAAGCATACATAGAGTCCCCGTCTGAAGGGGCTCGGGTCGAGCGAGCGACTGCCTGGAACGGCAACGATCTCGCCGATATCGTGCTCGGCGAGATCGCTGCGAGGTGGGAGACGCTGCGAGTGGGGACCAGCTCTGGGAGAGGGAGACTGTCCGGTGGGTCCCGGCTCAGCTCCGCTCCCCCCTTACCTTTCGCGATCGCGAACAACATTCCCTTTGTAACGGCATTCTCGAAGAGACGTACGACGTGATACTACAGATTGGCGACTCGCCGGTATCACGTCGTACGACTCTTGGAGAAAGAAATTGAATAATTTGAGAGAAGCAGGCAGTGCACACTTGTACTATGATAATATGAGATTGAAATATGCATTTTCGTGACAAAATGCACAAAAATTGTTTGTGATAATTTGTTTAAATAAAAATTGTTTAGACAAATTAAAAAACATTCATTTTTTGTGTTCTTTTTAGAATGTAAAATCCATGTCCGGTGTCGGCACGACCAAGACCCCATTTTTCCACAATTTGTATAAATAATTGTTTAAACAAATTAACCCTTCAAGGTTACACGTTCTACAAGTAACATACAGGTCACACGGGGTCAAAATTGAACCCAGCCATGTTTAAACAATTGCCGCGTTGCCAATATTATTCCGAGCGACTCATAAAAACTCAGGATATCAGTTTTAGCCTTTTAGAATGAGAATATCATCGCAAAAAATTTTTATCAAATTTTCAAAATGGCGAATAAAAATCAGGAAGGAGACAATCCGTAAAAAATACCATTTTCTACTTTAATAAATCATAACTTTGGCAATTTTTAATATTTTTTAAATAAAATTTTAGGGTGGTACTCTTGAGATGTCATAGTATATGGAAAAAAATAACTCCATAGTGGGTGTTTCAAAAAAGGTATTTACTTTGACATCTGAAGAGGATTCACTTTGGAGTGAAATAATGTACTAGATACTAGAATAATGAAAAATGAGCAATTTATTATAAAAATTCGTTTGAAAAATGTATAAAAAATGATATATTTATTCTTCACCACCACAGTCGACCCAGATAAATAATAATAAAAGAAGTAAGAGGGTAACATCAAAACATTCCAAATCTCACTTCTGTTATTGTTTTTATTTCTACCACTACACACTCTTAGGTCTGTAATGTATTGTCGTTGGACAACAAAGTAGTAGTAGTGTAGTTATTACTACTACTTTGAAGAAAGAAATAATACGTAAGAAATAAAACGGCCAAAATCGAAACTTTGACATTCCTGTTTGTATTATTTTTTTCTATTATTACCACTATCACTACCTCTATTAAGGGGGGATTCTGCCTTGTAGGACCGAAAAAGTAGGTGATAATTGCGAATTTTTTTATAAAAAAACTGTTGAACCGGTTTATTTGAAATTTGGCAAGTTGTTTCATTGTACCCTTAAGTATTATTACAAATTTTTATGAGGCTATACAAAAAAAATGTGCGTGTGTAGAGCGTCGATTGCAGAACGTTGATAAAAAAAATGGCTCGTGCTGGCGTTGAAGGTAAGTATCCCATGGTTTATCTGAAAAACAGAAAGGAAAAGGGATTCTTAATCTGCATGAACATGGCTATCTACGGTACTAGAACAATTCAGAAAAATGAAAAACTGTTAAAATGGCAGTCTTTTGCAAAAGAAATTCGAATTTCGTCCAAAAATCGCAAAGAATGATTTCAACAAAAAAAGAAGCGTAACAGATACAGCCATAATTCTAGTACCATAGATAGCCATGTTCATGCAGATTAAGAATCCCTTTTCCTTTTTGTTTTTCAGATAAACCATAGGGCACTTTCCTTCATCACCAGCACGAGCCATTTTTTTCTCGACGTTCTGCAATCGACGCTCACACACGCACATTTTTTTTGTATAGCCTCATAAAAATTTGAAATAATACTTAAGGGTACAATGAAACAACTTGCCAAATTTCAAATAAACCCGTTCATCAGTTTTTTTTATAAAAAACTTAATATGATTATTGTTGATATTATTATTACTGTTATTACTTTGTTGTTGATGATGATGATGATGATTATGATTATGGTTATGATTATTATTATTATTATTATTATTATTATTATTATTATTGTTGTCATCATTATTATCATTATTATTATAAAGAGTAGGAGCAGGGAGGGAAGGGGAAACAGGGAGCAAGATCCTCGCGGAGGGCTTTATCAGTCCTTTTACGAGGAGTTCGCGAATACAGCGGACGCCCCCATCTACTCCTGTGGAACATCGCAGGATCCCCTCGGAGACGGCGACCTTGACGGCAGCAAAGCCTTCCGGAACCCCGGGATTCCCTAGGAATACTGCCGCTCAAACTCCAGATGCCTCACAGTCAAACGTGGGTGTCAAGGATAAAAAAAAGAGCAGCAGCCGAGTCAACTCGCAAGGTTCCCCAATGTACACTCAACTCCATAAAATACGGAGGGAGGAGGATGAGCAGTTGCGAAAATGCAAGGAGGCCCTGGACGCTATGAGGGCCGCCATAGCGAGGCAAAAAAATGTCAGCTCCAACATAAAGACAAATATGTTGGTGCTAGAGGACGCGATCGACGCTCTAACGTACCTTAAAAGGTCACGAGAGAGAGCCGCGTCTCGCGGCAAGGAACAAGAGGACCCAAAGCCTCAATCGACACCCTTCTGCGGAAATAAAAGGGTAGCTTCGAGTCCCTTGGAGCAAGAAGAAGATAAGAAGAAAGAGGAAGGTAGCCCCACAGGAGCGGAGGGGAAGCAAGGACCACAAGGGGACCGCGCAAACAACGACGGCTTCACAGTCGTCGAAGGGAAAAAGAAAAAGCGAGTCCAAAAAGAAAATGGGAAGAAAGCCCCCGAAAAAAAAGTTCCAGGAAGAGTAAACCAGGTCAAAAAGAGAGCGGGTGGGAAACCCGGCACAAAGGCGCGTCGCGAAGCGATTCTCATCAAGCCCGCGTTGAGCAAATCTTACGCCGACATCCTCAGGAGCATCAAAGAAAAGGTGATCCCGGGAAATGTCGGTGCTGAGATCAAGGGCATCCGTCAAACCCGAAACGGACAAGTGCTCTTGGAACTGGGTCCCAAGACGCAAGACCCATTGAGGCTGAGCGGCGCTTTAGCTGATACTCTGGGAGACACAGGATCGGTCAGGAACCTGTCCCCTAAGACATCGATAGAAATTAGGGACCTCGACTGTCTCACAGAAGTGGCAGATGTGGAAGAAGTTCTTAAAAGAGACTTCCCTGATGTCGGTGAGCTAAAGGTGAATCTCACGACCGCGAATTCGCGGAAGCAGAGGACAGCGATCATGCAAATGAACGACAGGTTGGCGGCCAAGCTTCTCCAACAAACGAAAATAAGGATTAAGTACCTAGGTGCTTCAGATGCCTCGGCTACGGACACGTAGCTAAATCTTGCACTGGTCCCGACAGAAGCGGTATCTGTTTTAAGTGCGGATCCACGAATCATAAGGCGAAAGAGTGCACCACCCCGGGATGGTGCCTGCTCTGTGCTGAGATCGGGCTGGAACAATTGGGCCATATCCCAGGATCAGGACAGTGTAGCGTTTTCAGAAACGCTCTACAAGAGACCAAAAAGAAGATCAAGTGATCCGCATATTGCAAGGCAATATGTACAGGAGTAGAATAGCTAACGATCTTCTGTATCAGATAGCCTATGAGAAGAAGGCCGACCTGCTGCTCATGAGCGAGCAGTACGAGAACAGAGAGTCCCCATATTGGCTCTCTGACCTTCTGAATACTGCCGCCATATGGGTAGTCGACCATAGGAAGGTGACAGTCAGAAGCTCTGGTCGACGGGAAGGTTTTGTATGGGCAAAATGCGGGGAAGTGACCTACTTCAGTTGCTACCTCACACCAAACGAACCTCTTCAGGACTTCAAGACTAAACTGGAAAACCTGGAAGACGAAGTCCTAAACACCACGGGCGACGTCGTAGTAGCGGGGGACTTCAACGCGAAGGCTTTGGAATCGGGAATGCCGTATCCGGATTCTCGGGGAAAGCTCCTTGTGAAAATGGCAGCCAGTACTGGCTTACTTGTTCTAAATGTCGGCCAGACCACAACCTTCCGACGCCCCGGGTACATGGAAACAATCCCAGATGTCTCCTTTGCGTCGGAACATCTAGCATCGCATATTGATGGATGGACGGTGATCGAAGACTACACGGCCAGCGATCACCAGTACATTACTTTCGACTTGCACGAAAGTCCCAGCAAGCAGACCTTTTCGCAAAAAGGCCTGTGAGGTGGAACATCGAGAAGATGGATGCCGAGAGGTTCACCATCGAGCTAGCTAAGGGCATAATAGCGCCGGAATCTCCGAACGCGAATGAGGAAGCATATGCGGAGACCCTGGTGTCCTCCACTATGCGACTCATCTCCGAAGCCTGTGAGGCTTCCATGCCACAAAAGCGACCCCGCCATGATAAGATCCCTGCTTACTAGTGGACGCTGGAGATCGCGGAATTGCGGAGAAGTTGCAACAGGTTACGGCGGAAGGCACAGCGCGCCCGAAACCAGACTGAAGCAAATACCGTCTCCGCAGAACATAAGGCCGTGAGAAAACTCCTTCGGAAGGCTATTAACCATATTAACTATATTAACCAGAGTAAGGCTCGCTGCTGCAAAAAACTGGGAGAGGAGGTGAACCATGATCCATGGGGACGGGGTTACAAAATTGTAACTCAAAAGCTCAGGGCCTTTAAGTCTTCAACCATCTTAGACGCGGCCACAATGGAAAAAATTGTTTCATCTCTTTTTCCCGTACACGCAGAACGACCCGACACGACAGTAGGCGATGTAGGAGACTTCCCACTCTTCTGCCTCAAGGAACTGGAAAATGCCGTCCTTTCCCTTCGAAATAGGAAGGGCCCGTGGCCCTGACGGTATCCCGGCAGAAGCTCTAAAAGAGGTTCACCGGCGGAACCCAGAACTGCTGTTGAGGATGTTTAACGCGTGCCTGACCGCGGGAGTTTTCAGCTCCCGTTGGAAACTCGCACGACTCGTTCTCATTAGCAAAGGAAAAGGAGACTCCGATATGCCATCGTCCTACAGACCTTTGTCTATGTAAGACACGGCAGGAAAAATACTCGAGAAGCTCCTACGGTCACAATTACACGCGGCGATCCGAGCTGCTGGGGATCTCGCGCCCAGACAGTATAGTCCGGTTGCCAGAGCACCAAAACATATAGTTCGTGCTACCCGCGATTTTTTTGCATAAATCGTTAGTTAATAGCGCCCTGAAAGTAACCTGAACGTCTTATCCAAAAAAAAGTTCGGCTTGTGTCTTTTTTATTGCAAAATAAGTTAACAAAAGCGTTTCTCTTTAGTTTTTCCCAAATATCTCTATTATTATTCATCTTACGTAAAAAAGTATACAGAGAAAAGTTGTTTAAAATTAAATTTCCTACAAGGTAGAGTCGGTAGTATATTTTGAATTTGGCTTTTTCGAGCCCAAAATTGTTATAGAAATTAAAAAAGGTGAAAAATATTTGCAACTAGGAAACAGTTGCAAAAAATAGTTCAATGTCACTGTAATTACTCTGAAACATGTGTTTCAGTTAGTAGAACATGTAGCCCGAACCCCAATCCCGTACTTCAAAATGGCGGCTTGTTGCAAAAATATGAAGTTTGAACTTCGAGTAGCTATAAAAATTAGGCAACAATAGTTATATGGATGAAATCAATTGCAATCGGTAGCTGATAACGTACTTAATAAATGCTCCGAAGGGATTTTCTAAAATCTGAAATTAACAACATTTTTATGAATAAAAACCCGTTACTAGGATCGGATTTCAGCGAATTATTAAGTTTTAAGAAAGGAGACAAAATGCATTTTAATGTAGGCAGAAAAATATGAATTTAAACAAAAAATCATTATGATCGGCCCTGTAGGAGCTGAGATCCGCAACTTTTGGTTTATGAACTATTGCGTCGAAAGTATTCAATATTTTTACTTGAAATTTGGCATAGTTATTGCTGAAATAATACTTTAATACGTCCATTTTTCCCGATAGTTTTAGATAGCTTAGTTCGTCTGCAATTAGCAATAAACGAACATAAAAAATACGCGTACGGCGCCGCAGCTCCCCGCACCGCCCGACGCGTTGGTGGGGGAACTGATCGGTGACGGAGAGAACCTGACGGAGCAACATTTCCGAATCTTAGTTGAAAATTGATTTACTCGGCCATGGAATGTGCTACTGCAATAATTTTTTGTAAGGCGAAACCCTAGCTACTTGGAATCTGATTTAGAAAATACACATGCGTTTTTGTATGCCTCTTATAGTGGATTCACTTAATCCAAATTTTTTGCCAAGAGCTGTGGATACTTCACCTTCTGCTATTCGTTTTAACCCTTTATCTAGATTTATTACAGAAATGGAGCCAAAAATCAAGCCAAATGTTATCAACTAGCTTTTCTCTGTTCGCAAACAATTGCAAGCGTTGTTGCAGTGTTCTTTTTATCATTTTGCTTTTAAAAGTAATGTTACAAAATCGTTTTTGAGACAAAAGTCTTGGCCCCGAATGCTGAAAACTGCGCGCGTTTAAGGGGGGTGGGGCAAGTAAACAACCGTTTTTTCTCAAATTGTTTTTAAAGAGTGCGTAATATGTATTTATTTAAAACTAATTACTTGTTATTTTGTAGCATCTAAACAATCTATATAAATATTTTCATGGAAAAATATTCATAGATTACTTAACAGCAACTGCTTGAAATTAGCATCTCGAAAATGCGCTGTGCAACGCACAGATCGCTCTATTATGTATGTATTATGTATGTATGTTTAATGACCCCCTAAGGGTTACATGGCTTCGTTCCTCTTACTCTCCTTCGTACTACATTACTTCTTCTTACTTCATCGTAATCTTAAATTTGGTGGCGAATTTTCCAGTTTATGTTTCCTTTTTTACATATACATAATCTCCCGGTTTAAAAATCACTGGCTTCATTTTTTTATCATATTTTAATTTGGAAATATGTTTGGCTCTGTTTAAATTATTTTCTCCTATTTTGGTCAGTTCATGTAGGCGTTCAACCAGATTCGTCATATATTTCGTGGTTGAAGGTAAATAGTCTCTTAATGGAAAAGTCTCGAAGGTCTTCATGACTTTTCCGTATGCCATTTCATAGGGGGTGAAATTTCTTCCTTCGTGGATGGTAGCGTTGTATGACTGCATATAGTCTGGTTGCCAGAGCACCAAAATGTACACTTCAACCAACCCGCAATTTTTTTTCATAAATCGTTAGTTAATAGCGCCCTGAAAGTAACCTGAAAGTCTTATCTAAAAAAAAGTTCGGCTTCTGTCTTTTTTATTGCAAAATAAGTTGAAAAAAGCGTTTCGTTTTAGTTTTTCCAAAATATCTCTGTTGTTATAGATCTTACGCAAAAAAAGTATAGAGAGGAGAGTTGTCCAGAATTAAATTTCCTACAAGATAGGATCGGTAGTATATGTCAAATTTGGTTTTTTATACTGCAAAATTGTTATAGAAATAAAAAAATGTGAAAAAGTTTGTAACTAGGAAACAGTTGCAAAAAATAGTTAAATGTCGCTGTAATTACTCTGAAAAATGTATTTCAGTTAGTAGAAGATGTAGCCCGAACTCCAATGCCGTACTTCAAAATGGCAGCTTGTTGCAAAAATATGAAGTTTGAACTTCGAGTAGCTATAAAAATTGGGCAACTATAGTTATACGTATGAAATCAATTGCAATCGGTAGCTTATAACGTACTTAATAAATGCTCCGAAGGGATTTTTGAAAATCTGAATTTAACAACATTTTTAAGAATAAAAACCCGTTGCTAGGATCGGATTTTAGCGAATTATTAAGTTTTAAGGAAGGAGACTAAATGCATTTTAATGTAGGTAGAAAAACATGAATTTAAAAAAAAAAATCATTATGATCGGCCCTGTAGGACCTGAAATCCGAACTTTTGGTTTACGAACGATTGCGTCGAAAGTATTTAATATTTTTACTTGAAATTTGGCACAGTTATTGCTGAAATAATACTTTAATATGTCCATTTTTCCCGATAGTTGCAGATAGCTTAGTTCGTCTGCAATGAGCACTAAACGAACATAAAAAATACGCGTACGGCGTCGCGGCTCTCCGCACCGAACGACGCGCTGGTGGGGGAACCGATCGGGACGGAATAAGTCTGGCGGAGAAACATTTCCGAATCTTAGTTGCAAATTGATTTACTCGGCTATGGAATGTGCTACGGCAATAATTTTTTTTTTCATTTAACTTGTTTTTTTCCCATCTTTTTAACCGTTTCAATAAAAATTGCATGACTACACTACAAACGTTAAAGATGTTCATTTTTCATAGCATTTTTCGCCTTAATAAACTTTTTTTTTTATAAATGAAGTGTATTACTCTACAAGAAAGTAAAAAAGAAAGTTAAAGTTCATTCTCATCACTTGCATCTATCTGAATTCAATTTTGTGGAATTGTCCTTATCCTTTACTCAGCAAGAAACTAAAAGAATAGAACATTTTACTTCCTTGTAGGGTAATATACTTCATTTATAAAAAAAAAGTTTATTAAGGCGAAAAATGCTATGAAAAATGAACATCTTTAACGTTTGTAGTGTAGTCATGCAATTTTTATTGAAACAGTTAAAAAGATGGGAAAAAAACAAGTTAAATGAAAAAAAAAAATTATTGCCGTAGCACATTCCATAGCCGAGTAAATCAATTTGCAACTAAGATTCGGAAATGTTTCTCCGCTAGGCTTACTCCGTCCCGATCAGTTCCCCCACCAGCGCGTCATTCGGTGCGGGGAGCCGCGGCGCCGTACGCGTAATTTTTATGTTCGTTTAGTGCTCATTGCAGACAAACTAAGCTATCTACAACTGTCAGGAAAAATGGACACATTAAAGTATTATTTCAGCAATAACTGTGCCAAATTTCAAGTAAAAATATTAAATACTTTCGACGCAATCGTTCGTAAACCAAAAGTTGCGGATCTCAGCTCCTACAGGGCCGATCATAATGATTTTTTTTTTAAATTCATGTTTTTCTACCTACATTAAAATGCATTTGGTCTCCTTCCTTAAAACTTAATAATTCGCTAAAATCCGATCATAGCAACGGGTTTTTATTCTTAAAAATGTTGTTAAATTCAGATTTTCAAAAATCCCTTCGGAGCATTTATTAAGTACGTTATAAGCTACCGATTGCAATTGATTTCATCCGTATAACTATAGTTGCTCAATTTTTATAGCTACTTGAAGTTCAAACTTCATATTTTCGCAACAAGCCACCATTTTGAAGGACGGAATTGGGGTTCGGGGTACATGTTCTACTAACTGAAATACATCTTTCAGAGTAATTACAGCGACATTTAACTATTTTTTGCAACTGTTTCCTAGTTACAAACTTTTTCACATTTTTTTATTTCTATAACAATTTTACAATATAAAAAACCAAATTCAACATGTACTACCGATCCTATCTTGTAGGAAATTTAATTCTGAACAACTTTTCTCTCTATACTTTTTTGCGTAAGATCAATAACAACAGAAATATTTTGGAAAAACTAAAACGAAACGCTTTTTTCAACTTATTTTGCAATAAAAAAGACAGAAGCCGAACTTTTTTTTAGATAAGACTTGCAGGTTACTTTCAGGGCGCTATTAACTAACGATTTATGAAAAAAAAATTGCGGGTTGGTTGAAGTGCACATTTTGGTGCTCTGGCAACCGGACTAATAGCAAAAGATAGCAGTTCGTCCCATTCGTCGTACAGTCCGGGACAAAAAGATAGGCCACCCATCATTTTTATTGAATTCATAATATAGTATATGCAAGATAACGTATATTTTGTGCACTGTATATATTGGTCTTCCTATCACGTGTAAACACACGAAGAATCAGTTCCGTGAAATTTCACTTGCGAATGTCATAGAAACAAATGTAAACACGAGCTACGACAAGTGGGACTAAATGATAAGCCATATGTATGTTTTGAATTTCTTCTTAGTTCCAACTGACGTGTAAGTGAAATCAAACGTATTTAACAAGATCGTAGACAGTGTAGAGTTCAGTATAGAGTGTATTTTTAAATGTAGTATTGAAATCGGTCGAGGAAAAGCTTTAAATACGAGTGAAATAGATAGAATATTATTACTTAGTTCAAAAAAGTATTCTATTTCAAAAATTGCGAAATTACTTAATAGAAGCAGAACAGTGGTTCGTGTTCTTCTTAAAGATCCCGATAACTATGGTGAAAAAAAGGTAAAACTGGTGTTTAGGGGACCCAGCCCCTATCACTTTGACCTTGAGATATCTTGTCAAGGACATGTCCCCGAGTAACTTTTCCTAATAACTTAACCGTCGCTCATTGCTCATTAAAAGTTACTAACAAAAAAAGTTAGTAAGTAATTTAATTGCAGACGGCAACCCCGATTTCGGAGTTGCAATTCGAAATCGGAGTTGCAATGAGCGACGGTTAAGTTATTAGGAAAAGTTACTCGGGGACATGTCCTTGACAACAAAACCGTAACAAAACCCTATACCATAGCTATGTCAAGTCACTGGTCTGGCGGTGAAAATATAGGGAAAACCCTATCCCCCTAAAAAACACCTCTGGTGTAAAAAAGTCGAGACAAGTTCATGTATGAAAAGGGATCTCTCTACAAAAGTTGTGAAATACAATAACATTAGACAAGCTCGTTTTTTCCATTACGTTAAGACGAACTAATTATAAAACGGAATAGTAGTTTTCGATACAAGTGCGTAAAGCTGGTCTTTCACGCATGGAGGGGAAAGTTGGAACTCCCCCCTCCCTCCTGTAAGACCAGCTTTACCTACTTGTATCTAAGTTTATTTTTTACAACTGAGTGTGTAAACGAGACTATCCAGCGTAAGAAAAGAAAACGAAGATTCTCGACGAGTGTGACGAGCCGAAGGCGAGTGCAACAATCACACGAGTCGAGAATCTTCGTTGTCTTTGCTTGCGCTGGATAGTCTCGTTTACACACTCAGTTGTAAAAAATAAACTTCGATACAAGTAAGTAAAGCTGGTCTTACACGCATGGAGGGGTTGGCGCCCTCGCTACGCTCGGATACCAACTCCCCCCTCCATGCGTGAAAGACCAGCTTTACGCACTTGTATCGAAAACTACTATTTTCTGTTTACCTGATTAGAACCGGTATTGAACTTTGTCGGGCCCCGAACCCAAACGATAAGCAATAAATATTTTACAATTTAATTTATTTTTACCGCATTATGAATTAATAAAGATCAGATTATATAATAATGATACGAATAATTATACATCATACTTAAACATCTGGATTGTTCGGGGCCCAACAAGTTCAACACCGGTTCTAATCAGGTAAAAAGAAAAAATTATTTCCGTTTTATAATTAGTTCGTCTTAACATAATGGAAAAAACGAGCTTGTCTGATGTTATTGTATTTCACAACTATGCGCAACTGCACTAGCGAAAGGATCTCCGCTCACGCTTGCGAGCGAGTTCGGAATTACGGACCAACATAAATCAGTTCGATCGCTCGGACGGACAAGACCGGGAACATTAAAAAAATTATCAAACGCGGCGAAAGTAATTTTAACTAAAATTTATTCTAGTACGCTAATAGCTAATAAACTTAAACTTAAACTAACTGGGGCGCAAACGTGCACCAGTAAACACCTCTCAAGAAACAAACGAAAGGAGGAAAGCCGAAAGTGTGAGGCTAGCCCTCAAAAGGAGAAATAACCCGAGGAGTCCTCGAATTACCTCCAAGAAAAGAAAGGAGATGCGGAGTCCGCACCGTGGGTGATCGGAAATGTAGCGAGCGAGTCCTCGCAGATCAGGAGTCGGGTTTAGTAGAAGTAACTATACCGCAGGTGCTGAAAAGCATAACATGGGTTCCTCGTGGTGAGTGGCTCGAGACGAGCTGGCGACTGACTGGAACTGCGGCGATCTCATCGATTTTGTGCGATGAGATCGCGGTGGGAGCAGGTCGCGAGTGGAGACCGAGTCGTAGAGGGAGACCGTCCAGAGAGCCCTGGCTCGGTCGTGCCCCCTCTCCTGCCCCAATCGCGAATAACAACTTTTGTAGAGAGATCCCTTTTCATACATGAACTTGTCTCGACTTTTTTGCACCAGGGATTGTTTTTAGGAGGATTTGTCTCCTTTTTGCAAATATTATTATTATTATCGGCTTTATATCTCGAGATAATATAAATTCACAGTAAAATTAAAGCTGTGTTCATAAAAACGCGCCTCAATTTGATTTTATAAAATTTAATTTTGGCGCGTTTAATAAAGTGTACTAAAATATAGACGGCCCTGAGCCTCACGTTTGTACGGGAGCGTCTGAATGCCTAAAGGCTTAACAAACCGATGAGCCGTCACTGGGCGACAGAATTCGTTTGAGTGTGTACGTAGGTTGAAACTGTGTATATACACAACATGTTTCCGCTATTTTTCATGTGCCCGCACCTAGTTCGGTCGAGAAAAGATACACGTTAGCGCTCGCTCCCAATTCATACATGAACTTGTCTCAAGACACTACCGTGTCTCTTGATACTGTTGGTTGTTGTTCTGTTAGAGTTTTCGGTAATTATACAGCGTGTGTGTAAGCGTTGAGTCGTCGATTGTCGACGCGGCTGGGATTATCCATTGCCAGCCGCCGCTAGGCACGGCAAAATAATAGCAAAATCCTGGCAAAGCCCATGCAACGGCCAATTCTTTTATAGCGGGCAAGCTGCACAATAAAAGAATTGGCCGTTGCATGGGTTTTGCCAGGGTTTTGCTATTATTTTAAACCCAACGCTTGGTGAACTTGTGATTGATAGTTGACACATATTGTGACGAGGATCTCACAATCCCTTCGTTGGGGGTGTCGACACACCCCACGCGTCACAATCGCCCTGAAATTCTCAAGAAAAAGGGATCGTCGAATAGGGCTCGATCGCGGGGGCCAGGTGCTAAGCACCGTGGTCTAACTCAAGACTCGAAAATGGCAGAGGGGAGGGTTCGTATAAACGCCGACACGTTTGATAAGCAATGAAAATAAAGAAATAATAAATTGTAACCGGGGAACATCGGGATCGGCTTCCCGGCACAAACTGACACCCTTTCCCGAGATATCCAAAGCCAGAAGGGCGCCAGGGACTTTTTAACCTTCTAAAAGTCCCAAAGGACTCTCCGAAGCAACCCAAAAACTATAAGACGCAAAACCGACTATCTCTTATCTCCGGGACGTGAAGATTCTGCCACGACTCTGCCGACTGCCGACCTAACCTGAAAAGGAAGGGCTAACCCACAGGAAAATACCCCAAATGAATAAAGCCAAAATTCGTAACAATATAGACTTTAATATAACGAAAAAGAAATATTAGTAATAATAACGTCAGGGAATACCCCTTAACAATTCGGGTCCTGTTCCGCCACGTGGTCCCAAATGGACCAAACCAAAAACTAGGTGGCGAAACCAAAATGAAAATCATAAAAGACCAATCCGAATGAAACTGATACAAAAGAAAATAATCTTATACAAATATGTCCAAAATCAAATACAAAAAGAAAGGGGGAAGCCAACTCCTGAGCTCGTGTCCCTTCAGAGAAACGAATCGGACGGGACTTACTTCTTCCCTTCGGGTGGCGTCTGTCGTCCTTGGCGTCGAACCAGGAATCGAGGATTCCTCTTCCGTCGACCCTCCAACTTCTTTTCTGTGATCTCTCTCACTCTCTCTCTTTCTCTCTCGCGGTGCGGATGTCGGGGCGACTGCTCGGTCGCACGTCCAACGTAAAAGTGAGGAAACCGGCCCCACTTCCGGCATCTTCCTCTCGACCCTGGGGTTACAAGCCTTCCCATTGGTCGTGGGCGACGACTCGTACCCCTCGAGTCATCCAGCAAGCCTTCTGGTGGATGCAATTCTGCGTGGGCCTCGACTTCGAGGTGGAGACGATCTCTGTTGCTTCTGGAAAACGTTTCTCGATTTTTCCCAGCTGGGACGGCGTCGAAAACCCTTCCTGGAGCGTTCCGGAATCGATTTTCCTCCTTCCACCAATGGCTGCTTCGACTGACGTGGTCTTGGTGACGTCATTGTCGGTTCGTCTTCGCGACGAATTTCCACATGGTCGAAAGTCTGGTCCCCGTCGTCCTAGACAGATGGCGCCTCTTGTTCGATTTTCGCGATTCACCTCGACCCGTTTCCGATCTACTCTTATCGACTCAACGATCTCTAATGCGAATCTATGGTAATATATATATATATATATATATATATATATATATATATATATATATATTAGAATTGGTCAATTCAAGGACTTTTACCAAAAGCTATAGATAGGTTATACATCGTAAAATTACGATATACATCGGCGATGTATACCAGAAAAAATAATTTTTATTCATATATAGCTTATATTTTGAAAATGTATAACAATTTGTAATGTATTTGTAAGTTTACTTCATTAATGGCATCAAAAATTGCATCGTTTTTTTCCATAGAGTTCAAACATATTTTTTCAGAATTTTTTCAACAAATTTTTAATAACAAAATATGTGGTTCTGCAAAAAAATGTCTACATACTCAGGGAAGGCACCTAAATATTCAAATACGTATACAGGGTGTTTGGTATAAGATCATGAAGCCGAAAGGTGGTGGTAGAGGGTGAAAATTGGAGACGAAAAGTCAAATACCTCTTTTCAAAATTCGGAATAATTACCGAGTTATTAATTAAAACTTCTGGCCAATCAAAATGTTCCATTAGAATTTGGTGGTCGTGACAAAAGTAGACTCGAACCTACTTGTCGTCGGAAAGAAAGTAGTAGTAGTAATAATAACAAAAGAAGTAAAACGGTGACACCAACACATTGAAGATCTTGCTTCTGTTGTTACTACTAACACACTACTACGACGATGATATGATATCGTCGGAAAAAAATATCTACAGGGTGTAATAGTAGTAATAATAACGTAAAAAATTAACTGACGAAAATCGAACTTTCAAATTCTTAATTGTGTTATTATTTCTACTATTACCACGACCAATACTACTACCTTTATTATCATTATTATCATTAGTATCATTATTATTAGAATTATTGTTTTTGTTATAATAATAATTATTATTATTATTATTATTAACCCTTTTAGTGCCGAGTGCCAAATGCGTGCCTATGCGAGACTAATCGGACGAATTTGACGATTTTACTAAGGTTTGGGAAAAAAGCTCTTAAAACCCAAACTATCAAGGAAGGGTTTCCAACCCGACCTCACCGATTTCAATAATGTTTGGATATGTTGTAATACTCGAAAAAATAAGAGACACGTATTTTTTTTATGTGCGGTCATCCACTTTAAAGGGGTGAAAACCATCCCTAAAGTTTTATCCGAAAATCGTTTTTTTATCATATCTCGGCTTCTAATTAATATATTTTAATGAAACAAAGTGAAAACTATTTGTCATAAGAAGACGAAGATATTAGGTGTGTTTATGACCCAAGGGGTTTCAACCCTTATTTTATATTTAAAGAAAACTAGATTTTGTGACAGAGAACGATTCTCTGCCCCAAAAAGTCCCGTAACCCGTGACACGCGGAAACTCGGATCGATAATTAAGGTTAGGTACCGCGGTATATTGACAATTATCGATCCGACCTGGAAGTCCATCTAGTCTGTAAGGTAATAGTTTGTAAGATAACCTATTGCGTTCCGACTCAGTCGGTAAAATGTATTAGAGAACCGGCGCCAGATTCGAAATGGCGTATGATTTAGAATAGTACGATCGATATTGTGTAATCGGACCGATGGCGACATCGGTCGGCCGAAACCCGAAGTGTTAAGTACGGCACGCTGACCCCTCAAAGCAACGACGAATGAAGAGAGCTATGGAGCACGACACTTCCGGGAAGAAAACTCCGAAGTCCAACTCCACGACTGAAGATCCCGGAATCCCGAGGGAACTACTCGATACCCCGAAATTCACGCGGGACAGGAGGCCGAATATTCGGCGAGATCCCAGACAGCCGCATCCGGTTCCTGTGGGAGAGATACGATCCCTCTCGTACCGGGCGAGACTCTCAACGACTCGAGAGGTTCTCGCCAAATCGGAGAAGAAACCGGAAAACGGCAACTTCCACGTCGGATCGCAAAGGAGACACATCGCACGGAGCCCGAGAAAGACGAATCTTGACTTTCTCGAGGACGAGACAAAAAGGGAAAAGCCAAGATCGAATCGCTCGATACCCGAGATAATCGGAAGCCGCCCGGAAAAGGATAGAAGCGGAACCGGGAGATTTAGAAGCCCGAGTCAGAGCATCCTAGTTTCCGGAGACGACAGGCGTACGGTAAGGGGGCACCATCTTAAACACGAAAGACGACCGAGTGGGCTCGACGCTTCCCGTTTGCCAACGGGGAGCCCAAAAATTGACTTTGAGCGGGCTCAGCGTGCCCTGGTCGGCATTTTCTTTTGTTCGTTATTTTTCTTTTGTTCTCTGCTTTTCTTTTGTTATATTTCTATTCTTTTTTTGATCAGAATATATTTGCTTCTTTTTTTTTATTATTTTTGCGTTTTCTTCGTGCTTGACCGTGTCGAACCCTCCCCTCTTCCATATACTAGCTCAGCCGGAGCCGTTTCAGATCCCCGAAATCGTGGTACTTAGTACCTGGCGCCCAGAACCCCCTGAATTCTTTGCATGCAAATTTTTCAGGACCGAGATCAACGGAGATCGGGGTTACGAGACCCCCCTTTATAGTGACGTCGAAAATACCACGTCACAATTTTTATGCATCTTTTCTTCATTAAAACCAGGGTATGAACTGAAAAAAATAAAGAAAAGCATTTCCATTTACTCTATCGAATATTTCAGTTGTCGTGTTTCAGAATTTTTTACGCAACCGCCCCCCAAATACCGTAAACAACCCTTAAAGTAATACATCGCATATAAATCATGGAAAAAATTTTTCCCTCACCTGGGTGATCCAAAATGGCGTCCAAAGTGAACAATTTTAACTCAATATCTGTCGGATGCTTTAACTAACAAACTATTAATTATTCGATAAAAATGTTAAGAATTCAAAGTACTGAGATATTATCATAGAATATCCCAGAATTTTTTCAGATTTTTAAGATGCATTTAAAGAAATGTAACACAAAATTTTTATAAATATAAAAAAATTCACAGAAAATTCTAAAAAAATTCTAGTGTGTTCCTTGGAGAATTCTAAGCTTTTCTTTATACTTGTCAATTTTTTCTGAAAGTTGATAGTTTTTGAGTAAAAAAATCTAAATAGGCAGAACAATTTACACGTATCGAATGCGGCAGATTTTTTTACTCAAAAAGTATCAACTTTGAGAAAAAATTAACAATTATAAAAAAAGCTTAGAATTATTAAAGGAATACACTAGAATTTTTGTAGAATTTTCTGTAAATTTTCTTAAATTTATGAAAATTGTGTTAAAAAAATTATTTAAATGCGTCTAAAAATCTGAAAAAATTCTGGGGTATTACTTGATAATATCTAAGCACTTTTTATTCCTAACATTTTTTTCGAAAAATTAATAGTTTGTTGGTTAAAGCGTCCGACAGATATTGAGTAAAATTTTTCACTTTGGACGCCATCTTAGATCATCCAGGTGAGGGAAAAACATTTGTCAATACATATTTTTAAAGTTCAGACATCGCGTCCCCCATCTACACTGGTTTCAAGATAATTCCATACCGGCAAGTTGTCGAAAATTCAATTGGAAAATTTTTTTTTATTTTTTCAACGTTTTTTACCTTTCAACTCCATTGTAGAGTACTAAATCTTTTTTTCAAATTTTCAATGACACCGTCTGAAAAAACATTAAAAAAACCATATTTTTTTTTTAATCGAATAGTATCCGTACAGTAAGCTCAAAAGTAGTGGTCTGCAGAGTGGCCTTTCGGGCGTTAGTGGGTTAACAAGACAAATGATAAATTTCAAAAAATTGATTCTTTCTGCAGCCGCTGTGAAACTGCCATGTTGAAAAAATAATATTTCGAGGCTGGATTTCATTCCTAGGGTATCGGAATCACTTTTCTGATAAGTTTTGTAGTGATAGAAAATTGCTTTCCCGTTGAAAAAGACATTACTCACAAAAAATAAGGGATATTAAGGTAGTTGTTTCCTAAATCGAAAGTATTGAAAATTGCTTGAAATTTTGTACAAAATTAATATGGGTACCAACGAATATGTATGCAAAATCTTGGACCAATTGACCATCTCGTTTTTGTGATATCGTCAATCAAAGTTCACAATTTTTACTATACTTTGACGTTGTAGTAATGGCGAAGGCGCGTGAAAAATATCTTTCTTCGGTTATAGTAATAGAACGAGTATTGACAAATAGTTGAAAATGAACACAAAATGAGTGTAAACTATAATAAAACACATGGATTTTTTTTTAAATTTTTGACCATCTACTTACGGAGTAATATTATCCTAAATGTTTTCGTTTTATCATTTTTCACGATGACTATGAGAAGCTCGATCGATGTGGCAACGTCGCCTTTTGCTGCTACATTCAAATTCATTGAGGAGTGATTAGATTACAGAAGCGATTGAAGGAATAGAATATCATTACTTAATAAAATTGTATTAAATACGTTTAGCAATTATGTACAATTAAGAAAATAATAATAATGAATCTTCGTTTTACTCACAATTTTATCAAGAGACGAAGTCATTTGACAGGCGGTACATCTTAAATTTTTCCCAAAATTGATATGTCAACAATTCGTCTTCCAACACATACATTTGAATTATTTTGTTTTTCATCTATTTTCCATCGATTAGTCTGAACTTCTCTCACTTTTTGTCTCCGTAACAATTCGTTTTTCTTAATAAATTATCCTTTATGTCGTGTTACTGTAGTCGAAGACTTTTTTGAAGTTATGCAATAGCGCGCGTAAAGTCACATACACATAAATAGTACTATGGTAGCACCGCGACGTTGCAACGTTTTCTTCTCAGTTTTGACTACCCGAATCATATGAGAGTATAATTCTTGTTAAAAGTACTTATTTTTTTATTGTGTAATATAATATAATAACTAAAATTCATCTTTTTTAATATATGGATTTTTAATACAGAAAAAATCTATAATTTTAAGTTTTAAGTTTTGTTTTGACTAATGTTGGGCAACAACTACCTTAAAACAATTTCAAATTTTTTGGTGATTTTCAACAAAGGATAACTCAGAGAATAATGGTCGTATAATAAATTTTAAAAAAGGAAATTGTAGCCCTAAGTCTCTAGCTTTTGAATCTGAGCAGTGAATTTTTTTAATATGAGCGGTTCACGAGTTATCGTGAAAAACCAACGGAAAAAAATTTTCCAAATTTTTTGTCATCTTCAAAACGATCTACGGTCTTCAAAAAATGTTTATTGATTACGCCACCACCAAGATTTTTCAAAGAATTTAATTCTCTTTAATATGACACCTTGCTGAGCTCCATACGATAATTTTGTGCGGAGTTATCGTTGATCAAAGCAAAAAAGTCATTTTTGACTTTTATGATAGATAACTCCGAAAATATTCATCGTGCAAAGAATAGACGTAGCGTTTTGAAAACTGCAAAACATCCTTTCTAAGACGTCATTAATGTTTTTTGATGAAAACTTTTTTTTGTGGTGACGTTATCTGAAAAAATGGTAAAAGATTAAAAATAAAAGGATATTTGGATATTCTAGTATAACTTTGGATATAATGGATAGACGAAGGATATTGTCGGTAATTTTTTAATCTCAAATAAAACCCCCGAGTTTCAAAGTGCTACGATTTTTTTTTCTTAGCGCCCCGAATGGTTAAATTTATCGTTTTTGCCGAAAATCACCATAATGAACAACAATGTCTATTCACTTTTTCAACTTTAAAATTATCTTTTCGGTAATAATAAATGCGTATTTTCTTTATTCAAAGACATCAATTATCAAGAAAAAAAAGTTTCGATGTTTTTTACATTTAAAAAAAAATTTTTTATTAAAAATTTTTTTTAACCTGTTCTCAATGCCTTTCTCTCGTCGAAAAAAATCGATTGATTTTTTTACCAGTTCTAAAAAAAATATTTGAAAAAAAATTTAAAAATAAATTTTTTAAAATTTTTTCTCGATAATTGATGTCTTTGAATACAGGAAATACGCATTATTGCCGAAAAGATCATTTCAAAGTTGGAAAAGTGAATAAAAATTGAAAATTTGTTCGGTATGGTGATTTTCGGCAAAAACGATAAATTTAAACATTCGGGGCATTAATTATAAGAAAAAAGAATCTTAGCGCTTTGGCACTTTGAGGTTAAAAAATTACCGATAATATCCGTCGTTTATCCATTATATCCAAAGTTATACTAAAATATCCAAATATCCTTTCATTTTTAATTTTTTTATCTTTTTTTAGATAACGTTGTCACATAAAAAAAATGTTTTCATCAAAAAACATTAATGACCTCTTACAAAGGATGTTTTGCAGTTTTCAAAACCCTACGTCTATGCTTTGCACGATGATTATTTTCGGAGTTATCGATCATCAAAGTCAAAAATGACTTTTTTGTTTTGATCAACCATAATTCCGCGTAAATTATCGTATGGAGCTCAACAAGGTGTCAAATTAAAGAGAATTAGATTCTCTAAAAAAGCTTGGTGGTGGCGAAATCAACAGAAATTTTTTGAAGACTGTAGATCGTTTTGTTGATAAAAAAAAATGTTTGATACAATTTTTTTCCGTTGGTTTTCTTACGATCACTCGTGAACCGCTCATATTAAACAAATTTACTGCTCAGCTTCAAAAACTAGAGACTTAAGGCTACAATTTCCTTTTTTAAAATTTATTATACGGTTATTTTTCTCTGAGTTATCCCTTGTTGAGAATCACCCAAAAATTTGGAATTTTTTTAATATCCCTTCATTTTTGTGAGTAGTGTATGAATAAAGAAAAAAAAAGGAACGAAAAATCAATATTTTTTTCAACTTTCTTTGAAAAATTGAAGTTAGATTTTTTTTCAAAATTTCTTAGCGACAATCAATAGAGCGACCTCGAAAACATAAAATATGGCCATTTGAATAGCTAATTATTACTTTTTCAAATGTAGTGAACAGTCAAAGTCAACGCCAGAAATCAGTTCACTTGAGCCGAAAAGGGTTAAGAATTTGAAAATTTGGTTTTCGTCAATTAATTTCTTACATTATTACTACTACTATTACACCCTGTATATGTTTTGTTTCCAACGATATCATATCATAATCGTAGTAGTGTGTTAGTGGTAACACAGAAGAAAGATCTTCAATGTGTTGGTGTCACCGTTTTACTTCTTTTGTTATTATTACTACTACTACCTTCTTTCCGACGACAAGGAGGTTCGAGTCTACTTTTGTCACGACCACCAAATTCTAATGGAACATTCTAATTGGCCAGTAGTTTTAATTAATAACTCGGTAATTATTCCGAATTTCGAAAAGTGGTATTTGACTTTTCGTCTCCAATTTTCACCCTCTACCACCACCTTTCGGCTTCATGATCTTATACCAAACACCCTGTATATATATGTATATATATATATATATATATATATATATATATATATATATATATATATATATATATATATATATATCTTTATAAAAGGGTACTTGTCGGGTCCGAGTGTACATATTTGGAAACGAGTATACATAGATCTACATTTGAATTCTATTTTATAAAATCCATTCGATATAGTTATGTATACGATGATTAAAGAGAAATTTCAACTTTTTTGTATTTTATATGCATCGGTTTAATACAGGACCGATGAAATATATATATATATATATAGTCCACTAATTATGGATCTTCTTCAATGGGAGGTAAAAGTTGGGCAATTGTTAATTATATGAGCCGTTTATTTTGAAAGTGGCCTAAGTCCATTTTAAAAAAATGAAAAACTCGAAAATTTATAATTAATATGCTGAAAACTAATTATTTATTCCGATATATAATGACTCTTTAAAAATGGACTTAGGCCACTTTCAAAATAAACGGCACATATTACCTTTTTTTCGAAAACATGTAACTGAAAATAATAGGGTTTAAAAAATTGTAGTGGTCAGTGATTTTTATTTGAACTTTCGATGACCTGGAATAGCTATAGCAAGTTAATTGAATTTCAAAATGGAAAAGTCTATTTTTAAAAATATGATCATGTACCCGAAACCGAGTACTTTTTGTTTTCGAGTAAGAAAACTACTTTTTTGTTGAACAAAAAGTGTAAAATCGTCTGCGAAATCTTTGAGTATAATATCTATAGTCTTATAGATGTACCACTCAAAGATTTCACAGATGATTTTACATTTTGAACTCAAAGATTTCACAGACGATTTTACACTTTTTGTTTAACAAAAAAGTAATTATGTTACTCGAAATCAAAAAGTACTCGGTTTTGGGTGCAAGATCATATTATAAAAAATAGACTTTTCCATTTTGAAATTTAATTAACTTGCTACAGCTTTTCCAGGACATCGAAAGTTCAATTAAAAATCACTGACCATTACAATTTTTTAAACCCTATTATTTTCAGATACATGTTTTTGAAAAACAAAGCAATATAATCAACCAGTGCCGAACTTCTACCTCCCATTGTAGAAGATTCATAATTAGTGGATTAAAAATATTTTTGTCGTAAATTAAACTAGTTTTAAATTTAGTTTCATCGAGCGATGTCATTGGCATAGCTACCAATACCCTAATTAAAAATATATTTTGTGAATTTGTGTTTCCTATATACAAAGGTGATATACAGTACCATAGGTACTTCTTGTAACGGTATATATGAGATCAGAGTCTCATACATATAGGGCATATAAAAGAACATGAGTCATAACACAAGTCCAAACTATTGTAAACGACGGTTGTAAACGCGTACCCGGTAAGCGTTGTTTACGTCTTACTATGTGTTGTTTGACATTGTTGCTGAAATTCGTCAGTCGTTCGCTAAGGGCCGAAGAAGAAGGTTCACAAACGTTTACGGTTATAATTTAATTAAAGAAAAATGTTCGCACTCGTTTTATTTACCGATGGTGTATATTATATCTGCCACGAAGCAGATATTCTGGAAAAGAAAAGTGGATGTAGCATCCGATACAAAGATAGAAGAAGATACGCTGGAGAGATTATACAATTCAACGGTAAGTGCAATCTTCACATAATTTAAAAACTGTCTCAGTAACGACCTTTACACGACCTTTTATAGAAATATTCGACAAAGTTTCTCAATTCGCATTAACTAACGTATAAGCGTATTTATTCACGAAACTACCTTTCGTAGTCTATATGTTCTCTCTCTCTCTCTCTCTCTCTCTCTCTCGATTTATATATGTATATATATGCCTCATAGTAATCTTTATTTATTTCAATAAATATATAGAAAACAAGGAAGAGCTTAGTTCTTTCAAAGAACGATTGGAAAAGGAAAGCGAGCTGAGTGCTGAAGTCGAAGATTCGGAAAACATACTTTCGACTTCAGTTTTGCCGACAACAACCTCCATCTCAAAACAAAAGCGAACGGAAGGTTCTATATATATTACTAAGAATCTCACAGACACTGTGGTCGGGGATGTTGAGGATCGAAACACGGATAACTCTTTTGTCGCAATTCAGAATACAGGTATGCGTATTTAAATACACTTTTCGTGCTTTAACAAAATTTTTCTATTGCTATGGGCATGCTCGTGTTACACGTGTCTAGAATGTTGTGACTTTTCTTTAAGTGCAATACTAATTACAATTTTTCAACATCAGAGTCCAGTTTGACGGAATTTGCTCCAAACATCATTCAAGATTCTGAGAAATCTGCAGCTGCGGACGGTCTAAACAATAATGAAGTCGTTACATCAGCGAAAAAGATTGGAGGTATGTTGTTTTTTCGACATTCTCTTTGATCTTGGTCTTATCCCGTCTTATTTGTACTTTTCCTATCAAAACATTATAATCTGTTCTATTTTGTCATTCAGGAAGACAATGTGTTTACTATATTGAATCTTCTTCAGAGAAGTATGTCAGCCCAAATCTTGAACATGAAATTCTAGATGATGTTTCGCAGTGTTTAAGCGTGATCGATGTCCCTAGTAGCAATGCATTAAATACAACGCTTCCTAGCTTAGGTAATTAATTTAACATTGTCTCCTATAAATAAACTGTATAATTTTATAAAACAAATTTTTATGTAATTAAATCATTTACAGATATTAGCGGTACTTTGAACAACGGTGTGATATGGAATTGGAGCGATATAACATTGAATGTTTTTCCCGATGAATTTTCCAATAATAATTTGAATAAGAGCAGTGATGAGTCACCCCAAGAGAATGCTCTTGCAGTTGCTTCGAATGATCACGCTCCGGTGACCTCAAAATCGTTAGAATGTGTGAATCCAATGATCGAGCAAGCAGTTGACGAGTACGATGAATCAAGCGAGTCTTCGTACGTGCCTGATTCGGAAAATTCAGAAGAAGAAGATAATGAGGAACCAAATGCAAGCACCTCAAGTTTGCAAAAAAGCACTACACAATCCTATAATGCATCTACCGATTTGGATGCATCATTATCAGTGAACAAAGTTGGACATAGCGCGCCAGACGACTTGGAATTAATAGTCAAAACAGCTGAATCTGGTATTAAGAAAGATTTTTGTGTATATTGTAAAACAGATCAAGGAAAATTAAGTCGTCACATTGTGAGAAAACATTCAGAAGAAGAGGATGTTTTAAATTTTCTCAGCCACGAGAAAGGATCAGATGAACGGAAGAAAATTATGTCAAAAATCCGAAAAGCTGGGCAAAGCTTTTTTAATTTACATAGAGCGGTAAATACTGAAGAACGAAAAGTGATGAGACGACCTAATGCGAGATTTCAGAGAACTGCTACGGATTTCGTAACGTGTCCAGAGTGTTTTGGAGATTATGAAAAAATTCATTGCGACACCATTACAGACGATGCGCAAAACGAAATTCTGCAAAACGACGAAACATTCTATCAACGTCGAGACGGATAACTGGTCGAATACATCCAAAAGCGTGCGATGTTCTCCGGAAACGCGTATTTCCAACGATGCAGGAAGATGACATAGTAAGAGCAATACGATACGACGAATTGGTGATTGAGTTTGGAAATAAACTATGCCAAAAGTATAAGGACCCTCATTTCTTTGATATGATCCGTCAAAAATTGCGACAGCTGGGGCGTTTTCTCATCGAAGTGAGGATTCAAGAGTCCAAGATTCACAACTTTTTCGATGTTTTTTTCCCTAAATATTATGATGTCACGATCTCTGCCGTTCAGTCTCTCGCTGGACTCAATGAATCGGGTAATGGCTGTAAAACACCTTCGCTTGCTACCTCGCTGGGTACCTTGATCAAACAGATCGGAAAATTATGCATTTCAATTTGGATTAAAAAACAAAATAAAGAAAAACAAACCTATGCTGAAGATTTTTTGAAACTGCTTATTGAGGATTACTCGGCTAGTGTTGCTCGGACAGCTTTGGAGTCTCAGGCGCGCATAAGAAGACAGTCTACTGTAACTTTGCCTTCAAAATCAGACATTCTAAAATTGCAAACGTACCTGCGCGATAGACTGAGAAAAAATTATGAAACTTTGCGTGTGACATTCTCAAGGGAGGCTTGGATTGAATTGGCTGAAACTTGTCTAATTTCGATTCAACTTTTTAATCGACGTCGGGCGGGTGAAATCGAGAGAGTACTCATCGAGGATTATAGAAATTACCAAAAAATAGACGAAAACACAATTGGAGAGGTGTATGCAAAATTTTCATTGGACGAAAAGAGAGCTGCTGGCAAGTACGTTAGGTTTACTATCCGCGGAAAACTTAACCGCACTGTGCCTGTTTTATTGCACAGAGAAGTACTTGTCTGTATAGAATTGCTTTTGAAACACAGGCGTTCAGCGAATGTTAACAAGAAAAATCCTTACTTGTTCGGTATTCCCGGAGTATTGAAGGGTGATTACAAGTATCTCAGAGCTTGTGAACTTATAAGAAAATTTGCGGTCAAATGTGGAGCTGAGAAGCCAGAGACTCTTCGTGGAACAGTTCTACGAAAACATATCGCTACAATGTGTATAAATTTCAATTTAACGGACAATGAAATCTCCGACTTGGCCAACTTCTTAGGACACGCTGATAAAATCCATAAGGAGCACTATCGGCAACCAATTATTACAAGGGAAATTTTGCAAATATCGAAATTATTGGAGGCTGTGCAAGGAAAGGATGAATCCGAAGATGACTCCGACGATAATGTTGGTGATGCTTCTCCAAGAGAGCTCCCCAATTCTCTTCCGGGTGCATCGAGTTCGTGTAGCGAATCCAGAAACGAGATCAGTAATTTGTCAGTATTAGTATCTTCAGTCGAGGATACGAGTCTCAATAACTTGAATGACCAGGACACACATTCGTCGGATAACGAAGTGTTCATACCACCAAGAGCGAAAAAGGCGAAATTTAAACGATCCAGTGAGTTGAAAAGAATGTACAGAGAAATTATTAGTGTCTATCATTTTCTTTATTCTTGTATTATTTTTTTTTCAGCTTCACCATATGGCAAGTGTAACCGAGTTCGGTGGAGTAGAATGGAAAAAGATGTTGCGTTTAAGGCTTTTCAGACATGTATTAATAACAAAAAAACTACCGTCATTTCAATATATTCAACAAGTAATGGGTGATAATCCTGGAGTTTTTAATCGTAATGTCGCATCAATCAAAACGTGGGTTAGCAACCAGATAAAAAAACATGCAAACCGATGAGGCGGCTTTTAATAGAATAAGCTTGTTATTATTTTTATTATAATGTAATACAAAAAAACTAATAAAATCTGGAATTTGATTAGATAATCTATTCGATTATTTCAAATTAGTTCCAAACACACGTTGCTCAATACAATAACAGCAAAAAGTTGGACACACCAATCATCACTTCCTACGATGGTTATTGGAACCAATTACTCTAGTGTCAGGGTGATGTTGGAGACCAAAGGTAAATGTAATTAGTTCCATTATTTGCTATCAGAAACTCAATCAATGCAATATTACGACTTTATTAACGTGAATTATACTTTAGAGGCACAGATGGTCACTAAAACTATAATACTTTTAGTTCAAAATTTCGATTCTTGTAAGTGCCGTTTCAAAATTATTGACCATGTTTATCTATAAATTGAATAACTTTTTTTATCTTGGTTTTATTGTTAGTCGTAATATTTATCTATGCATCCGTTCAGAGAAAAATTGTAGAAATAATTTATTGCTCAATTCAATCTACGAAATTAGTTTTACTATTGAGTAATTGGGACCAGTATATACCATTCTAATATGGATTGTTCTCAGTTCCATATGTTAAGAAAATATCAAGAATTTTGGAGCAAAAATGGATCTATAAAACACATTGCTTTGTTGCAAAATAAGAGAGATGACGTTACAATCAATCCTGCAACAAATAAGGCTAAAGCTTATTTTATTTTATTAATTCTCAATGTATTACTAAACTAAGTAACAAGCGCATGAGAATATACACGGTGGGTCACCACATTTTGCCATCCAGATAATAATGAGGTAAATCTAGATGGAAAAATGTGGCGAACCACCCTGTATATCATCGATTGGGATAATGTTTTTTAAAACATCACTGCGCAGTGTAATTTGCGTAGTCTAAGTTACGATACTGGCTGATGAATTTTAATTTCGTTGTATTTAAGCTTGTATTTAAGCTTTACTTTCATCTGAAACAGGTTTTAATATATTCTTTCATTGCAATAATTAGGATTGAAATGTTGAAACTTGATAATGTATACAACGTAAATAAATATTAAATTATAATTTTCATTTTAGCAATGTAACGATGCTTGCTGGTACCGATTACTGTGATGTAAGGGTGATTGTCGAGACCGAAGCGAAATATAATTTTATTGCCTATTATTTGTTAGTTGCATCTCAACTAAATCTTTGTAGGCTGCACTTTTGTTGCAGCAACTTTTGGGAACGATAAGAATTTAATAAAAGTCCTCTAAAAAATCCTACAAGTTACCTATAGTACTTCGCTCTAGGTCCTTGTAAGTACCGTTACAACGAGAAATACAGACCATATTTATGATGTGTTTTCGTCGCACAACGAAGTAGTGATAGTAATAACAACAAAACAAGTAAAACAGTGAACAACAAAACCTGCAAATTCTTACTCGTGTTGTTACTTCTATGACTGCCACTATCACTACTGCTATCTTTAATAATAATGATAGCGATGGGTGTAGTGGTAGTAATAGAAATAATAACATCAGAAAGAATTTGAAGAATTTGATGTACACCATTTTATTTTTTATGATATTATTACTACTACTAGTTCGTTTTTCGACGACACACTGACGATTGTTGCAATGTAAGGGTAATTATCGGGACCGAAGCTAAATATAATTTATGCCTATTATTTGTTATCTGCATCTTAGTTTAATCTTCGTCGGCTATACTTTCGTAGCAGCAATTTTTAGAAATGTTAAAAATTTGGTGAAAATCGATTAAAATAATCCTAAAAACTACCTACAATTTTTCGCTCTCGGTCCTTGTAACTACCGTAACAACGAGAAATACAGATTAGGTTTTTGTATAGTTCGAATGATTATTTAATTACGACGGTAGGCGTAATATTTGAAATGTATGTATGTAATGAACGCAGTAGCAATAAAAACAGTTCATTACAAATATATTTCCGTTTTCGGAATTACTTTTACAGTTGTGTTATGGGTGCCGGTTTGTACCATTATAACACGAAAGCTCAAGAATTCAATCTCTGAACAAAATATTAATATTACAAATTTTCGAGAAAATAAATGGATTCTAATATATCCTTACATTGCAATAACTGTGCACGACGTGTTTATACTTCATAATATATCCAACGTAAATGATTAATAAAATTACAATCATTGTTGTAATAATGTAACGGTGATTGCTGGTACCTATTGCTCCAATGTAAGGGTGATTGTCGAGACCGAAGCTAAATAAAATTAATGCCTATTATTTGCTAGTTTCTATCTTAGCTGAATGATTGTGGGCTATACATCTGTTCCAGCATCTTTTAGGAACGATAAGAGTTTGATAAAAATCCACTAAACAATCCTGAAAGTTACCTATAGTATTTTGCTCTCGGTCCTTGTAAGTACCCTAACAACGAGAAATACAAGGACCGTGGTTATGATGTGTATCATCATCATCATCGTTATTATTATTATTATGATGATAATGATGAAAATAGCAATAATAAAATTAATCATAATGAAAGCGATAGTGGTAGTGATAGTCATAGAAGTAATAAGAAGAAAGAATTAGAAGAATTTGATGTCCACTGTTTTATTTGTTATGTTATTATTACTACTACAGCTTTGTTGTCCGACGAAAACACATCACAACCGTGGTCTGTATTTCTCGTTGTAACGGTACTTACAAGGACCGAGAGCGAATTACTATAGGTAACTTGTAGGATTATTTTAGTGGATTTCTACAAAATTGTTATCGTTCCTGAAAGATGCTACAACAAAAGTATAGTCCATAAAAATTCAGCTGAGATACAACTGGCAAATAATAGGCAATAATTATATTTAGCTTCGGTCTCGACAATCACCCTTATATTGTAGTAATCGGTACCAACAAGCACCGTTACATTGTTAACAAACATTGTATTTTATTACTCATTCAGGTTGGATACATTATCAAGTTTCAAAATGTTGAGCATAATTATTGCTAGGGTTGACGTCTAATGCAATGTTACCAGTATTGGTTTCGATAATCGTCTTTACAACGAAATTAAAATTCAACAGTCAGTATCGTAACTTAGACTAGAAAAATCGCTCTATGCAGTCATATTTTTACACATGCGAATACATTCATTTATGGAGTGTTGTAAAATAATAGCTTATGGTTGTTCTAAAAAAACATTGTTCCATCTTGATGATATACAGGGTGTTCATTTGAAAACTTTCCAGCTGAATATCTCGATAACTATGGAAGATATTTAAAAAGTATAAAACACGTGTTTCGAAATATTCAGCTGGAAAGTTTTTAATTACGTAACCATTCGGTCCCCATAATCATCGTTTCTTCATGAAAATAGCCGGCGCTGATAAGAACCGAAGCATATAGAGGAAAATTATGGGGACCGGTACCGATATCCACCTTTTCATACAGAAAAATACCGGGACCGGTCCCGGGATATGACAAATGTCCCGACATTAACCGTTGAAGTTCCGAATTGGACCCGACAAGTACCCCTTCATAAAGATATATATATATATATATATATATATTTAAAAAAATAATTAGAAAAATACTTTATAACAAAAAATAACATTGAAAATTCAACCCCACTCAAATTTTTCAAAAAATTACGAAAATTAATAGATATTTTCGTTTTATTGATTATAAATTGATTTAACGATTATTGTTTGATTTGAAACACTTCTTTACCAATATAAATTGTAGAAATTATTGAAAAATAACTATAAAAATACTTTATAACAAAAAATTACATTGAAAATTCAACTTCAACCAGATTTTTCAAAAAATTACGAAAATAAATAGATATTTTTGATTTATTGATTACAAATTGATTTAACGACTATTGATTGATTTTAAACAACTTTTTACCATTATAAATTGTAAAAATTATTGAAATTGATTATAAATTGATTTACCGATAATTGATTGATTTTAAACACTTCTTTACCAATATCAATTGTAGAAATTATTGAAAAATAATTAGAAAAATACTATATCAAAAAATAACATTGAAAAATCAACCCCTCAGATTTTTAAAAAAATTACGAAAATAAATAGATATTTTCTTTTTATTGATTATAAATTGATTTAACGATTATTGATTGATTTTAAACACTTCTTTACCAATATAAATTGTAGAAATTATTCAAAAATAACTAGAAAAAAAATATACAGTAACGGAAATTCTTTATATATTCAAAATAATTAATGGAAAGAAAAAAATTTTTCAAATTTTCAAAAATCGAAAAAAAATATGAGGTTTGGAGATCCCACGATCGGACCGGCTTGGAAAGTTGTGGAATGAGTAGTAGTTTGCTATAAAAAATTTTGACGAAAATCAAAATATGCACTCACTTTGGAAAAAGGAGATTTAAAATTTTAAACTCAAAAATCTTATTCAAAAATACTTTAACAATTTTTTAAATATTTTTTTCTAACGAGTACATGAAAAAACACAGATTTTGAATACAAAAAATTTAAATTTGGACCATTATTAAAAAAGTTATCGGCAAAAAACCAAAAAAGAGCGATTTTTTTTTATTTGATATCTTTTGAACGGGTAATCAAAAAAATTCAAAATTTACCAGGAAGGGTTTTTCGGGAGGTGCTAAAAAATATTAAAAAATTGAAGAAATTAAAAGTCATAATTTTTTAAACTCAATAATTATTTTATCATTTATATTAAGTTCACTTATAACTGTGGAAATAGGACAGTTTGTGACGTGGAATTCGTCACGTCACTAAAGGGGGGTCTCGCGACCCCGATCTCCGACGTTCTCGATCCTAGAAAAACTTATGCATGCAAAGAATACTAGGGGGTTTTGGGCGCCAGGTACTGAGTACCACGATTCCGGGGATCTAAAATGCTCCGGCTGAGCCAGTATATGGAAGAGGGGAGGGTTCGACACGGTCAAGAAAAAAGAAAAACGCAAAATAAATAAAAAAAAGGAAGCAGCTATATTCAGTTCGAACAGAAACAAAAGAAAAATAACAAATAAAAGAACGTTGCCGACCAGGGCACGCTGAGCCCGCTCAAAATCGATTTTGGGCTCCCCGTTGGCATACGGGAAGCGCCGAGCCCACTCGGTCGTCTTTATATGGAAGATGGTGGCCCTTACCGTACACCGGTCGTCTTCGGAAACTCGGTCGTCCGGGCTTCGATATCTCCCGGTTCCTCCTCCTGGTCTATCCGGGTAACCTCCGAACCTCTTGGGCACACGGGAGTTTCACGTAACGTCCCTTTTCTGCTAACGTCTCCGAGAAATCGGCAAAATTTATCGCGGAGAGCGATCGAGCGTGCAGCTACTCTCCGATCCGACGTGGAAGTTGCCTTTTCCGGTTTCTTCTTCGATTTGGCGAGAACCTCTCGAGTCGTTGAGAGTCTCGCCCGATACGACAGGGATCGTATCTCTCCCATGGGAACCGGATGCGGCTGTCGGGGACTCCGCCGAATATTCGGCCTCCTGTCCCGCGTGAATCTTGTGGCAGCGAGTATTTCCCTCGGGATTTCGGGACTCTCAATCGTGGAGTTGAACTACGAAGTTTTCTCCCGGAAGTGTCGTGCTCCATGGCTCTCTTCATTCGTCGTCGCTTTTGAGGGGTCAGCGTGCCGTACGTAACATTTCGGGTTTCGGCCGACCGATGTCGCCATCGGTCCGATTATACAATATCGATCTTATCATTCTAAATCATACGCTGTTTCGAATCTGGCGTCGGTTCTAATACATGTTACCGACTGAGTCGGGACGCAATAGATTATCTTACAAGCTATTACCTTACAGACTAGAGGGACTTCCAGGTCGGATCGATAATTGTCAATCTACCGCGGTTTCTAACCTCAATTATCGATCCGAGTTTCCGCGTGTCACGGGTTACGGGACTTTTTGGGGCAGAGAATCGTTCTCTGTCACAAGTTACAGTTTGTTAATAATTTAATTTATCAAAATGGTTTAGTTGTATTAAATATAAATAAATGTTTTAATTTGTTTAATAAAGCGTGTTCAATAATTAATTTTTAAACATGCTTCAGTAAACACGGCAAAAATAAATAAATTTGTAATCTAATAAAATTCTACCTGTGTTCGTAAAAGCGCGCCCGAGTGAATTTTTGAACACACTTCAGTTAATCATGTGAACCCGCCACTAGTAAATGTGTAGAATCGCGCGTGGACGTACCGCCATTTTGAGATCCTGCTCACATTCCTCTTGACCATGGCGGAAGCAACTCGTAAGTAATTCTTTTTCAATTTAATATTGGTAGGAATAAAATAATAATAATGATAATAATGATAATGATGATGATAAAGAAAATAATAAAATAATAATAATAATTTTTTCAGATGTGGAGAAACCTAAAAGTAGTGGTAGTAGCGATACGCTACTACCATCACCAACGCCGACGACATCGTCACAGGAATCGACGACGCCGACGCCGACGCCGACGCAAGAATCCGCGACGCCGGCGTCGGTACCACCGATACAGCAACCGGCGACGGCGACGGCAATATCGCCACCACCGCCGCCGCCAGTGGTCTTTTTTTTTCTTGTATATTGTTCTTTTTTTTTGTTAGCAATAAATTGCGCGTTGCGCCTTTTTTTCAGTATTTCCCGCGTGAGTCTCCTTTTTTTTTCTGAGAAGGAGGCAGGATCCCCTCTGGGACTCCTGCCCTCCCTGAGTTCGCCGAGCCCCCCCTTTACTCCCTCTCGTGACCATTGAGTTGTTTTTTTTTGTGTTGTGTATTTCCTTTTTGTTGTTTTCAGGTGTTTCTTTTTTTTTGTTGTTTCGTTTTCTTGCGTACCGCGTCAGGATCCCCGAAAAAGGATCCTGACTGGCGCCCAATAACCCCTTGGAGCTCTTACGAGCAAGGGTGCCCTGAAACGACCCTTACCCTCACGGGAAGGGTCGAAGGGGCAGGATTTGTAGACGCCGGTATCTCCGTGTCCACCTAGAAAGGGGAAACGGGGAGAACGGCGGTCGCACACTAAAATAAAAAAAGAATATTGAAGAACGTTAATAGTGTTTATTTTTCTTGAATCGTGCCTTTCTTTTTTTACATATGCTTTCTCTTTTACATATTCTTTCTTTTTCGTTGCCGTCACAGTCGTCGTCGTTCTGATCGCCGTCATTGTTGTCTTCTACGTCGCCGTTGTCCCCGTTGTCGTTATCGTCGATCCTCATTTAATATAAATAAACGTCCTTGTAAATTCTAAATAAGAAATTAATAGTTCTCGTCCTCGTTGTTGCCATCGTCTTGGTCCTCGTCATAGCTGTCGTCCTCGACGCCGTCATTCTCGTCGTTGTCTTCCTAATTCTTAGATTTTATAAAATTTAATTTTGGCGCGTTTAATAAAGCGTGTTCAAAAATTAATTTCTAACACCTTTCATTAAACACGCCAATAGGCGTGTTCATAAAAGCGCGGCTGAATGAATTTTCAAACACGCTTTAGTAAATAAAATTAAATTTTATACATTTATTTATAATATTAAATACAACAATTTTCCTATCATTTCGATAAATTTTAAATTATTAACAAACTGTAACTTTCCTATTTCAACGGTTATATGTCTACTCAGTAATAAATATCCGATAAAAATGGTAATAATAATTATCAACTTTAGATCTAAAGATATTAATTCTTTGATTTTATAAAATTTAATTTTGGTACGTTTAATAAAGCGTATTCAAAAATTAATTTTTAACGTGTTTTATTAATCGCGCCAATAAGGCGTGTTCATAAAAGCGCGCCTGAATGAATTTTCAAATACGCTTTAGTAACCAAAATTAAATTTTATAAAATCTAAGAATTAATATCTTTAGATCTAAAGTTGATAATTATTATTATCATTTTTATCGAATATTTTTTACTGAGTGGACATATAACTGTAGAAATAGGTAAGTTACAGTTTATTAATAATTTAAAATTTATCAAAATGATTGGAAAATAGTTGTATTTAATACAAATAAATGTATAAAATTTAATTTTGTTTACTAAAGCGTGTTTGAAATTCATTTAGCCGCGCTTTTATGAACGCGCCAAAAATAATTTTTATAAAATCTAAGAATTAGGATGACAACGACGAGAATGACGGCGTCGAGGACGACAGCTACGACGAGGATCAAGACGATGGCAACAACGAGGACGAGAACTATTAATTTTTTATTTACAATTTACAAGGACGTTTAATTTATATTAAATGAGGATCGACGATAACGACAACGGGGACAACGGTGACGTAGAAGACAACAATGACGGCGATCAGAACGACGGCGAAGACGACGGTGACGGCAACGAAAAAGAAAGCATATGTAAAAAAAGAAAGCATATGTAAAAAAAGAAAGGCACGATTCAAGAAAAGTAAACACTATTAACGTTCTTCAATATTCTTTTTTTTTTTAGTTATAAAATAGATATTGAATTTTTGGGCCCCAAGCGGCTCGCCCGCGGCCCAATCCTCGTCCTCGTCCTCTTCCTCCTCCTCTTCCTCTTCCTCTTCCTCCTCCACGACGATATCTAAAACAAAGTAAATATAATCGTTACAATTAATTATTTTTTTTTATTATGTTTCCTTTAGTCGTGATACTTAATGTATCAATTTTTAGGTGTTATTTATCTGATTCAACGACTTTATTGTTAATATTTTAGTAATGAAGTAAATTAGTTGAGACCATTCCGATGGAATATAGTCTGGGTCGAGATTTATTTATTTTAAGGAAGTCTTGTAATGCCAAGACAAAGCTATTTAATTATTATTGCAAATCTTGTATTACCAAGCCAAAGCAATTAATGAATATCCCTTCTACTCGCAGACTACATTACATCGGAATAGTCTCAACTAATTTACTTCATTAGTAAAATATTAACAACAAAGTTGTTAAACCAGATAAATAACACCTAAAAATTAATATTTTTTTTTTCATTTATAAGTAAATGTTTAAAATATATTTACCTTTCGTTTCGTTCTCTTAAATTTCTCCCTCCACGTCTGCGGCGCTCCTCCACTGGCGGCGGTGGTGGTGGCGGTATTGCCGTCGCCGTTGCCGGTTGCTGCATCGGTGGTACCGACGCCGGCGTCGCGGATTCTTGCGTCGGCGTCGGCGTCAGCGCTACCACCGATGTCGGCGTCGCCGATTCCTGTGTCGACGTCGTCGGCGTTGGTGGTGGTGGTGGTGGTAGCGTATGGCTACTACTACTACTTTTAGCTTTTTCCATATCTGAAAAAATTATTATTATTACCATTATTATTATTAATATTATTATTCTTATCCTTATCATCGTCATTAACATTATTATTATTTTATTTTTATCAATATTAAATTGAATAAGAATTACTTACCAGTTGCTTCCGCCATGGTCAAAACGAATGTGATCAGGATCTCAAAATGGCGGTACGTCCACGCGCGATTCCACACATTTACTTGTGGCGGGTTTACATGATTAACTAAAGTGTGTTCAAAAATTCACTCAGGCGCGCTTTTGCGAACACAGCTAGAGTTTTATTAGATTACCAAAAGAATATTATTTTCTAATTACTCCATTATTGTAAAAGAATTACTCCTTTATTGTAAAAGAAGAGAAATACTGAAGCGTTTTCAAAAATTGATTTTTATCGTATTTGCATGGTGGAATTTATTATTTTTCGTAAAATCACTTTAAGGATCGTCGTTCAAAGCAAAAATGGCAGTTTTGGCTTTGATAATTAATTACTCAGGAAATAATGATCGTACAGAAAATTTAAGCGGGGTTTTAAAAACTGCTAAGTATTCGATAAAAGTCATAATTATTTGTTTTTGTTAAAAAAAATTTTTTCAGCGTTAGATTGTTGATTAAAAAAGAGGTTAAAAATTGGGTATATAGAGATATTTGCTCAACCTGGCATATCTTTACAAATAATGGATAGATATTGTCAGTCGACTGTTTCTTTTCAACTTCAGAATCTCCCAAAGAAACCATGAAAATTGAAAAGTTCTACATTTTTTTTTAATGTGTTCGTAATTATGGATTTTATCGTTTTTGTTCAAACAAATTTCAAAATTAATTTTTCATTTATTTATTGAGGTTGAAAATGTTTTTTAGCGATAAAACATATTTTTTAATAAAGAAATTAGGACAAATTTTTTTTCAACATCCCCACAATATTTTCCAATCGTCAAAATTAGCGTTACCCAAAGCGTAAAAAATGTTCAATAATAAAAAATTGAAAAAAATTTGTTATCTTACAATAATGAACATTTTATGATAAAGAAAATTTTCATTTTCCATTCTTTTAATAATAATCTATATTTTCTTTATCATAAAATGTTAATTATTGTAGGAAAAAAAAATTTTTTAATTTTTTAATATTAAACATTTTTTACACTTTGGGTAACGCTAATTTTGATGATTGCAAAGTATTTTGGGATGTTGAAAAAAAATTTGTCCTAATTTTTTATTAAAAAATATGGATTATCGCTAAAAAACATTTTCAACCTCAATAAATAAATGAAAAATTAATTTTGAAATTTGTTTGAACAAAAACGATAAAATCCATAATTACGAACACATTAAAAAAAAAATGTAGAACTTTGCAAGTTTCATGGTTTCTTTGGGAGATTCTGAAGTTGAAAAGAAACAGTCGACTGACAATATCTATCCATTATTTGTAAAGATATGCCAAGTTGAGCGAATACCTCTATATACCCAATTTTGAATCTCTTTTTTAATCAGCCTTCTAGCGCTGAACAAATTTTTTGTAACAAAAACAAATATTATGACTTGTACCGAATACCTTGCAGTTTTTAAAACCCTGCTTAAATTTTCTGTACGATCATTATTTCCTGAGTAATTAAATATCAAAGCCAAAACTGCCATTTTTGCTTTGAACGACGATCCTTAAAGTGATTATACGAAAAACAATAAATTCCACCATACAAATACGATAAAAATTAATTCTTGAAAATGCTTCAGTATTTCTCTTCTTTTACAATAAAGGAGTAATTCTTTTACAATAATGGAGTATTTAATAAAACTCTAGCTGTGTTAGTAAAAGCGCGCCTGAGTGAATTTTTAAACGCACTTTAGTTAATCATGTAAACCCGCCACAAGTAAATGTGTGGAATTTGAAAGCTTGAATTTTCCGCCATAATTGCCACTTTGCGCCATCTATGTCTTTCGATGACTACTATAGTCCACATATTTGTTTCGTTTATCTCTCTACGTAACTGTAGCAGCGCTTAACGCGTTTTATTATTCTGAATTTTGTTTTTTAATAATATATGGTGTTATTTATTATTAATACAAAATAACTACTGCAAGGTGAAAAGTATTTAACAGTAAGTACCTGGAGTAATATTATTTTAATATTTTTGTCCCATTATAGACCATAGTTTTCAAGTTAAAAAATCATAACCTTTTCAAGACGACTTAAACGTATGACGTCTTATTTACTTATTTATTCAGCTTTCGGATCTTTTCTTTATAAACTTGTCAAGAGTTAATTAAGTAGCTCCTTTTCTTTTCGTAATAAAGAGTTCTATAACACGCAGTGTCTTTTTGTATTGCCCTACGTACTTGAGATATACGTTCTCCATTGGGATCGCATTCTTCCATAATAGTTAAAAATTTGTCTGGATGCATAAAGGCTTCATTCATATTTTTAATTGTCAAAGTCTTTACGTTTTTATCGGCTTCTTCTTCCTCACTTTCGTCGTGTATTTTATTAATCAATTGTTGCTCAATAAGATATACATTTTACATTTGACAGCGGTGCCGAGTGAGATTCAATTAATTTATTAATATCGTCGTTGTTGACGTCCAAGTTAAATTCATTCAGGAGACTAATTATTTCATTGGTGATAGTTTCCGGTGATTCTTCAAAATTTGTAAAATCATTCATCATTTGTGGGCATAATTGTTTCCAGGAACCTTTTATTGTTGACTCTTTCTTGTCAGCCCACAGAGGGAACACTGGACCGCAAAGGCTTACAAAGTTGAATTTTTTTAAATGTGCAAAATAGCGAATTGTGCGAAAGTATAATGTGCGAAGGTCGAGGGCTGCCTGTACAGTGGGCCCTCGGCTTTCGCACACAATTAGTTCCTGAAATTGTGTGCGAATGTTGAATATTTGAAAGTAGAGGGATGTAAAAAAGTATGCACCAAAAACGGTGTTTTAAAGTATTTATTTATTTATTTAGCTTTCACGTATTTTTTTTATAAACTTGTCAAGAGTTAGATCCTTTTTTTTTCTTTTTGTAATAAAGATTTTTATAACACGCAGTGTTTTTTTTGTATTGCCCTACGTACTTGAGGTATACGTTCCCCATTGGGATCGTATTCTTCCATAATAGTTAAAAATTTGTCTAGATGCGTAAAGACTTCATTCATATTTTTAATTGTCAAAATCTTTACGTTTTTATCGGTTCTTCTTCCTCACTTTCGTCGTGTATTTTATTGTTAATCAATTGTTGCTCAATTAGATGTACATTTGACAGCGGTTTCGAGTGATTCGTCAACATCGTCGTTGTTGACGTCCAAGTTAAATTCATTCACGAGACTAACTATTTCATTGGTGATAGTTTCCGGTGTTTCTTCAAAATTTGTAAAATCATTCGTCATTTGTGGGCATAATTGTTTCCAGGAACCTTTTATTGTCGACTCCTTTATGTCAGCCCACAGAGGGAACATTCAACCGCAAAGGCTTACAAAGTTGCATTTCTTAAAATGTGCGAAATAGCGAATTGTGTGAAAGTAGAATGTGCGAAAGTCGAGGGCTGCCTATATATTGGAGTTGTGACATTGCTTCTCTTCCCATAGTTGCTTTATACAATAAATACAAATTTAGTTTAATACCATTTTTGAAAATATGTTGAAGACACTTTTTTCAGTACTTTAGCGTACAATGTTCGTCCAGATATGTTCACTGATTCAGTCTGATTAGATGTAGCTTGATTATGTTTCAATACAATCACTAGTTCGCAAATCACGATCCGAGTCGAAGGACCAAAAATGTACCGTCTAATGGCTTTCACACAAACGGTGCTTTGCGCTAACGTTAATATTCTAATTCAATGTAATACTTAAAAGTATAATACTTAAATTTATTTAACATAAAATTACAGTTCAGAGTCGTGATGCCATGTGTGATTCTTGTCGTGTACATATCTAGACTGGCATGTTAAAAAATATTTTAAAATGAGTAAATCTCATGTTGTTTGTTTGTCAGGAAGCAAAAGGAAAGGATGTTTTTTTATGTCCTTTTCTCAATGCTGATTGCCTAATAAGGGTGACTAGTGATGGAATCGTGGGGGTGGTAGTTTATATAGCCACAGTAACTGAACTGAAGTTTAAGGCTCAAACGCTTTCCCAAATTTTGGTGTAGCGAGCTAATCTCGGAAGTAGGCTAAGTAATAAAAGGGGTTGCTCTAAGAATATCCTTTTCTCAATGCTGATTGGCTAATAAGGGTGATGGAATCGTGGGGGTGGTAGTTTATACTACAGTACCTGAACTGTAGTTTAAGGTTCAAACGCTTTCCCAAATTTTGGTGTAGCGAGCTAATCTGGGAAGTAGGCTAAGTAATAAAGGGGGTTACTCTTAGAATATAAAGATAACTGGCGCGTTTATTGAAGCGTTTAATTTTGTGATAAAAGCAGTAGATTTAAGTAGATATTATTAATTCTTCTTATGTATACTCCATATCCAAATGAAAGGATTATTAGTAATATTAAATTGATAATGTTTCAATTATTGCCAATTGTTTAATAATTTGAGTAGGAATTGATTCAATGTTACTGGAAATTTATATTATAATTAGTACGACAAATCTCGCGTTTTTGCAAATAATTAATTTATTTGACGTCAAAGTAATCAGGAAATTGATATTTAAGATGAATAATGAATTTATAATTAATATCAATTTTTCACAATCAATTACAAGATGCGTGTAATTGAAAATGCTTCAAAATTGCCAAAGAATGAAATATTTCAACAGGAATTGATACAATTTCAGTTAAAATTTAAATAATAATTGGTAGTCTTAAAAAATGTTACTTTCTCGAGAAATGAGTGTAAGGACAAAAATAATAATCAATATTAAGGATTATAGTTTTTGAAGATTTCTAATATCAATACAAATTTTGGTTAAAATGAAATCAATTTGTGTTTAAATATTTTAATATAATATTTGTGAATATTGAAGCGTTAATCAATTAATTAATTACAGCTAATGATTCTGTATTAGAAATTTATTACAATTATGGATTTATTACTAATCTTAATTAATAATCTTTTCGTTATTTTAATCCCTTAGAAAAAAGTTACAATTTCTTTTACCAATCTCTTTTAGTTGGGTTGGTAATCGAAAATTTCTAATTTTTAGTATTTTGCATTGCCAATGGCAATGACTTGGAGAATGTCTTGGAGAACGTTTAATGTCTTTTTCTATTCTTTGTTGGCTGTTAATAAACCACAATTTATTATTCTTAGTTATATCTGGCAACAAAATTTACAAAATTTTTGCAATTTCTATAGCACCTTTAGAATTTCGTTTAAAACAAAATTTGGTTGCCTAAAATAATCAAGAATCACAAATCGTCGATTAACAACCGACAAAGAATCAGAGAAGTCATTGTTTAATGTTTAATAATCTCATTGAAATTTCCAATGTCGATGCAAACTTTCTTAAGATGAAAAATGTTTCATTAGGGTTAGGGTTTAAATTCCAAATACTTCTCTTATTCTGCAAACATGTAATAATTTGTAAATAATACATCTTTCGATTTGTGAAAACTTACATAATCAGTAAAACCAATGTCCAATTTCTCTATTTCTCAAAAATCAATAGACTATTACTTACTAATTGCTTCTTTATTGCAAAAGAGAAACATTTGAACTATTTAAGCTAATAAAACATTTCTCATCTTAAGTAAACTTGGCATTGCTAATGGCAATTTCTTTCAGAATACCGTTAATGTCTTCTTCGATTCTTTATTGGTTGTTAATAAACTACAAATTATTATTCTTTGTTATATCCGACAACAAAATATGCAAAATCTTTGCAATTTCTCTGACAACTGTGCAAATTGGTTTAGAACAGAATTTGGTTGTCTGAAATAACCAAGAATAATAAATCGTTTATCAACAACTCACAAATAATCATAGAAGTTGTTTAATAATGTTATCGAATTGTTTCCATTGTCTATGCAAAGTTTTGTTTATTGACTTTTTTATATGTTGTTTTTGTTTAACAGTTTCATTTGCATTTTTGCATATTTCGTACCGTTAAGGGCTGCTACGGTCTAAGGTAAGTATTTTTTTTTTCATTATCTTTATTAAATTTAGTTTAAGGTTTACGCAGTTGCCTGATCCAGCATTCCTGCTGTTTATTGATCCAGCATTCGTGCTGCTTATTGATCCAGCATTCGTGCTGCTTATTGATCCAGCATTTGTGCTGCTTATTGATCCAGCATTCGTGCTGCTTATTGATCCAGCATTCGTGCTGCTTATTGATCCAGCATTTGTGCTGCTTATTGATCCAGCATTCGTGCTGCTTATTGATCCAGCATTCGTGCTGTTTACTAATCCAGCGTTTCAGTTTTCTATTGAACCAGCGTTTGACCTGTTCACAGCTGATTTAGCGCTTTAGGTGGTTCTTTATAATTTCGCATTATTTTCTAAGCGAATTTAGTTAACTTATTTATCGTTGGAAATCGTTTTATATATTTACTACTATGACAACTAGTAACTTAACACACAAGGAACAGGGGGTAATTGTTAACGGTCAGTGGTTGGAGGAAGGGCATATGGATAAATTTATGTCCATTTATAACAAATTCTCTTCAAACTTGGTAGCTAGTATGCAAGAAGTTTGGAAAGTTCAGCTTCCGGACATGATAACCCCTATTCTCCCAAATGAAAAGCACGTCCAAATATTACACAGTTCCAATAAAATTGGAACTAATGAAGGTGGTCATTGGGTGTGCAGTTATTATGACACTAAGTCAATTTTCATTTATGATTCTATGAATGCTAAGAAGTTGCACAAGCATCATGAAATATACTTACGAAAGCTCTTTCCATTTTATTGTTTTGATAAGAAACCAATAAAATTTCCTGTTGTACAATACCAACAAAACGGAAGTGATTGCGGAGTATTTGCTATCGCATTTGCTGTTTCTATTTTGCATGAAATCTTGCCAGAAAAAGTTGTCTATGATGTACAACAAATGCGAACGCATCTATTACATATCTTGGAACAAAACTCTCTCGAACATTTCCCTGCAAGGTTTCTTTCCGATAACTCAGAAGTATTTGTTTCATTGAAACAAATTCAACAAAGACGTCACAGACGTGATCGACAAAAGCTGCAACGGCAAAAAGAGAGCGAGAAAAAACGTGTTGAGCCAATTGAAAAGGTCAGATTACAGACAAAGCTTAAGAGAACGAAAATCAACGAGACTCTTCCACAAAAAATCATAAACAAAATACCATGCGGTACACAAAATGTCTCTTGTGTACAAGATACCAACGAAGACAATACAAATAATACTACCATAGCTAAGTGTTCCAAACAGGGTATTGACTTAAGCCTCGCTCAATTCACGAGCACAGATATCACTAAGTCAAAAGATACTATTCTTCATCGTACGGATATTATTCGGACAAGCAATATTTGCCTTACAAGTGCTTTACCGATTGTGCCACCTAGTAACTTAAAAAAACAAGAAGAAAAGGAGCTACCTATATGTGATCAGTGGTTTGAAAAAAAGCATATGGAAGAATTTGTTGCCATTTATAACAGTTTTTCCTCGAATCTGGTAGTTGGTATGCAAGAAATTTGGAAACCTAAGATTCCGGACAGAATTATTTCCATCCCGCAACATGAAAAACATGTACAAATATTATACAGTTCTTCTGAAAGTGAAACTAGTAATGAAGATGGTCATTGGATTTGTAGTTATTATGACACTAAATCAATCTTCATTTATGATTCTACAAACACTAAGAGGTTGCAGAAGAATCATGAAATACTCTTAAGGAAGTTGTATCCATTTTACAGTTTTGACAAGAAACCAATACAATTTCCTGTTGTACTCTATCATGAAAGTGAGCGAGATAGCGGAGTATTTGCAGAACAAGTACTTTATGATGTCCAATCAATGAGGACACATTTGAGTAATATTTTGGAACACAAAGTAATGTCACATTTCCCTGGGAAATTTCGTTACAATAACTCGAAAATATTAGTTTCATTGAAAGAACTTAGGGAGAGACGTTACAGAGCTATCGAGAAAAAAAAGCATCGACAAAATAAGAATAAGGAAAAACATCTTAACTCATGTAAAAGTGTCAATTTACAGATAAAGCTTGAGAGCACGAAATTAGACGAGAACGTTTCACAGAAATGCGAAAAGAAATTAAATATGAAAGATGTAACAAAAAATAATTTAGAACCGCTTGGATTTAATCACGCACAATGCGAAGATAGCGTAAAAAATGCTGCTTTAAATGTGAGCAATCTGTACTGTAGTGATACTGTTTCTAAAAGTAAGAAAGATTGCTTAAGTCCTGGAGAGAAGTTTGTGATTATTAATAATAAATGGATTAATTGCGATGTTATGGACAGATTTAGAGAACTCTTTAAAGCATCTTCAGGATATGACATGCAGGGGACATGGAATATTCAAAAACTGTATACCATCCAAGCTATTTCAAAAAAATCAAAGCATATACAAATATTGCACAGTTGTGACGATATGTCAACTAATATGGGTGGTCATTGGGTTTGTAGTTACTATGACACTGAAAGAGTGTTTATTTATGATTCTCTTAATAGAAAGGCTTTACATAGGCATCATGAACTATATTTAAAAAAGTTATACCCATTTTACATTTTTAATGACAGTTCAATACAGTATCCTGAAGTTCAATATCAAGCAAATTGCAATGATTGTGGCGTTTTTGCTATTGCTTTTGCTATATCGATCTTCTTAGGAATTTCTCCGAGTGACGTAACATACTCAATTAATGTTATGCGTTCACATTTGTTAAAAATATTTGAAACTAATGTAATTGAACATTTTCCATATACTTTTATAGGAAGTCTTACACGTAGTTCTTGTAATAAGGGAGCGAGTTCTCAGTCCGCAGGAGTTATAAATTCAAACATTGTTTTTCCAACGATTACATGTACAGAAAATGTGAGCAAATCATCAGTGATTAATAAACCCGCAAAAGCTTTGAAAACAACAATGAAAAGTATTTCAAAAATGGGAGCTTTTTCGAGAGTGAATCTTACTGGTTCAAAATCCCATATCGTCTCCTGGTCACCTTCAAAACAAAAACAACGAGTAAAGTTATCGTATTGCAAAAACAAGGAATTGAAACATTTGAAGAGCCGTGCTAAACATCTCTCTAAAATTTACGAAAACCACGTGATAAGACGCAAATACGATTCAGAAAGGGAAAGCAAACGCATTTTGAAACGTAAAAATTGTGCTGCTGACGTAGTTCATGAACAGGATTCAAAGCATATGCGATATATGGCAAAGCCAGAAAATAATCTTTTACAATTACATAAAAGACATGCTAACACCCATGCACGAATTCTTAAGAGTATTAGCAATAAACCGTGGTATAAGAATTTTAAGCAAAACGTTATAAAGGGTAAGAGCAAAATACACTTCACTAAAAATTTGTGCAAAAAATACAAGCGATTTGATAGATTTGCAAATTCCCTCAACATTTTCAATAACAAGGAAAGTTATATTTGTAATCTAACTGAAAAGTTAGATATAAAATCTAATGTAGAAAAGCGATTAGAAGCCGAAAGAATTATAAAGTGGTGTCTTCATGTTAGAGACAAATATGTGTATAAAATGAAAAAAAATCTGAAGTCCCTTAAAAATAAAATTGAAGTTACTCTTACTCAATGGTCTGATTGTTCTGATAGGAATCTGCAGAATATGGAAACTGTGTTATGTGGTAATGTAAGAAAGCATAATTCTTCTTCTGAATCATATTTCTTTGAAAATATGTACAAAATGCCGAGAGATTTTTGTGAAGTGATACAGGTTAATGAAAAAGGACAGGCGATGAATGTTTTACCTTTGCGGAACGCAGAAAAAGGTGCAAAATTATCATGGAATTGTTCACAATTGTGTAAACCAGTCGACGAAGAAGTATTGAAAACTTATAAATTATTTCTTGAAAATATAAGTAACTGTATGTTACGAAATGTGCATAAAATATTTTCAACTATGCAAAGGTGCACATTTCAGCATTACCATAATAAGTCTGGTCACAGTTTGATTTGTTACATGAGCCCAGTCACTTGTAATACTCCATTTTTATCAGTCGAGATTTTAGCACCACATTTTCCCATTGTACGAACAATTAAGCGACTATTTTTCAAAGTATTTGAATGCCACAGAAAGATTTTACAGATTGATGAAGATTTGAAAACTACCAATGTGCCAGAATTGAGAAATCTTGCCTTCGAAGCACAACAATCTTGTAAAACATGTGACAGCAGTAGTTCTGAAGTTATTTTAGATGAGGATTATTTGGAAAAAACTTACAAAGAAGCGTTTAGAGCACACCACAAAAGGGCAATAGATGTTCCAAAACATGTTTGCGCATCTTGTGAAAAATTATGTTTCAAAAGAGATGTTACTTGCGTATCGAATTTAAGATGTCCGATTGATAGTATATTTTGGAGAGACTTGATTAAACATTTGAGACTTGAAGGAGCGCCATTAGATTATGTGTGTCATTACTGTCTTGACAAGTTTCGTTCGAATAAATTACCGCCAACATGTGTTATAAACAAACTTGCTGTTCAAGCAATTCCGCCGGAAATATCTGAACTCAATGCGTATGAACAGATTTTAATACAAAGGGCAAAAGCTTTTCAAACGATTCTGAAAATGGGTACAATTGCAAAGAGGAAAATACCTCACAGAGATATGATAAATAAAGTGGTAGGTAGGACATTTCATTTACCCCTTCCAATACAGAAAACTATCGATAAAATCTGTCCTTCTAATGAAGCCCTTAATATTTACCACGAATTATATATATTAGTGCGTGGAATACCAACAAAATCGCATGTTGTTTGGGAGCAGTTGGTAGATTTAAAGAAAGTGTTCAATGCGCTTCAATGGTTAAAGAATAATAATTCTTTGTACTCTCAAATAAAACTTCCTACATCTCCCGACCTGTTATTAAGTAAAAATATCCAACAAGTGGAATACCAAATTCCAGCTGATGATGATAATGATAATAATAATAATAATAATAAAAATAATAATTCTAATGTTCACGAGAATGCGACTGACGGAAGGGATCAACGGGCATTATTAACACAGGTGTCACAATCTGATTCTTATTACGAGCAACTAACAATATATCCTATGAACCCTGAAAAGCAAAATAAGACTGCGACGGAACTGTATCAAATGTTGAAGGTTCAAGATGTTTTTCTCGATAACCGTCATAAATGTCTAGATCTGAAATGTTTTCCAACATTATATCCATACGGAATTTATGGACAAGATGAAGAAAGAGCAATTCGTCTTAGTAATTTTGAATTCATAAATACAAAGTTAATGTCTAAGCATCCCCAATTCCGATTGAATCAGCAATACTTATTTTACCTATTGAACGAAAATAATATACGGCAATTAAAGCATGGAATATACCATAAAATGAATTTAATTAATGTGAAAGAACGATATACTGCCGCTAAATATTTGCACGAGTTATCAAAAGGCCATCTTGAAGAAAATTTAAGTAAAATTTATGGAAGGTTGCGGAACACGGAGCAATTTTGGAAAAAGCCGAGATCTGACTTAAATTGTATGATTCACAATTATGGACCAGCTACATGGTTTCTTACATTAAGTCCAGCCGAATGGATGTGGTCAGATTTAACTGACTATCTTCGGAAAATAAATCCAGCGTCAATGCTTCACATGACTCCACATCAACTTATAGCTGCCGACCCAGTATCTGTATCTAGATTTATAGATAATAAATTTCGGGCTATGCTTGATTTTATATGTTCCAATGATAATCCCATTGGCGAAATTACGCATTACTTTTGGAGACGAGAATATCAAGGAAGGGGTACGCAACATTTTCATTTACTAATATGGATTAAAGATGCACCAATACTGGGAGAATCATCGAATGAGGAAGTAGCGAAATTTATAATGAAATATGTCACATGTAGATTTCCAAATGAAAACGTTTCCCCTACATTATATAGAAGAGTAAATACACACCAAAATCACACCGATAATAGTTATTGTTTGAGATCCGTGAAAAGGAAAAATAAAATAAGGCGTGTTTGTAGATTTGGTTTTCCACGCCCCATAACCAACTCTTTTGTAATGAGAGATGTTGCTGGTTCTATTGTCGGGAGACGAAAATTACGTGCCAAAAGTCGGTTATACGATCTTCCTCGGAATGATCGAGAAAAGTACATTAATGATTATAATCCCGCAATTCTTATTGCTTGGGAAGGAAATATGGACATACAATTTATTGGTGAAAAATCTACTTTACTAAACTGGTATTGCACCAAATATGTTTCAAAATCAGAAAAAAGTCATGGTGATGATGTTTTTAATCAAATAAATTCTACGAAACCTCTAATTTCTCGTATTTGGAACATTGCTCTACGTACGCTGTGTAATAGAGAATGTGGTGCACTTGAAGCTGCGGATACACTTTTGGGAAACCCGTTGTTTGGTACTGATCCAAAGACTACCATTAGGTGGTTAGATGTCAATTTTATTCGAAACAGAAAACTTAAATCTAAGAAGGAAATTGAAGATATGGATCCGGAATCAACTGATATTTTCTGTAAAAGCTTGGTTGATTACTATTATCCAAAGAGACCGGTTCAGTTAAGTGAATTAAATCTTTATGATTTTGCTAAATGGTACGACATAACTTCTGTTGAGCCAAAAAGAAAAAATGTTGAATATTACAAAATTCACGAAAATCAGTATCTCAAAAGACGTGGTGATCGTGGTTATCTAATTAATCATTATAAAAACGACGTAAATACGAAACCAGAAAATTACTATTTTGCCTTACTATTGTTATTTCAACCTTGGCGTGATATCGAAGAGCTTTCAAATGGATGTGACACTTATACCGAAGCATTTTTGTTAAAGCAGAAGCAACTTCAGGGCGCAATACAATATCACGAACGTATTAATGTAATGAAGAAAGCTGTAGAACGAGAACAGTTGTTGATTTCCAGAAAATTGGAAGAAATTGAGAAACAGGATAATAATGAACAGGACAATGTCGATAATGAGCATCTCAATTTTCCAGTCGGATGCGACCCGATAATAGCCGAGGATGCAATGAAAGATTTCAAAGACTTGCATGACAAGCAAAAAACAATTGACGTCCCGCAAATGATATCAGAGTTGAATTCTGACCAAAAAAAGATATTTGATAAAGTAGTGACAACCATAAATTCAAAAGATAACATTCTTAGAATGTACGTAAGCGGAGAAGGTGGAACCGGCAAAAGTTATCTCATAAAAACGATTAGATGTTGGTTAAAACAAACTACTGGGAAGGATACAGTTGTGGCTGCACCAACTGGCATTGCCGCGTTCAACATAGATGGCTTAACAGTACACAGACTTTTCCAATTACCAGTTGAACATGGCAAGACGCCCAAGTATCGGGAACTTTCAGACACAGTTTTACAAACTATTCGCATTCAGTTGAAAAATGTATCGTTGATTATTATTGATGAAGTATCTATGATTTCAAATGTTACATTAATGTACATACATCTTCGACTGACAGAAATCTTCGATACATTCCATCATGAAGATGGTTGGTTTGGAGCAAAGCACATACTTTTATTTGGAGATTTGTTGCAGCTACCACCTGTACATGAAGAGCCAGCCTTTATACAACTTTCAAAAGATAAAGCTGATTTGCTATTAGGTACATTAGGAAGTATCGACATTTGGAAGAAATTATTTCAGTACGAGGAGTTGACAATAAATATGCGCCAAAAGGGCGATACTTCTTATCGTGAGTTACTTTCAAGGGTACGATTAGGATATGTCACAGAACAAGACACAAATACGTTGGAGTCAAGAAAAATAAACTTTAACACTACAACGTTTAGCGACAGGGTTCAAGAAATTTGCAATTATATAGAAAAATTACCGACAGATTCGGTATGCCTCCTGCCGACTTGTCGTATGTGCGAAGTCTTAAACGAGGCCATGTTGCAAAGAGTAACATCTAATGAGATAAAGTTAGTCGCACGCGATGCAATAGATTGTATACCTTATCTTAAGAATAAAATTTCAAAGATACTCAATAAGGATGACGAGGACACCACAAGAACAGCCGGTCTTGCTAAAGTCATTACTGTTAAAATTGGAGCTAAAATTATGATCAGACGGAATATAGATGTCACGCTAGGACTTGTTAATGGCACAATTGGAAAAATTGTGAGTGTTTCCAAAGCCTTAGATTGTGATGATATAGAAAAAGTAAGATTGTGTCTATCAAGTGGAGCGGAATACGATATTGAAAGAGTTGATGTGAAATTTGAAATAACAGACGGAGCGTTTGTTATACGGAAACAATTTCCTGTTTGCCTCAGCTATGGTATTACCATACATAAAAGCCAAGGCTTAAGCTTAAAAAATGCAGTTGTAGATGTTGGCAACTCTATATTTAATTGCGGACAAACATACGTTGCTCTTTCCCGAGTGACATCTTTGGACGGGTTACACTTAATTAATTATGATCCATATTCTGTGAAAGCAAATGAGTTAGCCATACTAGAATATAATCGTTTAAGAAAAGAATTTCGTACTGATCTTGCAATGATTAATGTGTCTGAAAACCGCGGGACCAAAGTTCAAGATGTAGTTTGGGTGATACCTAAAAATGTTGTAAATTGTCAATCCGAAGGTCCTGGTATTTTTAATGCAGAAGAATGGCATATTACTCCGTTTGAAAACATGGACGGAGTATCATGTTACGCCAATGCGTCTATTCAAAGCTTATTTCATTGCAAATTTATTAGAGAACAGTTACTGAAAACAAAAGATGACAATGTTTTAACTCAATTAATTCGAGCTTACGCAGGAAGAAAACAAAACCTTACAACCATAACTGTTAGGCATTTTGCGGGACCCCAGTTCAGCGAAACATTACAGCAAGATGCTGTCGATTTTATAACAGCTATTTTCTCCAAGTCAGAAATCGTTCAATCTGTTAATAAACATCAATTAATAACCAAAATAAACTGTCAAACATGTGAGTATATTACTACGTCTGAACTGCAATCAAATTCTGTCTTATTGTTATCAGTTCCAAGTATTACGAAAATTTATACTTTACAACAACTTATTGATTATACTTCATCCTACTGGTCAAAATTTGATGGAGAATGTAATAATTGCCATTCCAAAAACAGAGTTGCACAAACTAGTGTCACGGAGAGTAATAGTTATTATACTTCAGCTTCCTTTAATATCAATGACAATGCAAAACAACAATGTTGTTTTAACGAAAGTTAATATTGGTATAAAAAGTGTACCAACCTCTCGCATTATGATATGTGGGAAGAAATACAAAGTTGCCAGTGCAATATTTCATCACGGTGGCAATGTACATGAAGGACATTACACTAGTATTTTAAGAGTAGGAACTTCTGCCTGGGTCCACGCTAGTGATTTAAAAATTGAAAAAAAACCATGGCCTAGAAATGCAAAAAATATATACACTATTATTTTGGAAGAAATTTGAACTGATTTGAAAAGAATTTTGTTAATTAGTAGAAATAAATTAATCTTTGAAAAATTAAAAAACGCATATAATCACGTATGTTACAAATACAAAATTCATCTTCAAATATTCGAAAATTGAACGTTTATAAATACTGTGCAATATAGTGTCATATTTTTGAAAATGGAATAACATGTCTTTTTATTTTATTTCTTATTATACGCCAATAATTAAAAAAATCAAATAATTTGAATTAGAAATTATCTCATGTGCTAACTTGATAATAATAGATAGCCAATTAAATTAAAACATTAAATATACGCAAACAATGGAATCACTAGCGAAATAAAATAGAATAAAATAATTTCTCCTTATTTTAATATTAGGTGTTGGAATTAATTCGTAGCGTTTTACAAGAGATGGCACAGGGAGTACACTATTTCGTTGTTATCTACAGTAATTTATACATTGTAAACAGCTATCATAAGACGCTATTTGTCGTACACAACGTTGTTTCAAATCATAAATAACAACACGTTACAATTTATTGAATATTATTGAATATGTCAAAATATGTGCCGAATAAAGTGTTCTTGCGGGGAATTACAAGAGATGGTACAGAGAGTACACTATTTCGTTGTTATCTTCATTTTTATATTATAAACAGCTATCATAGAACGTTATTTGCCGTACATAACATATTTTTCAAATCATAAATAACAACACTTTATAATGTATTGAATATGTCAAAACAAAATTTGTGCCGAATAAAGTGTTCTTGTGGGGAGTTTTGCCAGTTGTGCCACCTTGTCATCCAAGTCAAAATCACCAGCTTCAAAACGTGCAAACAACTTCCAACACGTTTGCTCAGCTAGAGCATGTTCACTATATACTTCCACTAAAATACGATAAACTTCAGCTGCACTTTTGTTCACATTTAAATAATGAAGCAAAACTCCCCGCAAGAACACTTTATTCGGCACAAATTTTGACATATTCAATAAATAATAAAGTGTTGTTATTCATGATTTGAAAAAACGTTATGTATGGCAAATAACGTCCAATGATAGCTGTTTACAATGTATAAATTACTGTAGATAATAACAAAACGAAATAGTGTGGGGATCCGCCATGTGGATCCGCCATAAGGTCTCCTCGCGCCCGTAGTGGGAGAAGCGAGAACAACTCACTTGTTTCATGGTCGCTCGCCGAGCACGTTCTCTTTTGTTCGCTTTAGCTCTTGACGAGTCAATGTACAATCTCCTGTGTTACAAATAAAGATTGGAGTCAGATACAACAAGGACGATTGATTTTTACCGTCTCTTCCGGCTATCCGTGGTGCACGTGAAGATGTCCGGAAAGAGCCGCGCAAGTGTGGCCCTCGCCCACAATTGGTGACCCCGACGTGGGAAAAGAAATCATTCAAGGCTCCAGGGGGCGGAGAAGATTCTCCGGATTCGAGACAGTTTATTCCTGTCTAGGAAAGTGAATTTCCTAACGTGCGTACGTGCAGGCACGCCGGCGTACACACGAAAATCTTGATCGACGTCGAGGCACGTGGGACCTTGGGTGCGAATCCACCAACACCGGCGCCTTGGCCGATCATTGGGACATCGTTTTCGGCAGAAAATCGCCGACATCGATGCTTTCATCGCCATCGAGATCGCCGTCTTCGCGGAGGATTCTGGAGAAGCAGCGGACACCGGCGTGTTCGCCGACCTGCTCGAGCCATCGATGCCAACGGTGCTGGCAGCACTCCTAAGGGGAAATCATCGGGACTAGGATCATCATCGTCGACGAGGTTCAGCGCCTGGCAGATTCAGCGTTGGGTAGGAAGCATTCCTGCCTCGACACGTGCTCTCGTCTCTTCGAATGCACCGAACTTCGCAGTAAGCTCCCGCCATTTTGGGTAGCCATCTTGGCAACCTCGTGATCCGCGTCGATGCGCGTGCGTTTGTGCGGGAAAGGCGTTTGTAAATCTCAACTCCGTGAACTTATCCGATTGGTACGTCGTCTCCGAATGCGTCGCGGTCGAAGCACGTACATGCAAGATTTGAACCTTAGTTGTTAAGGCGCTCTAGTCAGTAAGTATTCGGGAAATCGTAAATAGAATTTCGTGCCTCTCGCGAATGCCGTATGTCAACCACGTCCGAAGAATACCTCGATTTAGATAGTACTATGGCTGCGTCGCAAGAACAATTAGAAGAGGCCCGGGCCCAAGTGACGCAGCTACGCGCCGAATTAGCTGCAGCGCGGATGGTTCCGAATTTTAGCCAAACCGCGGCCATATACCGACAGCCAAAAATCAGCTCGTTTAAGCGGGAAGATCCCACTACGTGGTTCCTTCAAGCGGAAATAACCTTGCGGAATGCTGGAATTACTGTCTCCGCTACCAAGGCGGATTGCATTGCCGAGAAGCTCGAAATCGAGGAGCTACAAACTATCAAAGATTTGATAGAGACATCGCCGCGTCCGGATAACCTTTACGATCTTGTTAAGGAACGGTTAATTTTGACCTACGCCAGCTCGTCAGAAGCTCGCTTGGCGCAGCTCATTCAGGGTGAGGTTTCCAGGTTAGGGAAGCCCTCGCTGATCTTAAATCGATTACGAGCGTTAGATACCGGTTGCGGTGATTCGGTCGTCCGTGCCGTATTCTTAAAATTGTTACCGGCGCCATGTCGTGCGATGTCATCGGTCTCGGATAAAACCGATTTACGCGATTTAGCCGCGATGGCCGACAAATATACGGAAGCTGTATCGGTTGGCGAGTCTGGGAATGTTTCTGCGGTAGGTGCTAGCGATTCCGTGAATCAGGACCTCAGAACGACAATCGATCTTTTATCTAAAAGGTTAGAAGACATCGAAACCAAGCTGCAAGCCAACAACCGCTCTAGAGCGTATTCGCGTTCGGATTCCTCTAGACGTGGTGGATCTAAGTCGAACAATAGCCGTAGCCGTGATCCAAGGGGACTCTGTCGTTTGCATAGCAAATACGGAGAAAAAGCGCGAAGATGTTTTAAGCCGTGTTCGTGGGTAGACAAGAAGGCGGAAAACTAACTCGACCTCCTCACGTGGAGATGGTTGAGGAAGGTCTCGAGCGGTCGAAGCGTCTCCATGTTCGCGATGCAAAAACTGGTCTTACGTTTTTGATCGATACGGGCTCGGATGTTTCCACTGTCCCGGTCAAATCTGTACGCAGAAAGGGTTCCGTCGTCGGTGACCATAGCGTTTTATTCGCGGCGAACAACACACCCATTGAATCTTTTGGTAAAGTTCAGCTCTCTCTGGACCTCAATTTAAAACGACCCATCGTCTGGGATTTTCATGTCACGTCGATTCCTTATCCTATAATAGGTGCGGATCTGCTTGACAACTACGGCATCGTCGTGGATGTTCGAAAACACCGGGTAACTGACCCGTGGTCGAGTGTTTCCTCAGTAGGCTTCATTAAGGAGGTTCCAACGCTCGATATTAGTCTCGTAGACAAATCGACGCCGTATTTCAAGATCCTTTCCGAATTTCCTGAGTTAGTCCAGTCAGCCTCCAGTGGATCAATCACCTCGTCAGACGTTTTCCATTACATCACTACGTCTGGTCCCCCGATAGCAGAACGGGCCAGACGTCTTAACGCTGAGAAACTTAGGGCATTGAAAGTCGAGTTCAAAGGTCTCGTAGACCAAGGGATATTGCGTCCCTCTAGCAGCTCGTGGGCCTCACCCATTCACATGGTCCGGAAGACCGATGGTTCGTGGCGTATATGCGGTGATTACCGTCGTTTGAATGCGGTCACAGTTCCCGACAGATATCCCGTACCGCATCTTCACGATTTCTCGATCAATCTTCGCGGAAAGACGCTCTTTTCAAAGATCGATCTACACAAGGCATATCACCAGATTCCAGTCGCACCGGAAGACATTCCGAAGACTGCGGTGATTACGCCCATCGGGTTGTTTGAATACGTTTCGATTCCATTTGGCCTCAGAAACGCCAGTCAGTCGTTTCAACGGTATGTAAATCGAACTCTCGCAGACCTCGATTTTGTCTTTGCATACGTCGATGACATTCTCATAGCTTCATCCTCACAAGAAGAACATGAGAGTCATCTCCGCATCGTCTTTGATCGGTTGACGAAGTTCTCCCTGCGTTTGAATCTCAACAAATGCGAGTTTGGAAAGTCGGAACTAGTCTTCCTAGGTTACTCGGTCAACTCAGAAGGTTCCAAACCGACGAAGGAAAAAGTGCAAGCGGTCTTGCAGTTCCCTAAACCAAAGACGGTGGTTGAGCTCAGGCGTTTCCTGGGCCTAGCCAATTTCTATCGACGTAGCTTGCCTAACGCTGCTAGCGTGCAAGCACCACTTCACGAGTTTACTAGAGATTCAAAGAAGAATGACAAACGGGAAATTCTGTGGCATAAGGAAGCTGAGGAAGCATTCGAGCGAGTCAAATCTGACTTGGCTAACGCGGCCTTGCTTAGACATCCGTCGTCGGATACAGAAACACGCGTCGTCACGGACGCCTCTGATTTCGCCATGGGTGCAGCCCTCGAGCAGTTGCTGGATGGTTCGTGGAGGCCCTTAGCGTTTTTCTCGAGAAAATTTACCCCCGCACAGATAAAATATAGTGCATATGACCGTGAATTGACTGCCGTTTACGAATCGATAAAGAATTTTAAATACTTCCTCGAAGGAATAGACTTCAAGATTACAACTGATCATAAACCCCTTATCTACGCATTCCAACAAAGGGCAGATAAGGCGTCTCCACGACAAGTTCGGCAACTGTCGTATATTTCGCAGTTTACTACGCGAATCGAACACCTGTCCGGTGCATCGAACCTAGTAGCTGATTCCCTGTCGCGCGTAGATTCAATTCGGTTACCGTTAGATTTTGACCTGCTTGAGCTTTCACAGTTTCAGGAGAACGATCCTGAATTAAAGGAGCTCCGCGAGTCTCCAGACTGCAAGCTGGTGATCAAGTGTTTGGAATGGGGTCAAGATCACAACAAAATATATTGTGATTTGACCGGGGAAACACTTCGACCAATCATTCCTGCCCCGTTGCGCAAGCGGATCTTCGATTTATTCCACCAGCCTGCTCATCCAAGCGGCAAGGTCACGGACCAGATGATCATGAAGTCGTATGTATGGCCAAACATGCATCGGGACATCAAGACATGGGCCAAAAACTGCCTTGAATGCCAGTCGTCAAAAATCACGCGGCGTGTGAAAGACAACCCAGCCGGATTTGTAGCTCCCGATGGACGTTTCCAACATGTTCACATGGATATTGTCGGTCCCCTTCCGAATGTCGGTGGATATCAATACCTATTGACACTCATCGATCGCTTCTCGCGTTGGACCGAGGCAATTCCCCTGAAAGAGATGACCGCGCAAACAGTTTCGCGGGCATTCTTCGACCAGTGGGTGTCTAGATACGGTGCACCCAAGATTCTTACTACAGACCAAGGTGCACAGTTTGAGTCTCAGCTATTTAGGGCTTTGTTGTCGCTCATCGGATGTCAGCGAGTTAGGACGGCTGCCTACCACCCTCAGGCGAATGGCATGGTAGAAAGGTGGCACCGTTGCCTTAAAGCCGCTTTTAAATGTCATAACGATAAAGACTGGGTTCGACAATTATCCACTGTTTTGCTTGGGTTACGCTCGCATGTTCGCTTAGATACTGGCGCGTCGCCAGCCGAGTACGTCTTTGGTACCACGTTACGGATACCAGGAGCGTTTTGTTTTCCCGATGAATATTCCCCGAATCCGCAGAGTTTCATCGAGGAGTTTCGCGATCACATGCGAAACGTTGGTCCGGTACCAGTAGCCCATAGACATAAGAAGCGAGCTTTCTTCTTTAAAGATCTTCGTACGTGCACTCATGTTCTTCTCGAAACAGGTGGTTTAAAAGGTTCCCTTGAACGTCCATACACCGGTCCACACAAAGTACTCAGGCGAATCTCCGACCAGGATTACGAAATTGATTTCAATGGCACAAAGCGCGTGGTCACGACGACGTTGTTAAAACCCGCGTACTTTATTCCTGAGGACCTTGTTCCCTTTTCGTTTAGCGAAACAGGCGCGTCGGAAAATACAACGACGGAAAACCGAGCGGGACAGCGGGAATCTAGTTCAAACATTCCTACATTAAAAACGTACGAAAGAAAGAAAAGAGTCACGTTTAGCCTTGCGGCGAATCAGATTAGGTACTTCTAATCTTAAGCGATTAATATTTTTGTAAAAGCGATTAATATTCTTGTAAAAGCGATTAATATTTTTGTCACAGCGATTAACATTTTTGTAATAGCTTTTAAGCATAGTTCGTATATATATAAGAGCGTTTATACTATAAGTTTATGTAACTTGCGGCTCCCGAGTGCAGTATTGTATGTAACTTGCGTATTAAGATTAAGGCTAAACACTAGTCTTTCAAGTATAATCATACCAAAAAAATATATATTTCGTTGTCACTCGGGGGGGAGTGTGTGGGGATCCGCCATGTGGATCCGCCATAAGGTCTCCTCGCGCCCGTAGTGGGAGAAGCGACAACAACTCACTTGTTTCATGGCGTCTCGCCGAGCACGTTCTCTTTTGTTCGCTTTAGCTCTTGACGAGTCAATGTACAATCTCCTGTGTTACAAATAAAGATTGGAGTCAGATACAACAAGGACGATTGATTTTTACCGTCTCTTCCGGCTATCCGTGGTGCACGTGAAGATGTCCGGAAAGAGCCGCGCAAGTGTGGCCCTCGCCCACAATAGTGTACTCCGTGTGCCATCTCTTGTAACTCCCTGCAAGAATACGTTATTCGGCACAAATTTTGCCATATTCACTAAATTACAAAGTGTTGTTCTTTATGATTTGAAGAAACGTTATGTACGGCAAATAACGTCCTATGATAGCTGTTTACAATGTATAAATTACTGTAGACAACAACGAAATATTGTATTCTCTGTGCCATCTCTTATAAAACGCTACGAATTAATTCCAACACCTAATAATTTAAATCTTTCAAACTTCAAAAATATACAAGTTTGATAGTTGGTATAAATAAACAAATTGGATGATCTTATGATTTAGTGAATATTATTTTCAGTTGAGAGGATATTTGCAAAAAGGAGACAAATCCCCCTAAAAAAACACCTTTGGTGCAAATAATTGAGACAAGTTCATGTATGAAAAGTGGCATCTCTACAAAAAGTACATCTCTACAAAAAGTACATCTGATGCAAAAAAACTCTAAAAATGACAAATTTACACGAAACGTCCAAAAATAAAAAATGATTATAATAAACAACAAACACGTCATATTTTTTACCCTACAAAAAGCATATCTCATGCAAAGAACCTCCCTAAAAAGTTAAATTTACACAAAACGTCCAAAAATAAAAAACAATGAAAAACAAATACGTCACATTTTTTATAGTTTAGAATAGAATGAACATTAATGAATATCAGTGTATCGTCTAAAAAATGTTACTACTAAACATAGTTTTGTGGTAGATTGTGAAAATGTTTAGCCAAATAAAGTAGTGAAATCCGGTAACATTAGACAAGTTCATTTTCCATTACATTGATACGAAATTAGAAAATCTTCAGCCAAATAAAGTATTGAAATCCGATAACAATAGACAAGTTTATTTTCCGTTATATCAACAATCAACGAAGTAATTGAACATTTTATAAGTTTTTGTAAAATTTTACATTTATTCCATAATTCATAGGAACAAAAGAAGGCAATCAATTGTCAAACAAGAGTGCCACGAAAATAGTTGCCCAACAAAATTGCTAATTCTTATTACATTGGACCAGAGGTTCACAAAAGTACCTGGTACTCTCCACTTCATATGATTTGTCAATTTCTTCCATAGCCTCTATATATCTTGTCCATGTGGAAATATCTGTAGTAATTAAACCATAGCCTCTATATATCTTGTCCATGTGGAAATATCTGTAGTAATTAAAACAAAATGGAACGAATTTTTTCTGTTTACGTGATTAGAACCGGTACTGAACTTGTCGGGCCCCGAACCCTAACGATAAGCAATAAGTATCTTATAATTTCAACTAATAATTACAACTGAAACATCTAAATTAATAATGTCCCAAACAAACAATCAGAAAGGTTTGTTAATTTCTTTAAAAATATTAGGATTACTTATTAATTCAGCTAAAAGTATTTACATTTTGGAGCGCATGTTAAAACACTAAATGTTACATCTTTAATAATAACTACAGCCAAACTAATATCTATTATTATTATTAAACATACTATAAAAAAATGTGTTGATTAAATTATTTCAAACGTGTTTATACACCCATCTTTAGTTTTTAAATATAGCTTACATAAATATGAAAGTAGCTTTAAATACCTATTTTTAATAGTTATCCCCTAACAATTCATATTTTATTTTAGAGTGTATAGGCTAATTGACTAGTTCAAATTCATGATGGTATTATGGTAAAACATGTTTCTATTGCAGATATTATATGGAATTTACTTCCGAAAACGTTAGGTTTCGGGGCCCGACAAGTTCAGTACCGGTTCTAATGACGTAAACAGAAAAAATTCTTTCCATTTTGTTTTAATTACTACAGATATTTCCACATGGACAAGATATATAGAGGCTATGGAAGAAATTGACAAATCATATGAAGTGGAGAGTACCAGGTACTTTTGTGAACCTCTGGTCCAATGTAATAAGAATTAGCAATTTTGTTGGGCAACTATTTTCGTGGCACTCTTGTTTGACAATTGATTGCCTTCTTTTGTTCCTATGAATTATGGAATAAATGTAAAATTTTACAAAAACTTATAAAATGTTCAATTACTTCGTTGATTGTTGATATAACGGAAAATAAACTTGTCTATTGTTATCAGATTTCAATACTTTATTTGGCTGAAGATTTTCTAATTTCGTATCAATGTAATGGAAAATGAACTTGTCTAATATTACCGGATTTCACTACTTTATTTGGCTAAACATTTTCACAATCTACCACAAAACTATGTTTAGTAGTAACATTTTTTAGACGATACACTGATAATCATTAATGTTCATTCTATTCTAAACTAAAAAAATGTGACGTATTTGTTTTTCATTGTTTTTTATTTTTGGACGTTTTGTGTAAATTTAACTTTTTAGGGAGGTTCTTTGCATGAGATATGCTTTTTGTAGGGTAAAAAATATGACGTATTTGTTGTTTATTATAATCATTTTTTATTTTTGGACGTTTCGTGTAAATTTGTAATTTTTAGAGTTTTTTTGCATCAGATGTACTTTTTGTAGAGATGCCACTTTTCATACATGAACTTGTCTCAATTTTTTGCACCAATTACTATCGCAACGACGAGTCATCAGTAGGGTAAAACTAACCTGTCTCACGACGGTCTAAACCCAGCTCACGTTCCCTGTTGGCGGGTGAACAATCCGACGCTTGGCGAATTCTGCTTCGCAATGATAGGAAGAGCCGACATCGAAGGATCAAAAAGCGACGTCGCTATGAACGCTTGGCCGCCACAAACCAGTTATCCCTTTTTTTTTTTTTTCCGTGGAGAATGCATTTACGCACACCCCCCTCAGTGATAGAGGGGGGTAGTGTGGGCCTCGCCCCTCTGAGGAGGGGAATACCCACTAAACTCCACGGCGGCCTACGGACGCATCTCCACCCTCAGGCGTAGCGGGGGAGCCACGGGAACTCTGACGAACACTACCGTGGCTCCCCCTAGCCTCTGGCCGGCCAACAATTGATGGCCGGCAGCGTCCCGGGGGGAAAGAGACAGATCCCCCCCTTCCTCTTCTAGACAGCGGCGCGGGGAGGCCGCACCCCGCGCCGCTCCAACTCTTGGCGGCCGCTTGTGCTAAGTACCCGGGGGGGGGGGGGGGGGGCCTCCACCCCGAGCACCGCGGCCGCCAAAAAACACCGTACAGCCGGCGGCGGGGGAAGGAAAATTTGTTCCCAACTGTCCCCGCCGCCAGCCTCTTCCCTTATCCCGGGGGCCCGGCGGCGTGACCGGTCGGTCCACGCCACCGTCCCCGGGTCCGTCGAGCGGGATCGGCTATTTCCCGATCCCGCTCGGCGGCCTCCTTCTGCGAGATTACTTCCTCGCAGAAGGAGACTACTGCCTCCCAGCTCCTCTCACTCGCCAGCATAGCCGCAATTACTGCTGGGAGTGAGAGGTCCGGCCCTACTTCGTCGGTTAGGACTCGGCGCAGCGCTGCAAAGGCGGGGCACACCTCCAGCGTATGCTGCGCCGAGTCCTCCTCCTCGTTGCAATGGTGGCAGGCCGCCGTCGCCTCCTTCCCGATCCGCCACAGGTAGACACCGAAGCAACCGTGTCCGGTGAATACCTGTGACGTTCGGTAGGTGAGCCTCCCGTGCCGTCTCTCCCGCCATCTTTGAATATATGGCAGGAGAGCCCCAGTGACGCGCTCGCCGGTGTGAGCGCTAAGCTCAAGTCTCCAGTTGGCGAGCGCTAATCGCCAGGCCTGGCGCCTGAACTCCTCGACCGCCTCGGGCTCTGGCGGGTGCCCCCGAACCAGGCGGCTTTCTTGCACAAACGCATAGCTTGATGCGTGTGCAGCCGCCTGTAATTCGAAGGGCAGTTCCCCCGCCAGAGCCAGCGCTGCCGTGTATGAGGCGGTGCGGTATCCGCGGATAACCATGAGGGCCATCCGCCTCTCAAGCCGGCGCAGCAACTTCTTGATGCGCCGGCTTGCCATCGCGTCCGGGGCCCATACTGGAGCCCCGTATAGTACCATAGACCGCACCACCCCCATGTACAGGCGGCGCACCCGTTCCTCGGGTCCCCCGATGTTGGGCAGGAGGCGGCCTAATGAGGCCGCCGCCCCTTCCACACGGGGGACCAGACGGTCGAAGTGAGCCTCGAAGCACCAGTGGCTGTCGAGGACGAGACCGAGATATTTAATCTGGTGCCCGACCTCGACAGAGGCTCCACGCACCCGGATCCGCGTTTTGGGCAGTGGCCGGAACCGAGGCCCTCCGCAAAACCACATGGCCTCGGTCTTTTCAGGGGCCACATTGAGCCCAAGACCGCGAATCCTCGCGACGACGGCCGCCACCGCAACTTCTGCTTGGCGGATGGTCCTCTCGAATGTGCTCCCGACGACAACCACCAACGTATCGCCTGCAAAGCAGACGAGGCTGGCGCCGTGTGGGAGCGGGGCCCGCAGGACCGGGTCATAACCGAGGTCCCACAATAATGGGCCCAGAACTGAGCCCTGTGGGACCCCCCGGTCAACCTCCCTCCGCTCCATCCCGTACCGGCCGGGGTACTCTATCCACCTGTCGCGCAGATATGCCCCGATCACCCGCCTTAGGTAGGGAGGCACCTCATGGTATATGAGGGCCTCCCTAATTGCTTCTCAGGGCAGGGTGTTAAATGCGTTAACAATATCTAAAGATATTGCTAAGCACACCCCACCCCGGGAGACGGCACTTTCCGAGAGGAGCCGGACGCGCTTGATAGCATCAACCGTCGACCGGCCCTCTCGGAAGCCGTACTGGCAGTCCGCCAGATCGGGGCCTACACACGACAGGTGGCTGGAGAGGCGGGAAGCTATGATGCGTTCGAGCATCTTCCCCACCTCGTCCAGGAGACATATCGGCCGGTACGCTGAGGGAGAGTCTGCGGGCCTTCCATCCTTCTTTAAGAGGACCATCCGCCCTTTCTTCCACAGACTGTCGTAATAGTTTAACGTGTAGCCCCTGCCGTTAAGGCTTAATCCACACGGCCCCCATGGGCGCGGGATAGAGATACGCCCTATCAGCGCGTTCACCCCAAATGGACCTGAACTACCGGTACGTTGTCCGCTGCAAGGCGAGACAACCCCACCGGTCGAGGCGGGACCTTTCTAAATCCCTACTGGCTCTGCTGTGTCAGTACCCGAGTTGAGACCGCAACTCACACGACGGTGACGGCTCAGCCACCTAGCACGCGATGTGTGCTTTTAACCACTGCCACCACGATACTCCCAAATGGGCCGTACCCAAATGGTCGGGGCAGGGAGGTGAAGCCTCCCTGCGGGCCCCCGACCCCCGTGGTAACCTTAAACCCGGCTGGGGTTTTCGTAGCCACAGGCTACTACCAATTGAGGTCCTTGCAAACCTCGGCATTGGTCGACCAGCTCGGATCCGTGGAGACGCTACTCTCCAAAGGCAACTTACCGGAATCCGCCGTAGCTTTTAACCGGTGTTAACCCCCCTGCGGGCGGTGCCGAAGACGGCAACCTACATCCATTCATTCTCACTCACTCTCTCTCATTCTCTCATACCTTCGCTTAAACACTCTCTCCGCATACTCACCCAACGCCCTGAAACATTCCTCACTATCAACCGCACCGCTCACATTCACACTCCCATCCTCACACACAACCACTCCCATTTCATCCAAGTTCCTCAAATCAGCATACATCTCACATTCAACCAATACATGCATCGCATCTTCCGACTCTGCTCCACACATACATCTCTTATCATTCACCAATTTACACTTTTCCAGATACTCATTCAACGAACCATGCCCAGTCAACAAAAACCCAAGCTTCCACCCAAAATCAAACTTTCGACACTCACGCACAAATCTCACATCCTGTATAAATCTAAAAGTCATTCGTCCTTTCACACTTTCATTCCATCTTTCCTGCCATACATCATACACTCTTTCATCCAACATTTTCACGCATTTTTCCCATCCATTCACATTCACATCAGCATTCGTCAGCACATCCATCTCATTCAACCGTATTCCCTTTCGCAACTTATACCTTGCACCCCGTCTCATACATTCCAGGTCCCACGGAAGCACACCCATTAATACCTGCATGGCCTCCGTGGAGACCGTTCGCACCACTCTCAGACATGCACTCATCACCACTCGCTGAGACCGGTTGACGAGCTCCCTAGCATACTTATATTCCATACACTCGTACCAAGCACTCGCACCATACAATCCCCAGTCTCCAGACAGCCCGTAAAAATCTGTTGTACCGTCCCGAACAGGACGTCCAGGGCCAAGGTCCAGGCCTTGCCGGGTATCCCATCTGGCCCCGGGGCCGTGTTTTTGCCCCGGAGCCACTGGATAACGGCGGTCATCTCCCCGACTGTGACCCCCACATCTGGAGGCCGCTCAGATACGCGGCCTCCCGTCTCAGGCGCTGGCGCCGGTCGGGCCGCTTCCCGGCCAGGTGGAAAAAGCGCGGCCACGACCCGCCCGAGGAACTGGGGGTCTAGGCTCTCCGTCAGCGGGGGCGCCCAGGGGCGAAGCCGTCCCATCACAAGTTTATATGGGCGCCCCCACGGATCCCTATTCAGAGAGCCGAGGAGATTCGTCCATGCCTGGGCCTTGGCCTTTTTGATGGCCAGCTGCAGAGCCACAGTTTTCTTTCTGTATGACTCATACAGCTGTGCAGCCCTTTCCTCATCGACTCGCTGTCGTCGACGAGGTCGAGTGTACTGGCGTCGCGCGGCCACGCACTCTGTGCGTAGCTCAGCCAGGTCGCGCGACCACCAGTACACTGCTTTTCTAGGGCAGACCCTGGCCCGGGGCATAGCGACGTCGCAAATTGACGTCATTGCGCCCCGGAGCCATTGGGCCTCCCTCTGCCCGTCGACAGGCCCGGCCGGACGTTTCGGCCAGGCCACAGCCAGGGCTGCCGCCATCAGGGCGTCCTGATCGAGCTTTTTTAGGGCCCATCGCGGCGGCGGCCTTCCTGCTGCTGGGCGGCCTCGGGGTGATTCGTTCCCGTTGGCGGAGAGGTCGATGATCACATATCTGTGGTCAGACAGTGGCTCGACCTCTTCCGCCACTCTCCACCCCGAGATACGCCGTGCGGCCCGGGGGGTGGCCCATGTAAGGTCTACTATGGACGACCCCCTATGCCGCACGCACGTATGGACGGAGCCCGTATTTATTAACCGGAGCTCCAATCCGTCCGCCCAGTCGAGCACTTCCCAGCCCCTTGCGTCAGTCCTGGGGGACCCCCAGGCTTGGGCCTTGGAGTTAAAGTCCCCCAGGACTAGCACTGGGCGAGGAAGGCAGCGGGTGATACACCCCCTAACCTCGCCCAGGTACGTTTCAAAGGACGCAAGGGGCCAGCTCGGTGGTGCATAGATTGCCACCACCGCGATGTCACCCCAGGCGGCGGCCAGGAAACCCCGACCTCTTTCCAGTAGCGTTGGCGGTGGGGTTCCCGGCTTGCCGCCCCATACAATGGCAACAGAGCCCAACAGGTCCCCTATCCAGTATTGATGGTCGGGGACCCTGTACGGCTCCGCTACCACTGCAATACCGGCACTCCACTCAGCCAGGTACTGCATCAGGAGATCCTGTGCCCTGGCCGAGTGGTTCAGATTTATCTGAATGACTGGCCCGGAGAGATCCCCCATATCTGATTTTATGGGGTGGTCTCCATGGCCGCCGTTGCGTGGGCGACCATTGGAGCCACCCCAGGTCCCTTTGGAACCACCTCGCTTTTGTCGAGGGCGACGGCTGTCCACGCAGCCACTGAGCCCGTTGCATTTGGTCCAGTGTTCTTACGTCCCCCCGCTTTTTTGCCGCTGCTGCTGTGGGTAGCGGAGCAAGTCCGGCTACCCAGTCTGTGCCCGGCCGGCCTCCCATTGTCGGTGCACACTGTGCACTTGGGAGGGGCCGAGCACTTCGCCGCCTTGTGGTCCGAGCCGCCGCAGTTGTAGCAGCGGTCGGACCTATCAGCAGCGGCTGTGCACCGCTGCCTCGTGTGCCCCATCTCCAGGCAGCGGTAGCACTGCAGGGGGCGTGCTGCGAGGGGCTCCACCACGGCCTGGAACCACCCTACGGCCAGCTTTCTCGCGATTGCCAGTTTTCTGGCAGCGGCCGCAGGGCACTGTACCCACAGTGTTCCCAGGCCTGAGGGGGCGGTCCGGGCCTCGCCGGTTTTGACCTCCCCCTCGGTGCAGCCTCCAGCCGTCGCCACCGCTTTTACCACATCGGCCGAGGTGATGGAATCCGCGAGGCCTCTTATGCGAATATCCGCTTTTTTAGATAGCCTCGCGATCCTCACCTCGGTCCCAGCTAGGGCTTCCTTCATTTTTTCCGCTAAAGCATCAGCCTTAGCAGATCCGTCTTTGCCCGGTATCTCCAGGACCAAGGCCCCCGTGATGCCTCTTTTTGGCTTAACCGAGGCAATGCCAATTTCAGCCAGGCTGATTTTTGACCTGGCCATGGTCATTGCCTCGGCGTATGTTATCTTTCCGCCCGCCGGTACTGTCAAGGTGACGGCAGCCGTGCTCGGCGGGCGGCGTGGCAAGGCCACTTTGGATTTCCCGGGGGCCTCTTTTGGGCCGGTACCGGGCGATTTTTTCCCTCTGGCGGGGATCGCCGGCTCCTTCTCTTTGGCATTGCCCTTCTTGGCTTTGCGGCCCACTACCTTCGCCCACTCCTCAGGGGCCCGCTGTCCATTGGCGGCAGTTGTTGCTGCAGCCGTGGACGTGGGTGCCACGGATTCCTGTCCGGACGCCGGGTTGGTCCTGGGCAGGGCCGCTGGCTCCGCTGCCTGCCTCGTCTTCTTCTTTTTTCGTGGAGTCTTTTTTGCCGGGGGGGTGGTCTTGGCGCCCGGTTCTGCCCGTATTGGTGCCGGGGACGACTGCAGCTCCCTCCGGAATGACGCCAGTTTGGCGTCAATCATCTCGGAGATCTGCTGCAGCAGGTTGTCCCCAGCACCTTGATTTCTCCCCGTTGGTGAGGGGGCGGTTACAGCCGCCCTCTTTGGGGTTTCATCAGCCCTCGTGGCCGCAGGCTCTGATGGCACCGGCCTTGCCTCGGAGTCTTCCTCCATCCTCCTTTTCCTCTTTGCTGCAGAGGAGGAAGGAGATGGTGAGGCGCTACTCCCCCTGGGTGTCATTAGGGCATTTAGCTGTGCCATCTCGGCCCGCAGCACCGCGAGCTGTTCGCGGAGAGAGGCGTTCTCCGCTTCCAGCTCCTGGGTTGCTGCACTTGCAGACCGGGTCACCAGCTCGGTTACGGCCACCTTGGTGTCCAGCGCTGCCAGGCGCAGGGCCCGGGCAAGATTGCCCTTGAGGCCCTTGGACACCGCGGCCACGCGCTCGACATCTTGTTGACACTCCAGAACGAGCGCCGCGACGTCGGCCGTGGGTTTAAGCCGCAATTCGCGGCCCAGTTTCCCCTCCTCCGGCAGGGGAGTCGCTGTTCTGGACGGACGGGGGGGAGGTATGGTAGGGTCCAGTACAGCCAGGCTGTCCTGGAGCTCCCTTTCTGCTCGGGTGTGGACCATCTGTGCGGTCTTCTCCTCTACCGACCGCACATAGTCCTCTGTGGTCCGTTCCCGCTTTTTTGATGACGAGCGGCTGCTCGCCATCGAGGAAGGGGCGGACTCGAACGTTGTGTCCGAGTCCCCCCCTCGTGCCTCGTCTTCTAGGTCCACAACGGGACACTGCGCGCTGCGTTTGACTTTGTGTGTCGGCCGCACAAATGTCGGTGTAGCCGAGCCACTACTCTTCGTTGTGGCGGGCGGCTTTTTGCCCGTCACTGGCTTGTTTAAGCGATCCAGCACAGCCGCGAGCTGCTGTCCGTGGACTGCTGTCGCCCTTCCACTCCCACTTGCCACTCCCTCTGGAGTGTGCCTCCCCTCTTCTTTTTTGTTGTTGTTGTTGTTTTTTGTTGTTGTTGTTGTTGTATTTGACTCCATATTTTGTTCCCACGCGTAGGTCGGAAGGAAGGTCACCCCGGGCAGAGCCGCCTTACCCGGGGAAGGCTATGTACCCCAGGAGGTCGCCAGGTATCCTGGGGTTGGTCGCTAGCGACTGGTGCACCCACCAGCCACGTTTCGTGCAAAGTCCAAACGCACCCTCATCACCGCGTGCCGCAGCTTGGGGCTAGGGATTATTTATAGAGGTTGTCATCCTCGCGGTCCAGCCGGTTAAGGCAAGCCCCCCGTTCCAGTGAAACATGACCACTGGTTTACGGTGTGAGTTGCTAGGGTCCTCCGGGGTGCGCAAAATCTAGTACCGGCGCGCATCTCGCGGTCCGGCCCCTTGAAGACCTCCCGACTGCCACTCGCTCTTTCGTCCCCCGAATCGACAGGAGCCGACACGGAGTCACGGAGAGCCCCGCATGAAGGTGAGGCGAGTGGTCTTGACCAGACACGGCCCTCCGACTTTGCCGAAGTTCCTCGCCCAGGACAGCGCCAAAGACTCTGTCCTGGTGAAAGAGGAACATCAGCTAGATCGTGGTTTTTGACCCAGCCTGGGGATTTGCGGAAGAAGTATGGTGACTTCAGCCGACTGCCCCAGTGCCGGGGAAAGCACGTGTCCAGCCTCATGCTCTCCAAGCCAGTTAACCTTTTTTTTTTTTTTTTTTACGTGGAGAATGCATTTACGCACACCCCCCTCATTGATAGAGGGGGGTAGTGTGGGACTCGCCCCTCTGAGAAGGGGAATACCCACTAAACTCCACGGCGGCCTACGGACGCATCTCCTGCCTCAGGCGTAGTGGGGGAGCCACGGGAACTCTAACGAACACTACCGTGACTCCCCCTAGCCTCTGGCCAGCCATCAATTGATGACCGGCCGCGTCCCGGGGGGGAAAGCAACTCCCCCCCTTCCTCTTCTAGTCAGCGGCGCAGGGAGGCCGCCCCCCGCGCCGCTCCATCTCTTGGCGGCCGCTTATATTAGGTACCCGGGGGGGGGGGGGGGGCCCACCCCTAGCACCACGGCCGCCAGAAACACCGTACAGCCGGCGGCGGGGGAAGGAAATTTGTTCCCAACTGTCCCCGCCGCCAGCCTCTTCCCTTATCCCGGGGGCCCGGCGGCGTGACCGGCCGGTCCACGCCACCGTCCCCGGGTCCGTCGAGCGGGATCGGCTATTTCCCGATCCCGCTCGGTGGCCTCCTTCTGCGAGATTACTTCCTCGCAGAAGGAGACCACTGCCGTCCAGTTCCTCTCACTCGCCAGCATAGCCCCAATTACTGCTGGGAGTGAGAGGTCCGGCCCTATTGTGTCTGTTAGGACTCGGCGCAGCGCTGCAAAGGCGGGGCACACCTCCAGCGTATGCTGCGCCGAGTCCTCCTCCTCGTTGCAATGGTGGCAGGCCGCCGTCGCCTCCTTCCCGATCCGCCACAGGTAGACACCGAAGCAACCATGTCCGGTGAATACCTGTGACGTTCGGTAGGTGAGCCTCCCGTGCCGTCTCTCCCGCCATCTTTGAATATATGGCAGGAGAGCCCCAGCGACGCGCTCGCCGGTGTGAGCGCTAAGCTCAAGTCTCCAGTTGGCGAGCGCTAATCGCCAGGCCTGGCGCCTGAACTCCTCGACCGCCTCGGGCTCTGGCGGGTGCCCCCGAACCAGGCGGCTTTCTTGCACAAACGCATAACTTGATGCGTGTGCAGCCGCCTGTAATTCGAAGGGCAGTTCCCCCGCCAGAGCCAGCGCCGCCGTGTATGAGGCGGTGCGGTATCCACGGATAACCCTGAGGGCCATCCGCCTCTCAAGCCGGCGCAGCAACTTCTTGATGCGCCGGCTTGCCATCGCGTCCGGGGCCCATACTGGAGCCCCGTATAGTACCATAGACCGCACCACCCCCATGTACAGGCGGCGCACCCGTTCCTCGGGTCCCCCGATGTTGGGCAGGAGGCGGCCTAATGAGGCCGCCGCCCCTTCCACACGGGGGACCAGACGGTCGAAGTGAGCCTCGAAGCGCCAGTGGCTGTCGAGGACGAGACCGAGATATTTAATCTGGTGCCCGACCTCGACAGAGGCTCCACCCACCCGGATCCGCGTCTTGGGCAGTGGCCGAGACCGAGGCCCTCCGCAAAACCACATGGCCTCGGTCTTTTCAGGGGCCACATTGAGCCCAAGTCCGCGAATCCTCGCGACGACGGCCGCCACCGCAACTTCTGCTTGGCGGATGGTCCTCTCGAAAGTGCTCCCGACGACAACCACCAACGTATCGTCTGCAAAGCAGACGAGGCTGGCGCCGTCGGGGAGCGGGGCCCGCAGGACCGGGTCATAACCGAGGTCCCACAATAGTGGGCCCAAAACTGAGCCCTGTGGGACCCCCCGGTCAACCTCCCTCCGCTCCATCCCGTACCGGCCGGGGTACTCTATCCACCTGTCGCGTAGATAAGCCCCGATCACCCGCCTTAGGTAGGGAGGCACCTCATGGTAAATGAGGGCCTCCCTAATTGCTTCCCAGGGTAGGGTGTTGAATGCATTAACAATATCTAAAGATATTGCTAAGCACACCCCACCCCGGGAGACGGCACTTTCCGAGAGGAGCCGGACGCGCTTGATAGCATCAACCGTCGACCGGCCCTCTCGGAAGCCGTATTGGCAGTCCGCCAGATCGGGGCCAACACACGACAGGTGGCTGGAGAGGCGGGAAGCTATAATGCGTTCTAGCATCTTCCCCACCTCGTCCAGGAGACATATCGGCCGGTAAGCCAGTTATCCCTTTTTTTTTTTTTTTTTTTTTACGTGGAGAATGCATTTACGCACACCCCCCTCATTGATAGAGGGGGGTAGTGTGGGACTCGCCCCTCTGAGAAGGGGAATACCCACTAAACTCCACTGCGGCCTACGGACGCATCTCCTGCCTCAGGCGTAGCGGGGGAGCCACGGGAACTCTAACGAACACTACCGTGACTCCCCCTAGCCTCTGGCCGGCCATCAATTGATGACCGGCCGCGTCCCGGGGGGGGGAAGCAACTCCCCCCCTTCCTCTTCTAGTCAGTGGCGCAGGGAGGCCGCCCCCCGCGCCGCTCCATCTCTTGGCGGCCGCTTATATTAGGTACCCGGGGGGGGGGGGCCCCACCCCGAGCACCACGGCCGCCAGAAACACCGTACAGCCGGCGGCGGGGGGTGGAAATTTGTTCCCAACTGTCCCCGCCGCCAGCCTCTTCCCTTATCCCGGGGGCCCGGCGGCGTGACCGGCCGGTCCACGCCACCGTCCTCGGGTCCGTCGAGCGGGATCGGCTATTTCCCGATCCCGCTCGGCGGCCTCCTTCTGCGAGATTACTTCCTCGCAGAAGGAGACCACTGCCGTCCAGTTCCTCTCACTCGCCAGCATAGCCCCAATTACTGCTGGGAGTGAGAGGTCCGGCCCTATTGTGTCCGTTAGGACTCGGCGCAGCGCTGCAAAGGCGGGGCACACCTCCAGCGTATGCTGCGCCGAGTCCTCCTCCTCGTTGCAATGGTGGCAGGCCGCCGTCGCCTCTTTCCCGATCCGCCACAGGTAGACACCGAAGCAACCGTGCCCGGTGAATACCTGCGACGTTCGGTAGGTGAGCCTCCCGTGCCGTCTCTCCCGCCATCTTTGGATATATGGCAGGAGAGCCCCAGCGACGCGCTCGCCGGCATGAGCGCTGAGCTCAAGTCTCCAGTTGGCGAGCGCTAGTCGCCAGGCCTGGCACCTGAACTCCTCGACCGCCTCGGGCCCTGGCGGGTGTCCCCGAACCAGGCGGCTTTCTTGCACAAATGCATAACTGGATGCGTGTGCAGCCGCCTGTAGTTCGAAGGGCAGTTCCCCCGCCAGAGCCAGCGCCGCCGTGTATGAGGCGGTGCGGTATCCGCGGATGACCCTGAGGGCCATCCGCCTCTCAAGCCGGCGCATCAACTTCTTGATGCGCCGGCTTGCCATCGCGTCCGGGGCCCACACTGGGGCCCCGTATAATATCATTGACCGCACCACCCCCATGTACAGGCGGCGCACCCGTTCCTCGGGTCCCCCGATGTTGGGCAGGAGGCGGCCTAATGAGGCCGCTGTCCTTTCCACCCGGGGGACCAGACGGTCGAAGTGAGCCTCGAAGCGCCAGTGGCTGTCGAGGACGAGACCGAGATATTTAATCTGGTGCCCGACCTCGACAGAGGCTCCACCCACCCGGATCCGCGTCTTGGGCAGTGGCCGGGACCGAGGCCCTCCGCAAAACCACATGGCCTCGGTCTTTTCAGGGGCCACATTGAGCCCAAGACCGCGAATCCTCGCGACGACGGCCGCCACCGCAACTTCTGCTTGGCGGATGGTCCTCTCGAAGGTGCTCCCGACGACAACCACCAACGTATCGTCTGCAAAGCAGACGAGGTTGGCGCCGTCGGGGAGCGGAGCCCGCAGGACCGGGTCATAACCGAGGTCCCACAATAGTGGGCCCAAAACTGAGCCCTGTGGGACCCCCGGTCAACCTCCCTCCGCTCCATCCCGTACCGGCCGGGGTACTCTATCCACCAAGCCAGTTATCCCTGTGGTAACTTTTCTGACACCTCTTGCTGAAAACTCTTCAAGCCAAAAGGATCGATAGGCCGTGCTTTCGCAGTCTCTATGCGTACTGAACATCGAGATCAAGCCAGCTTTTGCCCTTTTGCTCTACGCGAGGTTTCTGTCCTCGCTGAGCTGGCCTTAGGACACCTGCGTTATTCTTTGACAGATGTAACGCCCCAGTAAAACTCCCCGCCTGGCAGTGTCCTCGAATCGGATCACGCGGGAGTATGATCGGCGATCGGCCGAAGCCTCACGCCACTCTTACACGCTTGGCTCTAGAACACCGTGACATCCGGGACCGAGGTCCTCGGCGCACGCGCTCCGCCTAACCGAGTAAGTAAAGAAACGATGAAAGTAGTGGTATTTCACCGGCGATGTTTCCATCTCCCACTTATGCTACACCTCTCATGTCTCCTTACAGTGCCAGACTAGAGTCAAGCTCAACAGGGTCTTCTTTCCCCGCTAATTTTCCCAAGCCCGTTCCCTTGGCAGTGGTTTCGCTAGAAAGTAGATGGGGACAGATTTGGGAATCTCGTTAATCCATTCATGCGCGTCACTAATTAGATGACGAGGCATTTGGCTATTTTTTTTTTTTTTTAAAGGGAGTTAAAATGCATTACGCAGACCGGCTACACGAAGATAGCCGGTACTGTGGGACTCTCCCGTCTCCGGGCCTACCCACTAAAAACTCTCCCTTTGTGTTATGTCTGTTGGATGGTAGGGCAGGCAGCACCCTATTGTGACAGATCCTGCGTTTTCTTCCTCAGCCAACACCCGTCCTCGGTCTTCCTCTGCGTCTCCTGGAGTCAGTGGTTCGGTTGAAGATCTTGTAGCCGTTCAGTCCTCCAATGAGTGCCCGCGACGACAGTATCTTGAGTTCGGTGTTCTTCAAGATCCCTCGTCGGACCAGATCTTTGGCCGAATTTTCGCCCCAAATGCCTCTCCATGACAGCGTAGCAGATGTGAAACTTATTTCGGTCGCCATCGGGTACTTCTGGGCTAAGGCTTCTACAGTGGATTTTCGGTAGTAATCCTTCTTCTTTTCGTGGGCTAGATCTAAGTCCGTTTGGTCACTGACGATTTGCGCGTCGATGACCAGAACGTTCGTGCCCATCCTTGTCCGGCTAAGTCCGGCTTCCTCAATCCTACAGCTGTTCGCAGGTGTGGTTCCTCTTCTACCTCATCAGCCTTCTTCTTCAGAGCTCTATGGATGTACGATGCAACGGCGTCGTGACGGGCTATGCGTGCAGCGTGCGTTCTGTGACACTTCTGCAGGATATGGTTAAGTGTTTCGACTCCGTTACACCCGGCTCTGCACATTCGATCTCCGTATCTGCCTCTACTGGAGCGTGACTTGGTAGGTAGGGCATTAATTCGCAACTTAATTGAGTTTAAGTAGTCTCTGCCCGTGAGGAACCTCGTTCCTTCAGTTACCCATCTGTGTTGTTGGGCTATTCGGTTAGAGTCTTTGAGTCCTCTACCATCGATCGACTCGTAAAGCGTCTTCGCCCACCACTTGTTGATGTCATCAGTGGAGTCGAGCTGTCCTCCATCGCACTTCAGTCTCCGTTCTGCCTTCTGTACCTCCTGTGCCAGGAACGATTGAGGGTCTATGGTCCCGACAATCATTGCCTCCAGTCTTTCCTTCCTTCTGAGGGGCATTAACCACCTCATAGACGGGATGGAGAGGCCTCCGTCTACTGCCTTGGCGTGAATATAGGCGTTTGGCACATCTGCTGGTAGTGCAAGCCATTTCCTTACTGCTCTTCGCACTAGGGCATCCACACTCTTCAGTCTGCTGAGGTTGGTAGCCCCCAGGACTAGAGAGTGCTGCAAGCTTGGTAAGACTACCGCCCTTAGTGCGAACATCCTCTGTTGCGGTTTCAGAGGGGCACTAGTCAGTTTCGCAATGGCTATCTTTAGGTCCTCCTCGGGCTTGGATAGTGTGCGCCCTTCAGGAGTAAACGGAATACCGAGGTATTTCCATTCGCTCTGCCTCTTTAGTGCCAACATCTCTCGACCTGAGCATCGGAATGTCACTGTGGAGTCGACCACGGACTTCTTAACGTGCGGTACATTCCTCATTGCCACCGTGAACGATTTGTTGGCGTTAATTGTCAACCCACATTTGCTCAGAAAGTCGGTGCATTTATCGATCGTCATCTGGAGACCTTTGGGCGTGCTGGCCATTAATATCAGGTCATCAGCGAACGCCATAGCGATGTACACAACTCCAGCAACTCTTACGCCAATCTCCTGAGGTATTTCTTGGAGCATTCTATCCATTACAAGGTTGAAGAGCAAAGGCGACAGCGGATCGCCCTGCTTTACCCCACATGTTGGATGTATCCTTGGCGACGTCCAGTCGTTACAAGCCAGTATGGTTTGGCTGTTTGCATACACGTATGCTATGTAAGAGACCAATGGGGCGGGAGCTCCCATGGTTCTTAAAGTATCGAGCATGAACTGGTGCGTCACCGAGTCAAACGCTTTGGCGATATCGATAGAAGCCAGGTATAGAGGCTTGAATTTCTGCCTATGATGTCGGAGAAGCATGTCTAGAGTGAATGTGTTCTCCGCGCATCCGTCTACTGGGACAAAAGCTTTTTGGCGTGGGTCTAGCAGGATGTTTTCGGCTAATCTGTTGGCGAGAATTTTATGGAACGTCCTCGTAATGACTGTCGAGACCGTGATCGGTCGGAACTCGCCTGGCTCTTTGGCATCCTGTTTCATGGGGATCAACACTGTTCTTGATTCGAGGAGCCACTCCGGTATCTTGCCGCAAACCAGGAAGATGTTGAGCACCCTAGTCAGTATGACAGCTGGCATTGCTCTTAATTGCCTCGCAGTCACCATGTCGGGACCTGGCGAAGTGGCCATCTCCGGCAGAGCCTTTTTAATCTCGCCTGGCCCGATCGGTTTCCATAAGGAGCCGAGAACCTCCCTCGCTTCGCCCACTCCTGGAGAGCTGTTGTCTCCGCTCGTCATCACTGCTTGCCAGTATGGCGTCATAACTTGCTCCTCTGGGTAGCTATCCGTTCCCTTGTCCTTGAGGAGACCCCTGAGGCATTTGCAGGGGTTCCTCTTCCATTCGCGCTGGGTTTTCCCGTACTCTGCCCGTCTTTGCTGCCGTTTGGTGGTCCTAGGCAGTGGACCGACTTCCTTCGCCTTCGGCCGAGCCGTGGGCATCGGGAAGACCGTCCTCAAATATGCCGAAATTTCGGTGAGTAATGAGTCCGGGTCCCATACGTTGAGGTGCATGTATATGTTGTTCAGCTGTTTTGCCCCATAGTCTACTCCTTCAAGAGGTTCCAGCTTGGAGATTTCATCTCTGAGGGATGCGACTAGTGCTTCGGCCTCACCTTCCCGACGCTCAATCTCCTCCGGAGGTCCGTGGTCCGCAGGAGTGGACGGTGGGAGTGATAGTAGGAGCTCCGCCACCCTGTCCTTGTGCGATTGTTTCTTCCTTTGGGCTTTAATCGCCTCAAGTGTTCGGTTTGGGAAGTGAGGCCGCAGCGCCTGGTTAATAAACCTCTCATTTGCCAGTACAAACTGGGCCTCCTGCCGTGCCAGGAGGGCTGCTTCTTCTGCTGTCCATGGAGCTTTAACGTTATTGATTGAGGCGGCCATCCTCGCATCGTACCAGTCCTTATGCTGGCTTTGCTCATGGACACCCCTTCCTCGTATGCTTTTGAAGGACCTGCCACATCCTTCTTTTCTGCAGGGGAATTCATTGGGCGGATCTTGTGCTGAGTCAGGATTAACAGTTTCTGCCATGTAAGTTGAGCCGACAGGGCCTGTAGGCTCGTCGGCTGGGTTTGGATTTGGTCCTTTCTTGCTTCTTGTACTTACTGGGCCAACTGTATGACGGTCGAGGGGGTCGGCAACACCCAGGACCCATAAACACAGAGGCGATTCTTAGCTGTCCGAAGACATTACCGGCAGGAACCAACTGGGAGGTGATCGCTTGCTAACGTATGACTGAACCAGTGGCGCCATTCCCCGAGCGTAGTCTCGGATACTAGTACCGGTCAGGTCCGGTAGGAAAGGTAACTAAGTCCCGTTTCGCGTATTGCTCCGACACTTCCGCGAACCGAGACTTTTCGCGTATTGCTTTGCAAAGCAATACGCGAAAAACGGTGGGAATGGAAAAGTTCGCGGGTGCCCAACACACACCGCGAACTTTTTTCGCGTATTGCTTTGCAAATACCCGTGGGACGTATAATCCGCGGGTGCCCCCTCACCCGCGAATTTTTGGCTGGAAAGCCCATTACTCGCTTTAGCCTACCGGTTGACCGGCCCGACACCTCAAACGACCTCTCAGGGTCATGACACCACTGCACTTAAGGACAAGTCTCGGATACTAGTACCGGCAAAGCCGGCCCGACACCTCAAACGACTACCAAGGATTGGTGGCATCCGCACCTGCGAAGTTGTCCGTCAAAAATTCCCAAATAGAAAAAGGGCACGAATGGCTTTACGCCATCCGCACCCTTAGATGTTCATGCACTACCATCAACTTCGCAGGTAAACGGTGCTCCCTCACCTTGGCCCTTAAGAGAGTCCCGCCGTTTACCCGCGCTTGCTTGAATTTCTTCACGTTGACATTCAGAGCACTGGGCAGAAATCACATTGCGTCAACACCCGCGAGGGCCATCGCAATGCATTGTTTTAATTAGACAGTCGGATTCCCCTTCTCCGTGCCAGTTATGAGCTGAGCGTTGAATGGCGGCCGAAGAGAACGACCGCGACGGGATTAACCGCCACGGAAGCCTCGCAGCAAGGAAGATCCGCGG